>WAAF01017354.1:0-15921 GCA_013400475.1 Tricholaema leucomelas
GTTTAACCCCCTTCTCCTTCCACTCTAGTTTTAAGCCCTTTCAAAAAGCCCAACCTGCTTGTGTGCCAGGGAAACATTCTGTTTGGAAAAGACCCCCAGGATCATCAAGTCCAACTGTTATTCCTACTCTACAAAGTTCACCTCTACATCATATCCTCAAGCACCACATCCAAATGGCTTTTAAACATATCCTGGGTTAGAGACTTAACCATCTCCCTGGACAGCCCATTCCAATGCTTGACTACTCTTTCTGTGAAAAAAAATATTTCCCAATGTAGACAGCAATGAGGTCTCCCCTCAGGCTTCTCTTCTTCAAACCAACTATCCCCAGCTCCTCAGTTGCTCTTCGTAGTATTTCTTTTCCAGGCCCTTTACCAGCTTCATTACCCTCTGCACTCACTCCAGCACTTCCACATCCCTCTTGTGATGAGGTGCCCAAAACTGAACACAATAATTGAGGTGTGGCCACACCAGAGCTGAGTACAAGAGGACAATCACCTCCCTATCCCTGCTGGACACAGCATTTCTAATACAAGCCAGGATGCCATTGGCTTTCCTTGCCACCTGGGCACACTGCTTGCTCATATTGAGTTGTTTGTTGCTTACAGCCCCTAGGTCCCTTTCTGCCCCAGACAGCTTTTCAGCCACACTTCCTCAAGCCTGTAGCATTACTTGGGCTTGTTGTGGCCCAAGTACAGGACCTGGCATTTGGCCTTGTTGAAGCTCATCCCATTAACGTTAGTCCAACCATCCAATCTATCCAAGTTCCTCCGTAGAGCCTCCCTACCCTCATGAAGATCAACAATGCCACCTAACTTGGTGTCATCTGAAAACTCACTGATGACACACTCTATATCTTCATCGAGATCATCAATGAAGATGTTAAACATGAGTGGTCCCAACACTGAGCCCTGGGGGACAACACTCATGGCCAGCCATCAGCTGGATTTAACTTCACTGAATTGGGCTCTTTTGTCCAGCCAGTGCTTCATCCAGCAGAACTGTGCTCATCCAAGCCATGAGCTGCCAGTTTGGCCCCAAGAATTCTGTGGGGAACAGTGTCAAAGGATTTTCAAAAGTCTAGGTAGACAATATCCACAGCCTTTCCCTCATTCAGTAGCCAGACTGTCTTGTCATAGAAGGAGATCAGGTTTATCAGGGAGAACCTGCTCTTCACAAACCCACGCTGATTGGGCCTGATCCTCTAGTTGTTCTCTCTATGGTGTGCAATGGTGCTTGAGATGACCTGCTCCATGACCTTCCCTGGTGCCAAGATGAGACTGACAGGTCTATAGTTTCCCAAATCCTTCTTTCTTCCTTTCCTGCAGACAGGTTTCACACTTGCTACCCTCCAGTCCATTGGCACCTCCCCAGTTAGCCAGGACTACAGGCAAATAATGGAGAGCAGCTTGGCAAACACATCTGCCAGCTCCTTCAGCACCCTTGGGTGTAGCCCATCTGGCCCCATAGACTTGTGTGCATTTGACTGGCTTAGCAGATCACTGACCACTGCCTCATATATTGTGATGACTTCATTCTGGTTCTCCTCCCTGACATGAGGCTAGGTGTCTGGAGAACTGCTGGATCCGGTGCTAAAGACTGAGCCATTGTAGGCATTAAGCACCTCAGCCTTTTCCTCATCCTTAGTCACTATGTTTCCCTCTGAGTTGAATAAAGGATGGAGATTTTCCTGAGTCCTCCTTTTGTTGTTGATAATTTTATAGAAACTTTTCTTACAAACCTTAACGGTCGCAGCTAGTTTGAGCTCTAGCTGTGCTTTGGCTCTTAATCTTATCCCTGCATAGCTTTACTGTAGTTCTATAGTCCCCTTGAGAGGCCTATCCCCTTTTCCAAAGGCCGTAGACTCTCCTTTTGTTCTTGAGGTCTAGTGAAAGATCCCTATCCAGCTAGGCTGGATGTCTTCCCTGTCAACTTGTTTTTTTGGCACACAGAGACAGCCTGTTCCTGTGCCTTTAAGGCTTCCCTCTTGAAGTGTGTCCAACCTTCCTGGATTCCTATATCCTTCTGGGTGGCCTCACAAGGGGACTGACTCAAGACTGTCTGCTAGGCTCCTGAACAGGCTAAATTTTGCCCTCCAGAAGTTCAAGGTGGCAGTTTTTCTCATTGTTTCCCCAAGGATAGAGAACTCAATCATGTCATGATTACTAAGCCCTAAACAGTCACCAACCTTTACTTCCCCCATGAGTTTTTTCCTGTTTACAAGAATCAGGCCCAGGAGGGCCAATTCCCTGCTTGGGTCACTCACCAATTGTGTCAGGAAGCTATCCTCCACACACTCCAGGAACCTCTGGGACTGTTCAAGGAAGTTGATGTCTCCCACGAGAACAAGGGGGAATGATTGTGAGACTTAATTGCTTATAAAAAATTTCATCAACTTCTACATCCTGGTGGGTAGTCCATGACAGATTCCCACCATGATATCACTCTTCCTGACCTCAATCCTGATTTTTACTCACAGGGACTCAACCTTATCATCACCTTCATTAATTTGTATGGTTTCATATATGTCCTTAGCATAGAGGGTCACTCCACCGTCTCTTCTTCTTTGCCTGTTCCTTCTGAAAACTTTGTATCCATTGATTGTAGCACTCCAGCTGTGGGAGTCATCCCACCAAGTTCCTGTGATGGCAGCTGCATCATAGTTTCCCTGTAACACAATGATGTCCAACTCCTGCTCTTTATTACCCATGCTACATGCATTGGTATATAAACATTTCAGGGACGGAGTTGAGTACATAGTTTTCAACTTTGAAGGGTGGTTGTCTAAAATGCCAACACACTACTCCATGAGTGTTGGGGATACTACACCCAGGTTTCTCAGTGGCAAGGGCATCTATGTTCCCATCCTTCATCAAGATTAGTTTAAAGCCTTGTCAATGAGCCCAGCCAACTTATATGCAAGAATTCGTTTTCCCTTATGGGACAGATGAAATCCATCTGTTGCCACTAGACCCAGTGCTGAGAAAACTTCCCCAGAGTCTGTTGGCAGTACCACCCTCTAAGTCAGGTGTTAATCATGTAATATAATGTAATTTTTTTCCCTTCCATATCTCTTTCTGTCACCAGAGGGATTGAAGAGAACACCGTTTGTGCTCCCGAGACTTCAAGTAATCTCACCAAAGCCCTGAAGCCTTTTTTAATGTGGTACAAGACTGGGCAAAAGAAGATGGGATTTGATGGGTATCCCATACTCCTTATTCCTGCAAGAGACTAAATCTTGTCTCCACTGTATATGTAAATCAACAAAGATGAAATCACCTTTACTCACCAGACAGCTGCCTGGGGGCAGAGGAGGAGGGCTGGAGGAGGGACATGGTGGTGGTGGTGGTAGGATACCCTCTGAAATGTGCAACAAAGACAAGATCATCTACCCATCAGCTACTCCAAAAAGGGGGATGGTGAAAAGGCTTCTGGACTGTGCAACAAGATTCACCACCCGGATGTGTCCATATTTGGTGCACGGATAGGTAAAAGGCAAAAGAGAGGCAGAAGCTCACCTCAGCAAGCACACAGGAAGATTCCCTAGAGGCAACATCTGGAAGACAATGGATTAGGGTGTGGGCCAGGAAGAAGCTGTGATTTAGAACTGTATAAAAAGACCTGAGCAATGCCTGCTTTAGTGAGGGAAAACATTACCATGAACATCCAGCCTGGAAGCAGCAGCCCAGGAACCCTATTGCAACGACCATTGCCAACAACCCTGCTGTGCCCAAAGTTTTTCCTGCTGTAAGAAGAAAAGAAGAACTCCACCAAGAAACAGCACACACTGGAGGCGGCTCAGATAAGGGGAAAAACATCCCCTACTCCAGCTGAGGACCGCACATTCCAACAAGGATAAACCTGGGGACACCTCCTCCAAGCCAAAGCAGCAGCATTGCTCCTCAGACCTCCTCCAGTCAAAGAAGGCATATTGGGGAGAGGTGATAATATAGTTCCATTCCTGCTCTTCTCTCTCAATTTGTCTCTCTCTCTCCCTCTCTCTCTTCCTCTGTTCTATTCACTTTATCCTTTAATAAATGGTCTTACTTTCGATATTTGGACTCATTTGTGTCTTAATTTGACAACATGGGAATGTCTAAAAAGAACTAAATCTCTCTCCTCTTTCTAGACGGAGACAACTACCCACAGGCCAATGGTATTGTTGAAAAAAAAATAAAGAATTAGACAAGTGGTTTGCTAAAGCCCATGAATCTGGATGGAATCTGAGACTACTCAGTCCCATCTGTCAGTAAATAATAGATGAAGCAGAGATGGTTCTTCCAAAATGGAAGCTTTTTGTGCATTGGCCACTAACATTGTCCTGAAAATACATCCCAAACCCAGAGAATACCCCCTGCTTTCTATGCAGGCCAACCAGTGCTGGTTAAGATGCCTGATACTGGGACAGTGGCAATGGTGCTAATAACCTCAAAGAATCTTTGCACTAGAGGAATGATTTTTTTATTGAGAATGTGGACAAAATGTTGTATTTGGGGAATCTTATTAATTAATTCTGTTTAGTGATAGCTTTAGCTTAAGCTCAATGAATTCACATCTCATATTGCAACTAATCCAGTCTTTTGCACAAATTAATAATTTTAGTCAAATTGCTGCATGCTTACCTTTTCCTGGATCTGCTAAAGCTGCCTCTGGTAAATTTGGGGTGTTAGAGACTGAAATAGTTCCTCATTTTTGTCTAGAGTTGCTGCACAGACTGCCAACTGACACTGTCAACATGACCATGGAGCTTATTTCAACTAGGCCATGAGATGGGAGGGGACAGTTATGAGAAATCAGGTCTAACCCCCGGGAGGTGGAGGGGTTCAAAGACTCTTGAAGACCGCTGAAGACCCCGCGGTGATTGTACTGAGCATATGCACTATCACTGGGTGGTGGGCATGGCTACTTTCCTGTAGTATGCTAAGTGGTTACATGAATATACAACAAGGCAGACAGATAAAAGGAGAGGGACTACCAACTTTGAACGGAACATTCTCCCACTGAACTGGAAGAGGAATCAGCCTTTGGGCCAGTTCACCTTTCTTCCTTTTTTTCTCCTCTCTATTTCCCTCTTATTTGCATATTTATAGGTGGGCAAATACCAGTAGTAGAACCATCACCCCAGCTGGCCAGAGTGTGATAAGGGAATATTTAACTGTGGACTTAATTCAAGTTTGGCACAAATGTGATAAAACTGTATCAATGTGATTGCACTTGAGAATAGAAAGAAGATAGTTCAGATCCTTCCGAAGACTGGTTTTGCTATCAAATGAAGTAAAGGCAAGAAACCTGTACAGGACATCCAGTTTCTACAGTATCATGGTTCAAACCCAGCTGGCAGCTGAGCACTAGGCGTCTGCTCATGCAGCTGGCCTCTCCCTGCCCCTTGTTGGAATGGGGAGGAGAATTTGTGAGTAAAGAAAGCAGAGCACTGTGATTTGAGAGAGAGTTTCATTAAACAGTACAAAGAGATGCCACAACCTGCCTGACCCTAGCCACCTCACAGTCACAAGCTTGAAGCACCTGCTTTGGCCCTGGCCCCCCTTGCCTTTTATAGTGAGTATAACATCAGAATGGTAGGTGTAAAGAGTTAACCCTCCTGGGGGAGTGGTCTTGACCCTGACCCTAGGTGGTCCTGAATCTTCCCCAGGGGTGGGTTCGAACACTACCAGGTGTGGTAGTTAGCCCACTCCCACTTCCTGCCTAGCCCCTCTGTATAAAAACAGAGGAACTTCCTGTTTCTCTCATATATCCCTGCCTCCCTGCATACCAGCATCACCATCCTGTTTCCTGGTACTTTTTGTTTTACCATGTGGCAATAACCCAGGAGGTGGACAAAACCATTGACATCAAATCTGGTTGTACATATATATATATAGTACCTTGTTTTCCCTTCTCTATACCATTTGTAACTTCCCTACCTCAAATACCTTCTATTTATTTTTAAAATTTCTTCTTTTAACTTCCAAATTGCAGTGAGATTATTTAGTTGGGTCAGCATACCTTTCCCCTCTCTACATCTAATTCCTTTTCTTTGGGAAAGAAGGGGGAAGAGGGAAAGGCATCCTATAAATTGTTATTGGTCCTATTAACTATATTTGAGTCTCTGGGAAATTTAAATGAGAACCAAGACAGTAGGGAACACCCACTGGCTGCTGCAGCTGGCTGTCTTGGCTATGGCCCCTCCCAGCCTTTTGTGGAGGAAAAAAATCCCTACAAACCAAAAAGTTAACCCTGTCCTAGCCAAACTCCAATCATAGGGTTAAAATGGCAAGACATACCATTGCCAGATCCCAATGGATGTGATTAACAAGACAGAAACTCTGGCTCCATCCAGCAAAAGCTGGGAACTCAGGATTTCACAATTCTGGAGTTGTGGGTTCCTGGAGGATGCATATTCCAGACTACAGCCTAATTGTGAGGTCTCTCTAACAAGTGGCACTGAATAAGAACAATTTTCAATGGAGCCTTGAGCAGTGACAGGCCTTTGAACAAATCAAACAGGAGACTATGCTTTTGGGCATTCACTGCCACACTGCAGTGAAGAGAAATGGTCCTAATAGGAGCCTCTGGCAGAGCACCCAGGAAGACCTGAAGCTGAACTATAGTATTTTGGAGCCAGGGATGCAAAGGATCTGAGCCAAAATGTACTCCAGCTGAAAAAAAGAAATATTGGCATCATATGAAGGAATTTGACCTGCCTTGGAATTTGTTGGTCTTGAAGCACAATTTCTCAAGCACCCTGACTGCCAGTGCTGGGCTGGGTGTTCAAAGGAAGGGTGTCCTCTACATACTATGCAACTGATAACCAGATGGAGTAAATGGGTTGCACTGATAACACAATGGGCTCGAACAGGGAGCCTCAGCCACTTAGGAATCTTGGAAGTGAGTACAAACTGTCTGAAGGGCAAAGATTTCAGGATGTTGCCAGATGAAGAGGAGGACATGCTTAGGGGGCCCCACCATATGACAAACTGCCAGATAAGAAAAGCAACATGCCCTGCTCATTGATGGGTCCTGTTGCATTGTTGGAAAACACCAAAAGTGGAAAGTGTGAAGTCCTACATTATGAGTCACAAATTCCTGAGGATGCTAAGAGAAAAGGTGAATGGAGTCACTTTGCAGAGGTGAAAGCTGTCCATCTGGTTTTAGGTATTTGTTGAGCAGGAAAGGTGGCCAGCACTCTCTCTGTACTGATTCACGGATGGTGGCAAGTGCCCTCTGCGAGTGGTTACAGCCATGGAAAGTAAACGACTGGCACCACAGAGGTAAACCCATCTGGGCTGCTGAGTTATAGCAAGATGTTGCTGCACAGGTAGAGAACCTGGTAGTGCAAGCATGCCACAGTACTCCACAGTCAGGCCACTGAAGAATGTCAAAGAACCAGCAGATGGGTCAGGCTGCTAAGACTGAAGTAAGTCAGGTGGATGTGGACTAGCGATATGAGGGTGAGTTATTTACAGCTAAGTGGGCTCAGACATACATCAGACTGCTGTAAACGACAATGAAAACAATGAGGGGGTGGAACCTTTAAAAACTGGAATAAGCGTTTAGCACAAGCCACTTTGTTAGCTAGCAGCAAAGGATCTGCCAGTTGAGCTGGCCCTACCCAATCTAAACTCCCGTGTACTGTAGAAGGGGATAAAGTCCCAGCAGTGCACATGAAAAATGCATTAGGGAAGATGTTTTAGGTTAGCCCTGCTTCAGACAAAGATCCATCCACAGTTTTGCTTTTGCCAAAGGACTTGGGCACACATGGCAGGTGACGTGGGAGGTTGAAGTCTATTGCATAACACAAGGTGATATAATTTTGGGTGAAAACAGACAGTGAAATAAACTGTAGGATGCTAATTGTTACATACTTCTGCTGGGCATTATTTAGATGGTACAGGAATAAGAGGTGGGTAGTGCCCTGGGTTCAGCTAGGATAGGGTTGACGTTTCTTCACCAAAAGCTGGGAGGAGCCATACCCGAGACCACCAGCTGAGCCAGAGTCACGGTTTTTAAAGAGAGCCAACGGAAACAGAGCTCTCGAACTGGAGAATAAACACAGAATTATGTATGGAGAGATACAGGAAAGAAATTACAGAAGCATATACAACAGTCATGGAGAGCCCCCTTGAATTTTCCCCCAGGCCAAAACTAAATCTATATGCCTCAGTGCTCCAACCCTCTCCCCCCCCCCTCAAAATGCCTCTGCCATCCATAGGCCTAAACAAGCCTCTGGAGGCCCCAAAACAGGCCTACTGCTTACGTCTTTGTCTGATAAAGTGGCTCCTGCTCGACACAGGGCAGGAAAAGGAGGAAAAGAGAACGAGCTGGCCCTGCTGTGAGTTTATAAAGAGATAGCAGAATTATGAGATTGAAAAACAACCTTCTAATCCCCAGAGGATTTTGTTAACCCTATAGTTCTCAGCCTGGGGCAGCCATCTAATGGGTACTCAATACCACAAACATCATGATCACTGTACGAAAGCAGGGGCTGGTGCAGGGTTTGGGGGCTGCTCCTTTGGTAGGTAATCAAAACTTAGTCTGTACTGGAAGAAAAAAGACAGTGAGAAGTATCCTATTCACATCTTTCATCCTCTTGGGATACTTCATATCTTTTTCAACATATTTAAAATGTTTTGGTGTTCTGATGAAGTTCCCACTGACTGCAGAAGGGGAAACAACCTCTATTTTCAAAAAGGGAGATAAGGAAGATCCAGGGAACTACAGAACAGTCAGTCTCACCTCAGTGGCAGAGCAGCTGATGTAATTTTCTTGGATTTGTGCAAAGCACTGCCCAGCAATGGCCAAAACACCGATGTGTTATCAGTGTTGTTCTAGCCAGGAATGCAAAGCACAGCACTACAAAGGCTGCTGAGAGGAAAGTTAACTCCATCCCAGGCAGACCCTACTATACATGCACTCCTCCTTTTTCTCATGTCGTTTATTTTGAACGTCTACTTACAGTAGGTTTTATTTGGAATATATTATTGTCATTCAGCTTATATATTTTAATGTTCTCTATTTGGGAAATTATGTGTTTTAAAATAGTCCATAAATGCAGTTTATCTGATGTGCAAGATATTAATTTTTTCCAGTTTTACAGATGGCTGTGTGACATCAAAGACAGGACAAGTAGCCTAGGTGCCTCAGTTAAATTCAGAAGTATACACTTGATTAAATATCAATTTAATTCAGAAGTCTCAACTTTCCAGTCTCTTTTCCAGAAGAAGGACCAAATTTTCTCTCAAAATAGGCTAGTTACCATGTGAATTTTGTTTGTTCTGCATAGAAAATGTTTATGTGAGCAAGATACTTATGTAGATTATATCTAGTATTGAGAAATTAACTTTTCAGTATGATTTGTATGTATTTAAAAGTCTGGCAGGCAAAAATGATAGAAGAATGATTTGATTTCTAACATCAGACAATAAGATATCTGTGAAATCCTAAATTCTGTGAACATAATCTGTTATTCAGGACTAAAATTTGTCATTTTCTTTACTGCTATGGCATCCTTCCTCTCCTATGGTGTTACTAATACATTCACCTTTCCATGAAAATGAAAACCACATCCAAAGATTAATTTGCAAAATTCAGTTATTCATTCAGCACTTCTTTGTCCCACCTGCTGCTTTTCCTGCCACAGTCAGGCATTTCGGAAACAAAGTTGTTTTTCATTCCATTTGTACCACTTCAGAAACAAGATATCAAATTCAACAGAAGTAATAAACTTAGCTAAGTGAAGCTTAAAAAAAAGACTTAAAAAAAGATGCATCCTCATGAAGGAAAGTAAGGCACAGAATTTAACTAGAGGATGATGGGGACGTTTTATATAAAATATGCTGAAAATAATACATGTTCCAAATTGTTGTGAGAAGTCAAAAGACACTTCAGATGCTTTTGAATATCCATCAAAGGAGCACAAAGGACTGCACACACACACTCTATTTTAAATGTGGCAGAATAATATTCAGAGGTTTTTCCTATAAATGTGTACTCATATTTGCATGCTACCTAATTCAAACAGAAGCTGTTATAGAGGCATATAGCATGAAAACATTACAGGGTAAAAAAACTAAACAAAACAAACAAACAAAACTATTAAAGTGCAAAAAGCAGTCAACCAGATTTACTGAGTAAAGTGCTGGCTTCATTTCAGACTTGGGAGTTTTGCCCATAATTTTAATAGGGTCAGGATTTCACTATTTTCTTTCTGCAAGGAAAAAAAAAAAGGAAAAAGACAAAAGAAAGCTATTAACTGTCAAGAAAGAAGGGAAAAGAAATTGTTACTCATATTTGGCATACATATAAATTCACACAGATATGGATTTCATGGATATGACAGCTGTCAACATTTGTCAATATAATGCAGTATTTTAAAGGAAGTAGTTTTGCAGATGTAAGAAAGGAAGACATTTTGCAGATGTAAGAATCAAGGTATGCTGATATTCATGACTTTCTGTAGCACCAGTTTTAAGTATGTTGTGACAGTCTGGAAACTGAAGAAGGATTAATATTGAAAGGCAATGGAGCAGAAATTTTGTTAGCTACCCTTTTGGTTCATGAACACCATTCTGCATCCATAAGTAGAAGTATTCTACTTCATGGATGGATGTTTGTACTTGAAGACAGTGTTATCAACCCCTGGATGGATACATATCTAAATAATCTGCCCATTATAACACTGTACTTTGCAATGTGAGAAAATTGTCTTTGTGTGCTAGTTTGAGCCTAGCTAGAATATTTTGGTGAGAAGAACTAGATCATAGGCTGAGAAATGAAAACAATGGTGAGGTCTACTTTGCTCACAGTCTTGCTGAGATGTGTAGAAAGGAAAAGCAAAACATTAGATAAAGTCACTTCGCTTGGGCACTTCGCTCTGGGCTGTGCTCTCAGCTCTTTGCCTGCTGGGGAGCTGAGGCTGCTGGCTGAACTCCATCTTGCTTTCTAACCTCACCCTCCATTTGCTTTGGCTGATTCACTNTTGTCCTTCTTTTTCAACTCAGGAGATGGCTACTAGCTTTGGGACAATGAGAGCATGGGGAAGAACACACACATTTTCTTTCTTGATACATTATTTCTTCTGATTCTTATTTCTTCAAGAGTTTATTTTTTTAGCCTGCTGTTGTTTTGACAGTGTGCCATTATGCTTCAACATAAAGACTTCAGAGAAAGGCCAGTTTATTTGTATTCATGATGAAAGTTTGCTTAATCTTTGGCAAATAAGAAAATTTGAATTCTTGTAACAGTTCCTATTTCCTTCAGTCTTGAGAGTTCCTAATGAGCTGGGAAATGTTAGGGAGAGAAGGAGGCTACATCCACTCTCTTCTTAAGATGGAAAACTAAAGACATGAAGTGCTATAAAATTGGAAGAGAAGATGTTAATTTGAGGCTGGCCAGCTCCCTGAGCAGCACAATGAGAATACAGGCCTGATTGGAGAACATAGAATGAGAACGTGTTGCTACAAGTGACCTGTTTGATTTTCCCTTGTTGGAAACTCTTGAGTCACATACAGTATGCTTTTCAATGAAGATAGAAGCATGGTCTAGTTGACTGGATAGGGCTGGATGATAGGTTGGACTGGATGATCTTGCCGGTCTCTTCCAACCTTCTTGATTCTATGATTCCCATGTGTGATGGTTTGGGAATTACCTGCCCCTCCACACAACGAAATCACCCAAACTAGACTCAGCCAGCTGGAAGTTAAGGAATGGAGCTATATTTACAACTAAGCACAATTTACAAGCATATATATATAAACAAATATATACGGTTATATACAAGTTAAAAGTAATACAGAAACACAATACCCCTCCCAGAAACAATCAGAGTCCTCTGGAGGCTCCTGACCCAACCCCCCTCCCCTCTCCCTCTTTCCTTCCCTTNTCACAATTTTGCTTTTGTTCATACCTCCTATCAAGATTTTCAAGTGCTGATTTAGTACAGGGTGACACCCAGCTCTGTTATTTGGAGGTAGTGCTGTCTCATATAGCATTTTTCTCCCCACTTAGTCTTCCACCATTAATATAAGTCTCATGTTTTCCATTCTTCTCTTTCCAAAGGCATTGCACAGGTGCAGATCTCATCACTACAATAGGCTTCACAAGGCTTTATAAAGACAATTGCCTTTCACTTACAAGATTGGGAGCACTTAAATACAGGTTACTTGTAAAGCTGCCAGTAAGCTGAAGACTTACCTGCTTTGATTCATGTTCCCTCTTGAATGTGTTGTGAAGAGACAACTGAGATCTGCAGTGTGCCCTCATTTTACCTGGTGTCTATAGCAGCACATCAAGATCCGTATAGGGTGACTAGATCCACATCCCTGTTTGCCTGGTGACTTGGTTGCTAGGTGATCTTGTGCTGTTGAACCAGTTTTCCAGTCTAGAGGCCAGCCAGTGCTTGCGGCATTCTGCTTGCAGGAGAGGATAATCAGGCTTAATGATTGTTAGATGGAGTCTTTACTCCCTTGAGTACCAATGCAACCTGGAAACAAAACCCAAAAGGAAGACTGGAAGAATCAGCTGTGTTTCCCAAGTGGAGCATACGAAAATGAAGAGTGTAGACACACAGCATGTTCATGATCTCATACAGAATTAATAAGCATTCCTTTTAAAAAAATAGTATATTCTAGAAATTGTTAGACTAATTGTTAGACTAATTGTTAGTCATTAGCATGCAAGGAACTGACACAAGGAGTCTATTTAAGTGTTTCTTTTATCCTTTGCTTCCATGTTTAGTAGTAATTTGTGAGCTGGAAAATTATTTCACATGGTCCATCCTTTAGTTATATGAAAAAAAAAACTGAGGAAAATCAAAAATTGCATATCAGAGAGATTAGTAGAGGCTTGAATAAATGTGTGGATTTTTTTTTTTTAATTTACATTCATGTATTTTTTCTCATCTCTTTCATTTATAAAGTGTCTGTGACTCTTATTGGATAAGGAATAGAAAGTATTTCTTTTTTATGTGATTTGAGATTATTGCACTGATAAAGTTTAAATTCTGAAAGAGGTTCCTGAAGAGAAATGAGGGAGGTAGAAAAAGTTGTATCACTAACATATCATTCTGAGTTGCTGGAAATAAAAATGACCCAGGTTTATGAGAGAAGAGCAGAAGAACATTGCAAAGAGTGAGCATATAGTGTCAGCAATCAACATGCCTCTGTGGAACAGCCTCTCAACACATAACATCAGTTAAGACTATGTCTCATTGCAGCAAAAGTGGGAAAATCTGCAAGCTCAAATGGTAAAACTACAAATGGATATAAAAGCAACAGGCACCCAGAAGACTGGGGGAGTATCTCTAATTGAAAAAGGATCTTGTTAGGCAGCCGCAAAGTTACTTCTACATAACTATTAATTCTTCTTCTACATGAATTAAGTATGAGAATTTAAATCTTCAAATATACTCCTGCAAATATGAGGAAATACAAAGTCACTTTTGCAAGAGCATCCAGTGGCTGTTGGATGATATCAGGAAAGTTCATACAGGAATTGTGGTTTTAACAGGACATGAGATTAATTTATTGAACATATATGAGGATCAAACATCACTTGAAGACATGGAAAACACAGTTCTTTACAAGGTTAGTTGCAGAAGTCATTAGGTAAAGCCTGTGGCTTGCTGTATTCAGTGAGTCACCCTAGTTAGAGATTAATTAATTCTGATGTTTTAGTGTGTGAGTGCAGTATTGCTGTTCATTACACAAAAAGATAAGAAGGAAAGCACAGACACAGTGGGGTCTGCATAAAAATGTTTGCTAAAAATATGCAAAGCAGATTGCTGAGCTCTTTCTGTATGCACTACGGTGCTCTGGCATGTGTCTGGAAGTCTCAGAGAGATGTGAATGAAGGGGAGGGTATTAGGGGAGCTGAGATTCCAAAGAGGTTGCATGCTTCTTGGACATCTTGGTGTCTTTGTTCATTTGGGGTTTTTTTTGAGATTCTGGGTGATTTTGTGTTTGTTTGTTTGGTTTGGTTTTGGTTGGTTGGTTTTGGTTGATTGTTTTGGTTTTTTTGTGTGTGTGTGTGTGTGTGGTTTCTTTGTTGTTATGTTTATTTATTTGTTTTGGAATTTGTTTGATTCATAAGTGACAGTACTGAGCAACATGATGCCTTGTATCTTGACCACAGTGGAAGTGACCTTCTGTCACCATACATCAATGAAGAGGGTTTCTTGTGCAAAACACTAGCCACTTCAGTTTCAGAATTATTCCAGCACAAATACTGTTGGATTAGAGGCAGCCTACAAATCTTGGCTTTAAACAGAATATTTGAATTGGGCAAAGCTTGGAAAACTCTGCTTTAAATAAAAACAGCACCATGGTGAATTTTATTACTATGGGCCCATAAATCTTGGTTTGGAGTTTTCAAACTGCACAGCTCCACTTCATACTAAATCTTTGTCCCTAACTGACAAAATCTGTTGAGAAAGAGCAATCAAGTAGGGAAATCTGGAGGATTTTTATTTTAAGATGGAAATAGCTGAGAAGAAGGAGGTAAGAGGCTTTTGGAGAGGATGTTTTGTTTCATGATGACTTCTGTGGGGGGTGGAGAGACATGAGAGGCCAACATCATTCACTTAATTCCTGAGAATTCTTCTTTGGCAGGGAAAGATCTGGTGCCCTTCCTGTAAAACAACTGGAGAGCATGACTGTTGTCTGAAAAGTAATAGCACTGTATGTGCCTGCATTCCCTATGTACATTAATTCCATGCTTCTATTTTCTAATACATGTATGAAATGTGACTGTAAGGATCAGCGTGAACAGAAGTAAAAAGAGATAAATACATTTGACATGCGTGAGTAATATTTCAGAATTATAGCAGTTTGTCATACAGTTCAAGGATAAAAGAGAATTTCAAAATTACAGGTGACAGGTGAAATTTCACACTAAATTTGCAAATATCAAGCCAATCTAACATGTACAGCTAGTACTGAATCATAGAATCATAGAATGGTTTAGGTTGGAAGTAACTTCAAAGCTCATCTAGTTCCAAACCCCCACCATAGGCAGGGACACCTCCCACTAGAACAGGTCACTCAAGGCCTCATCCAACCCATCCTTGAGTACCTCCAAGGAGGGAGCATTCACAACCTCCCTGCGCAGTCTATTCCAGTGTCTCACCACGCTCACGGTGAAGAACTTCTTCCTAACATTTAATTTAATTTATCCTTCTTCCAGTTTAAACCCATTACT
The DNA here is from genome assembly GCA_013400475.1 of Tricholaema leucomelas. NCBI lineage: Eukaryota > Metazoa > Chordata > Aves > Piciformes > Lybiidae > Tricholaema lacrymosa > Tricholaema leucomelas. Next base: position 15,193 of record WAAF01017354.1, read on the forward strand.
CCTCATCCTGTCTGGATGGGAGGACTGGAAGGGGAAGGGGGTTAAACACGACAGCACTAGAGACAAACTGAAGGAGGATGAGGGTGGTAGGCCAGAGATAGAGGTAAAACCAGCAGCCCAGCTGAAGGGTATGTACACTAATGCATGCAGTATGGGTAACAAACAAGAGGAGCTGGAAGTCTTGGTACAAGAGGAAAACTACGATGTTGTTGCCATCACAGAAATGTGGTGGGATGACTCACACAATTGGAGTGCTGTAATCAATGGCTACAGACACTTCAGGAGAGACAGGCAAAAGAGAAGGGGTGAAGGAATGGCCCTATACGTTAGAGATGGTCTGGAGGTCATGGAGGTAGAGATTAAGCATGATCAGGTTGAGTCTCTATGGGTGAGAATTAAGGGGAAGGTCAAAAGGGCTGATATCCTGGTTGGAGTCTGTTATAGATCACCCAACCAGGAAGAAGAGGTTGATTTATTATTCTTTAAGCAGCTGGAGGCTGCCTCAAGATCACCTGCCCTTGCTCTTGTGGGTGACTTCAACCTACCAGACATCTGCTGGGACTTTAATACTGCAGAAAAGAGGCAGTCTAGAAGGTTCCTAGAGTGTGTGCAGGACAACTTCTTATCTTAGCTGCTGCATGAGCCCACCAGGAGTGTGGCCCTGCTTGGCCTCCTGTTCACAAATGGAGTGGGGGTGATGGAGGATGTGGTGGTTGGAGGCTGCCTGGG
>WAAF01017355.1:2975-19625 GCA_013400475.1 Tricholaema leucomelas
GTGGAGGTGCTTCAACACCTCCAGGGACAGAGACTCCACCACCTCCCTGGGCAGCCCATTCCAATGCCAATCACTCTCTCTGCCAACAACTTCCTCCTAACATCCAGCCTAGACCTCCCCTGGCACAATTTGAGACTGTGTCCCCTTGCGTTGTTGCTATTTCTCTGGCTGAAGAGCCCAACCCCACCTGGCTACAGCCTCTCTTCAGGGTCCAGAGGAGGACAACAAAGCTGGAGAAGGGCCTGGAGAATAAATTTGAGGAGGAGAGACTGAGGGAGCTGGGGATGGGTAGTTTGAGGAAGAGGAGGCTGAGGGAGACCTTGTTGCTGTCTACACTTACCTGAAGGGACATTGTGGAGAGGCTGCTGCTGGGCTCTGCTCACAGCTAATTGGGGACAGAACAAGGGGGGATGGCCTCAAGCTGAGGCTGGGGAGGTTTAGATTGGACATTAGGAGAAAGTTTTTCACAGAGAGAGTGGTCAGGGACTGGAAAGAGCTGCCCAGGGAGGTGGTGGAGTCACCCAGCCTGGATGTATTTAAGGGTGGTTTGGATGTGGTGCTTAGGGCTATGGTTTAAGGTGAATCTTGCAGAGTAGGGTTCTAGGTTGGACTTGCTGACCCTGAGGGGCTTCTCCAACCTGAATGCTTCTGTGATTCAGGAACCTGCCTGTGTGCTGCTGTATGGAATCTGCTCTTTGCTCAGCTCTTCTGATGAGCAGTTAACCTGACCTAAAAATGACATTCCAGCAGGATGCTTGGCTCCTTCAAAGCCTGATGTCCCTGGCTGTGAGCTTGGAGCTGCTGAGGACAGCAGGGCTGGGATGGAGTTCTTTCAGAGGAGGGGCAGCAGGCAAGGCAGAAACTCCCCATCCCTGGAGCTCTGTGGATATGTAACTGTGCTAGGCACATGAAGGCTCCTCCTGGGCATCCACTTTTCTGTTGCCAGTGGTCTGAGAAGAGATTTAAACTGGATGTTAGGAAGAAGTTCTATACNTCCCTGCAGTGCTTGGTGCCCCATCCCAACAGCAGCCTTCTGTACTTGAGAGTGGTGCAAAATCAGCTGTGTAAGGTGGGTGGCTCAGTGGCTCTGCCCCTCCCTGCCCCATGTCTGGAGACTTCAGGGACTGTGTGATCTGGGATCCAAAAAGCCAGATCCATCCAGAACAAACCACATCTCCTGGGCTTTAAACCAAAGGCCACAAGGTTGTGTTCAGCCAGAGAGATGATGTATCTGGTGGCCTCTGGGACAACAGCAGCTGTTTGTGATGCCAGGGGACTGTTGTCCGATGAATTGGAGCTGATATTTCATCACACACATGATTGGGCTAAAGAATGAACTGGAGGGAGCCAGGAGAGTTCAGTGAAGAAAGCAAACTGACAGATCTTGAATAAATCATTCATTATTCACTCAGCTCTGGCTGTTTGTGCTCTTGTCCTGATTCCTGAGCAGGAGTTACTCTGCTCCAGACCCTGCCAAGCTTCCCTCTCTCTGCCGTGACCCAGCATGACAGGCGAACGGTTCCTGGCCACCACTTATCTTCTGCATTAGAAGTTCTGTCAGATCTGATTCTGTGAGCTTCTGGCAGAAAAAATTCTATCAGCTGCTAATTTCCTTCCCCTGACATCTCAAACCCCATTGGTGAACTTTCTAACCCGATGTCATTTCGGTTCTGAAAGCACCTCTGGAAAGGCTGCGTTGTGTTGTTTGGCACAAGAAGTAGTTGGCTGCAGCTCGGTCAGAACCAACTCTTGCTTCTTAGCAGCCTCTCTCCTCCCCATTACTGCTCCTGCTAGGGCTGTTTCTGACTTGGCTCCTTTTGGCCAGGCTCTGAAGTAACAACAAGCACCAAATGCTGATGTTCCTCAGCTTGGTGATTGTTTGGATGCTTGGACTCGATGATCTTCGAGGTCTTTTCCAACTGAAACAGTTCTATGATTCTTTAGGTGCTCTGCTCAGGCCAGGTGAAAGCAGCTGACCCCTCAAGTTGAGATCCATGGATGGAGGCAAGGACTAATCACAAAATCACAGAGTATCTTTGGTTAGAAGAGACCTTCAAGATCACAAGATCATCCAGCCCAGCCTTTGGCCCAGCACTGCAAGGTCACCACTAAACCACATCTCTAAGCACCAGGTTCGCCTGTTGTTTGAACACCACCAGGGATGGTGACTCCACCACCACCCTCAGTAGCCTATTCCAACGTTGGAGAACCCTTTCAGTGTTCAGTAACCCTTTGTGCAAGCCCCCATGGGGAGCTGCAGCTCACAGCTGGGCTGCCTTGCGGGGAGAGATGCCTGCCTGCCCTTCTGGGACACAGAAACCAAGGTAGGTCCCTACTGTTGAACTGAGGGCACTTTTTAAGGGGTTGGGAAGTGTGATGGATTTTGTGGACTTGTTGGAAGAGTTACAGTGGACGTGAATGAGGAGGCAAGTGAGGAAATCTGGGGTATCTGGGTGGGCAGGAGCCAAGAGCTGCAGGAAAAGTGCAGTACCAGAGAGGGGATAGCACAGTCGAGGTGGTGGTGGTGAGAAATAGAGAGGTGGAAGAGAAAACAGTGGAAAGATATATGCCAAAGCAGAACTGAACAATATACCCAAGCAAAGAAGATCCCAAACAGAGCTCAGGGGAAGGAAAAGAAAGGTTCAGAGATGTCTGTCTGCAGCTTGGACTCTGACGTGTGGGCAGATGCGACATGTTCCATGCCAGCCCCTGCAAACTAATGAAAGTAGCTGGGAACAATTAGATCCGAATTGCCAGGAGGAAGCTTCACCCAGAGGGTTGTGAATCCATCCCACATCATCACAACAAGGCTGCCTTGCTGTTGTAGCCTCAGGCAGTGCTAGAAGAAGCACAGAGCACCAGCAAGTGTTAGCTTGGGCTGGGCTTGTTCCGCCCAGAGCAGCCTGTCCCTGTGCTCAGTCCGGAGGAAGCCAAGAGTAGGGATGGCAAACTCTGCTGTCATGGCTAATTTCTCCTTCTGCTCTGTGTCTCTGCTGTGTTTGCTGGCAGCACTGCGTGGGTGCCTGCTGCAGGAAGGGTGTTGCAGAGCCCTGGCACAGCTTTCCTTGGTAAACACCATTTGACAGTCACTTCGAGAGGGGCTCTTGCAGGAGTCCTCACGTTCAGCTCCTTTATGCCTTGCTCCTGGTGCTCCTCTTTGTCCCTCTACTATTCCAGCCTAACCCAGCCCCTCCCCACCCCCACCACCAGTGCACAAAAAAAGTATTTTTTTCCAATTTAAAGCTGAGCAATTTTGACTTGGAGCTGTAAGTGGCTCCATTAGTGCCTGTCAGAGGAAAGCTGGAGAACGTTTGGCAGATAATTGGGCCTGGGTCCATCAGAAGGTCTTGCTGCTGAGCATGCTGCACTCTGTGCTGGTGAAACATCTGTGTAAATAGCTGTGCAGCTGAGGTTTCATTAGCTCTGCCCATCACCACAGTCCTCTTAAAGCTAGAGATCCATCAGGGACTCCTCTGTGTCTACCCAAAATAGCAAACTCCTCACTTAGCCAGCCCAGGGCTGCAACTGCAGTCCCTTCATTTCCAGCCATGGGCACAGCCTGAGATCCTTTGTTGCAATGTGCTGAGCTATCAAAGCCTCACTCTTCAGCTTGTCTCATTAGTCTGGGAAGAGAGGATGGCATCCAGCTGTGTCCCTCAATCATTGTCCAGCCACATCTGGAAAGGGAGAGCTGTGTGGTTGGCTGCAAATGGTCACCTGTGGCAGGGAAAATGGAGTTTCCAGTGGGATTTGCTTTGAGGGGAAAAAAAATAGAGAGTGCCTTTGGATGAGAGGAGGCAATTGAAGTGTTTGTGGAACTGAGAGATTGAGGTAGATACAATCATAAACTCTTTCCCCAGCTCTGTTCAATCCTGCCCATTTTTGGCCCAGCAAACCCTTCTGGGCACCCCTCTGCTGCCTGACCCTGGCTCCCCACATGTTTGCTCCCTATGTCCTGCTCAGCTGCTTGCCCTGCTGCTGTGAGCTCCTGCCTGCTGCTGGCCTCAGATGCTTCTGCATCTTGACATTTCATGGCCTAATGCTCCTTGCAGCTCAAGACTTGCTTCTGAAACTCCATTGTTTGTGCCAGAGACTGTCAGACAATCACAACCTTCTTGGAATCAAAGGTTTGACTACCTTCATAGTCTCTCAGACCCATGTAACACTGAGAGAAGATGTAAATCAGAGAGCAGCTGATTGAAAGCCTTCTGCTTGATGTCTTTATGCATCTCTTGTGCAGGGCAGAGTGGGCTCCTCTTGAGTGTCCATCACCAGCTTGCTATACACTGGCCATGCCAGACTGTCCTTTCATCTTTCAAAGGCATCAGCTATTTGACAGTCACCTGTCAGGCTGGATTGTCCTGCTGGAGGAAGGCTGTGCCATGCTGACAGGATCCACTCATTGTCCATGATCATGGAGTAAGACCAGGCTGTGGAGGAGAGCTGTGGGGTCCCATCCCTGCTGGGTAAACTCTAGAATCATAGAATCAGTCAGGGTTGGAAGGGACCACAAGGCGCAGCCAGTTCCAACCCCCCTGCCATGCCCAGGGACACCTCACACTAGAGCAGGCTGCACACAGCCTCAGCCAGCCTGGCCTGAAACACCTCCAGGGATCAGGCTTCCACCACCTCCCTGGGCAACCCATTCCAGGCTCTCACCACCCTCATGCTGAAGAACTTCTTCCCAGCATCCAGTCTGAATCTCCCCACCTCCAGTTTTGTTCCATTCTCCCCATTCCTATCACTCTCTGACAGCCTATAAAGCCCCTTCCCAGCTTTCTTGTAGCCCCCTTAAGATACTGCAAGGCCACAATAAGGCCATCTTGAAGCTTTCTCCTCTCCAGACTGAACAGCCCCAAATCCCTCAATCTCTCCTCCTGGCAGAGCAGCTCCAGCCCTCTGATCATCCATGTTGCCCTTCTCTGGACACCTTCCAGCACCTCCACATCCCCCTTGCAATAGTGGCTCCAGAACTGGATGCAGTGCTCCAGGTGGAGTCTCACCAGTGCGGAGTAGAGGGGCAGGATCACTTCCCTCACCCTGCTGCCCACACTGCTCTTGCTGCAGCCCAGGCTCTGGTTGATTTTCTGGGCTGCCAGAGCACACTGACAGCTCATATTGATATAATAAGATCCTTGTTGCATCAGCAAGACCACAGGGAGGAGGGCTTGGTGTGTGCTGGCTGCTCCGGGGGTCGGTGCTGTGCGGGATGGATTCCAGCCGAGCAGGGAGTTTTCAGACGTGCAGATTTGTTTAGTGGATCATCATCTGCTCCTTCTGTGTGCCACTTCAACTGCCTGTTGTTATGCAAATCCCCTAATGTATTTATGAGTGCTCTCCAGAGCTTTCAAACGGCCTCTAATCTGGTTGGTGTATCCCTTCTGCAGGAGACCTGTGCGAGGCGTTCAGCTAAAGATGAGCTACTGCTGGCTTAGACATCCGACTAGGGACTGAAGCTGCTTTATCCCCTTCAGCCAGCATCACAAAGCTCTGACTGACCTGAAACCCCTGGAACTGCCAGGAGGAAGAACAAACCCACAAACAGATGCCAACAAGGATCTACAGCACACTCACAGCTCCTGATGGTGCCTGCAGACTGCCAGCTCCCCCGGATGGGAAACCTGTCGGAGTCACCACTGGAGAGCCTGTTGAAGCAGCTCCTCCATTCCTGGGCAAACCCATCCCAATGTCCAGGAGCCTCTGGAGCCCAGCTGACAGCACAGCCTGGACTGATTCTAGTTTTCAAACTTTAGATCAGACCTTCTCCCTGGAGATCACATCTGGGCTGTGCTGAAGCTCTGTGCTCTTCTGCTTAACATCTTTGAGCTCCTTCTCTCCATCTACAGGGCTGAATTTGTTCAGGGTTCATTTCCTCAGCCACAGTTGCTGCTCCAGGCAGTCTTGCCCTGCTATAGCTGTTATTTTATGGCACATCTTTCCTCTTTCCCACTATTTCCCCTTGCAATGACTTCAGTTTCTTGGCTTCAGCCAACCTGCAGCTCTTGGGTCAGGCTTAGGTGAGCTGCAGCTTCCATTTGGCTCCGTTCCCTGGTTTAGTTGGTTACTGAATTTGCAAACAGATGTTGTTTTTCCTGGTGCTGCTCCTCACCAAGGGTGAGAGCTCTGTGCAAACATCTAGGGAGTTCTTTCATAGAATCAAGCAGGTTGGAAGAGACCTCCAAGCTCAGCCAGCCCAACCTAGCACCCAGCCCTGGCCAACCAAACAGACCATGGCACTAAGTGCCCCAGCCAGGCTTGGCTTCAACACCTCCAGGCACAGCCACTCCACCACCTCCCTGGGCAGCCCATTCCAATGCCAATCACTCTCTCTGCCAACAACTTCCTCCTAACATCCAGCCTGAACCTGCCCTGGCACAGCTTGAGGCTGTGTCCCCTTCTTCTGTCCTTGGCTGCCTGGCAGAAGAGCCCAACCCCACCTGGCTACAGCCTCCCTTCAGACAGCAATGAGCTCTGCCCTGAGTCTCCCCTTCTGCAGGCTGCACACCCCCAGCTCCCTCAGCCTCTCCTCAAAAGGTTTGGAATTTGTCTCTTTACAACACAAAGTGACTGTGAAAAGGATCAGCTCCATGAGCCATGGATGGAATCACAGGAGAGGCACAGCCTGGCTGGGAGGCAGCTCAGAAGGGGGAGAAAACTCTCCCAGCATCCTTACTCCTTCCCTGTAGCCTCACCCATGTCCCCCCTAACCCAAGCCCATACCACTTTAATGCTCCTTGTCAGATGCCAGATTTCAGGAGAGCATTAGTAATTAGGAACTCCACTCTCATCAAGGCAAATAATTAGTGAGAAGGCAGGCAGTTGACAAAGGCAGCTCAATTAAAGAGAATAACAAGCTTTTTACAGCAACAAAGGAAGGACTAAGTAGACCTCAGTGAGTAAATAAAGCTGTAATCAGTGTGATTAATTTACAGTCTCAGGAAGGCATGAATTGGATTGATATTCCAAAAGTCTAATGTGTCCCGTGGGATCCCAGGAGAAACCATTCCATGTTTTATGGAGATTAGGAGGCCTCATTAATTGTGAGCAATGAGAGGAAGTAAAACACTGACAAATGTTATTTGGCCCTCAATTTATTTGGAAGCAAGGGGCTTGTGAATGGTGTTCTTCAGGTGGCTCAGACAAAAATCCCTCCTGGTTGCCTGGCTAAGAGGAAATTAAGGGGTTTAGGAAAGGGCTGACTGATGGTGGAACAAAGATCCCTAAAAAACTGACTTGATCTGAGGGCAGTGGGGAAGCAGCTTTGATTTTTTACTGCAGGCGAGGCGGAGCAGAAGAAATGTTTGATGGCAGAAAAGGAGCTACACAGAACAGTCAGCAGTGACACTGCCACTGTGTGGGGCACCTGGGGAGGGATAATAAACTGCACCAGTACAGCTTGAGAGGTGACCTGCAGGAGAGCAGCCCTGTGGAGAGGGACCTGGGGGAGAACATCCATGGCACAGCAATGTGCCCTGCTGGCCAAGAAGGCCAATGGGATCCTGGGGGGCATTAAGAAGAGTGTGTCCAGGAGACTGAGGGAGGTTCTCCTACCCCTCTGCTCTGCCCTGGTGAGACCTCATCTTGAGTACTGCCTTCAGGTTTGGGCTCCCCAGTTGAAGAGAGACAGGGATCTGCTGGAGAGAGTCCAAGGGAGGGCTATGAGGATGATGAGGGGACTGGAGCACTGCCTGGTGAGGAGAGGCTGAGGGACCTGGGGCTGCTTAGTCTGGAGAAGACTGGGAGGGGATTGAATCAGTGTTTCTAACTCTCTGAGAGCTGGGGGTCAGGAGTGGGGGACAGGCTCTGCTCACTGCTCCCTGGGATAGGACAAGCAGCAATGGATGGAAGCTGCAGCACAGGAGGTTCCAGCTCAACACAAGGGGGAACTTCTTTCCTGTAAGGGTCCCAGAGCACTGGCACAGGCTGCCCAGAGAGGTTGTGGAGTCTCCTTTCAAGGAGAGACTTTCAAGGCCTGTCTGGATGTGTTCCTGTGTGACCTGAGCTAGATTGTATGGTCCTGCTGTGGCAGGGGGGTTTGGCTGGATGATTTGGATAGGGCTGGGTGCTAGGTTGGACTGAATGATCTTGGAAGTCTCTTCCAACCTGGTTGATTCTATGATTCTATGATATGATCTCCTTGGGTCCCTTCCAACCCCTGACATCCTGTGAGCCTGTGAGCCTTTGAGAAGAGGCAGAAAGGAGCAGAAAGGCATCTGTGGGATCTGGTGATGTCCATGTGGGAGATGAGGTCACACTGTCCTTGGAGACATGCTGCAGTGACAGCTGTTCAGTCACCTTCCTGTTGGACAAGAGCTTGGACTGTAAATCATCACCAGCTTTAATTCAGTTCATTTCCCACAGGTGACTGAAGGCTTTATGATGCTTTACTACACTTCATAATAATTTAAGGCAGATATTTAGCACAGCCATAAAAACCTCCTTCCCAGTGTGCTGTGTGGAAGGGAAGCAGTGTCAGTGTTCTCCTGCCTTTGCTTGGCTTATAAGCTGTTGACAAATCAATCTAAAGCAAGCTGTGGCTCCTGGGGACAGAGGGCAAGGTGCTGGGTTCCACAGGCAGGATCCTGTGACCGAGCTGCTTTTGGGCAGCACAGAGCAGTAAAGCTGCAGTTCACTGCACACCCAAGACCAAGTCCTGCCTGAGGCTGTGCAGGGGTGTCCTGCTCTGCCCCATGAAGGCAGATTTCCATAACTTGTGTGGTGTGTGTTCAAGTGACTCAGCTGGGGCAGGAGTGATGAAATACATAGTTAATTTTAATTCTGGCAAGCCCTGCCCACAGCAATATACAAATTAGTTACATTTGGGTTCTGATTTGGTCAGGAAAATCTGCCCAAGGATGTTTATGAGCAATTAATTCATTTAGGAGAATCAGAAGATTGGAAAACTTAGCCACAGAATGGCTTTGCCTGACTTAGAAACAGGCAGCCTGGAGCCCTAGGGCAAGTCAGTGCTACTCACTGTGGTGGGACAGAAAGGTCAAGATAGTCTCTGGCTCCTGTGTGGCAAGGTTGGAACTGCTCAGCCATTGAAAGGCTTCTAGATCTTCCCAGGGTGCTGGGAGAGAGGCAGAGGATCTCTGAGCTGATCCTGGCTCCTCTTGGCATGGAGGTTTGCAGAGGTGCAGGATCTCTTGCGTCTGTGCAGAGAGCACAACGTCAGTGGCACTTCTCACCACCTCATGAGGCACTTAAATGCCTTCTCCTGGGAAACTTGAGGCACTTAAATTTCCAGGTAGTTCAAGCCCAAAATGTCAGGGCTAAGCTGCTCTGAAGCATGAGGCAAAGCAGAACACATTGGCCAAGAGCAGTGAGGCAGAGGCAGCCAGGCAGAAGCAGCATGCACTGAGGCAGGGCAGTGAGGCAGAGGCAGCTCAACTGTTTGCATCTTAGCTCCATTTATATTCCTTGCCCAAGTGCAAAGGTTCCTTTGGCCACAGAGACTCACCAATCAAAATGGCATTTGCCAAACTGACCATGTTAGGTGACCCCAGGGCTTGCTCACTATTATTTGGGCAAGACACCAACAAGTACCTAAACACCTGTGGGTATCTGTTTATCACTTTGGGAGGGGACATAATGGCCTAAACCTCTGTTTTCCTCCCACCCTTGCTTCCCCATCAGCAGAAGAGTAGGGCAAACCAGGACATCTAATAGGCCTATTAGCCTTGCAGAACATCAAGTGGCACTGTGAGGTGCTCTGCTGCCCTATTCAGTGGCTTAAAATGAACAATTTAGCAGACATTTGCCACTGAAAAAGCTCCTCTCCTGACTGGATCTTTGACTTTCGACAAGCACCACTGCTGGAGAGCAGCCAGGAAGAAAGGGACCTTGGGGTGTTGGTAGATAGTAGGCTGAAGATGAGCCAGCAGTGTGCCCAGGTAGCCAAGAGAGCCAATGGCATCCTGGGCTGTATCAGGAGCAGTGTGGCCAGCAGGACAAGGGAGGTTATTCTGCCCCTGTGCTCAGCACTGCTCAGGCCACACCTTGAGTACTGTGCCCAGTTCTGGGCTCCTCCATTCAAGAGAGATGTTGAGGTGCTGGAAGGTGTCCAGAGAAGGGTGACAAAGCTGGTGAGGGGCCTGGAACACAAACCTTATGAGGAGAGGCTGAGGGAGCTGGGGGTGTGCAGCCTGCAGAAGAGGAGGCTCAGGGCAGACCTCATTGCTGTCTACAACTACCTGAGGGGAGGCTGTAGCCAGGTGGGGTTGGTCTTTTCTCCCAGACAACCAGCAGCAGAACAAGGGGACACAGTCTCAAGTCGTGCCAGGGGAAGTCTAGGCTGGATGTTAGGAGGAAGTTGTTGTCAGAGAGAGTGATTGGCATTGGAATGGGCTGCCCAGGGAGGTGGTGGAGTCGCCGTCCCTGGAGGTGTTCAAGACTGGATGAGGCACTTAGTGCCATGGTCTAGTTGACTGGATAGGGCTGGGTGACAGGTTGGACTGGATGATATTGAGGTCTCTTCCAACCTGGTGGATTCTATGATTCTGTGATTCACACTGCAGAAAGGCTCTGAGCAGGTCAGTGCATGGAGACAACAGCCTGCGCCCTTCCTCTTGTCTTGCAGAGCAATGAAACCTTGGCATGGATCCAGTGGGCTTGCTTCCTGCAAATACACCTTGATTTCTTCCAATTCAGTTTTGTTTCACAAGGTTTCCTCTTGCTAAATGTGGTAAAAGTCTGTCTCAGTGGAAGAGAACAGACACTGGTTGCTGTATGCTGTGTGTCAGACTTGTGCGGCACCCTGGAGGGAGATGTGGCGTTCGGAGCAGACATCTGAACAGGTAGGAGCAAAACAGACCCTAATTAAACACAGAGCTGGATGAAGAAGGCTCTGCCACGGTGCTGGCAGCCTGGAGAGATGTGGCAGGTTGGAATCTGGTGGCTGCATGGGTAGAAATAGATGCAGAAGTGATGATATGGGACAGCATCAGTGCACACTGGAAGGGCTCCAGTGGTCCTGAGGGCAGACAAAAGGCAGCTGGAAAACCTGATGTGAACTTGCAGGAGAAGCACAGCTTCCAAATGCTGATTGTAACATTTGTCAGGCTATTCAGGGACATGGTTTAGTGTTGATTGTTCAGTGCTGGGTCAAAGGTTGGACTGAATGGTCTTAGAATCATAGAATCAGTCAGGGTTGGAAAGGACCACAAGGATCATCCATTTCCAACCCCTCACCACAGGCAGGGACACCTCACACTAGAACAGGCTATCCAGAGCCTCATCCAACCAGGCCTTGAACACCTTCAGAGAAGGAGCAGCCACAACCTCCCTGGGCAACCTGTGCCAGTGTCTCACCACCCTCACTGCAAACAACTTCCTAACATCCACTTTCAGTCTCCCCTCTGCCAATTTAAACCCATTCCTCCTCATCCTGGCATTACAAGACCTTGTCAATAGTCCCTCCACGGTCCTCCTGGAGCCCCCTTCAGATCCTGCAGGGCCACTCCAAGGTCTTCTCCAAGCCTTCTCTTCTCCAGGCTGCAGAGCCCCAACTCTCTCAGCCTGTCCTCAGAGCAGAGCTGCTGCAGCCCTCTGAGCATCTTGGTGGCCTCCTCTGGACTGGCTCCAACACTTCCATGTCCTTCTTGTGCTGGGAGCTCCAGAACTGCACAGAGGACTGCAGGTGGGGTCTGAGGAGAGCAGAGCCAAGGGGCAGAATCCCCTCCCTTGCCCTGCTGCCCACACTGCTCTTGCTACAGCCCAGCACAGGGTTGCTGTCTGGGCTGCACTCACACTGCAGGCTCATGTTGAGCTTTTCATCACCCCAGACCCCCAGGTCCTTTTCCTCAGGGCTGCTCTCAGCCATTCCCCACCCAGCCTGGAGCTGTGCTTGGGATTGCACCATCCCTCAGTTGCAAACGACTCCCAGCAACTACTGAAGAGGAATTTGAGGTTTGTTTTTGTTTAGATTTTGGACTATTCTCCTTCCCTCTCTTTAGGTTTTAGGGACAGACCTTCCCCATCCTGGGTGTGCCGCTGGTGCGAGCCTCGGCTGAGCAAAGGCTGGCCGGGAAAACAACCTTCCCACAAACAACTGCTGACTGCTGGGGAGCACCTGCAGCAGGAATGAAAAATGAGAGGCCAGGAGGCTATTTCAGTGAGTTCAAATTCCAGCCAACCTCTTCAGCAGCAGAGGAAAATGCTGTGTCCACACCTCCCCGTGCTGCTCGTTGGCGCTTGGAGCAGGAGCAGCCTTTTGCATTAAGTTCTCCAAAGTTTTTGATAACCTCCTTCTCCCCCTGGGGAGTTTTCAGGCAGGATAATGTATGGCCCCTGTGGTATGTTCTGAATTCCATTTGTGAGGGATCAGTATTTTATTGCTAGACCAGCATCTGAAAGCTGCTCTCCATTTCCTTAGCTCCGTGGGAATTGGCCAGGCCCCACAGTGGAAAGAAAAGGATTTTATTGGCCAAGTGCAGGCTTGTTTTTCTTGACTGGTTTTGATGGGAAACTTTACCCCCCACCCTCCCCAGGAATTAATCTTGCCTAGGTACAAAAGGTAGTTAGTGGAAGTGCCCAGCTCGCTGCTGCAGAGGTGATGTGGCTGCAGCTCGCAAGTGGCGCAGGAAGGCTCCTCTGGAGCTGAAGGCACAGGCTGGAGAAACCTGCTGGTTTGAGAGCCCAGCCACCAGCATTGCCAGGCACTTCCACGGGAGGCTGCTCAGCTTTGCCTAAAAATAAGCCCTCTCTGAGCTCTTTGAAGTGTCTTCTTCTGTTCCTCTCTCGGTGCAGTCGCTGGGGCCAGCCCTGTGCTCTACTCAAACACCTCCCTGCAGGCTCCTCCTGACTGATGGTTCGGTGCCTTCAGATCCCTGCTGCACCTTTCTGCTCTTTGGTGCCACTCAGTTGCTCCCTCCAGAGCTGGCTGTTTGGAGAGAAGCAGCTGAGTGATGTGGCCCAGAAGCTGGAATTACCACCACCGCCACCTCCTCCTCCTCCTCCTCCTCCTCCTCCTCCTCCCCCTCCTCCCCCCCCTCCCCCCCGCCCCCCCCCCCGCCTCGTCNTCCTCCTCCTCCTCCTCCTCCTCCTCCTCTCCCTGCCTGCTGTCCCTGCACTTGTCTGGATGGGCTCTCCCGAGCTACCTGCAAGCTGCTCTTCACTGTCTGCTTTCAGCAATCTCTAGGAGCTTGCATTTGTGCCTTGGTGAGGTCAGGGCCCCCGAGCATGTGAGCAGACCCAATCCTGTGCATGTGCTGAGTGCTGGGTCCCTGCTCCAGGCCAGAGCTGTGCTGTGGAGCTATCCAAGTGCTCCCCACAGCCAGCTCCTTGCTGGGCTCTACCTTCCAGCTAGAGAAGGTGAATTGTTTTGCCCACTGAATTTTCCACTTGTTCTTTATTTACTGAGGTATCTATCAAAGTGTCTCCTGTTCATTGGGCTCCTGAAGGATTGAGCCTTTGGTGCATGTCAGAGAAATTATTCTTGGGATAGCAGTTTGGGCTGCTTGCCACTGACACACAGCTGGGGCCTGAGAGCCTTCCACTGCCTGGTTCCTCTCCTGGAGCATTAACAGAGAAACTCATTAATTGCTAATTGCTGCTAATTAATCCTCTGTATGATTTATCATGTTTGTGGGCAGATGAAGTAGAACTTTCTTCCTCTCCTCGACAACTTGAGAACATTTCAGCCTTTTGTCTGGCTTGTTACAGCCTCACATTTCCAACCCCCCAGTTAGTGAAGTACTTGGTAATTAGCTCACATCCCTTGATAACCATGTGGGGGTTTTCCACTCCTCTTCTGCTTCACATATTTTCATGTCATATGGCAAATTTAGAATCATAGAATCATAGAATGGTTTAGGTTGGAAGGGACCTCAAGGATCATCCAGCTCCAACCCCCTGCCACAGGCAGGGACACCTCCCACTAGAGCAGCTCGCCCAAGGCCTCATCCAGCCTGACCTTAAACACCTCCAGGGAGGAAGCATCCACAACCTCCCTGGGCAACCCATTCCAGTGCCTTACCACCCTCACTGTAAAGAACTTCCTCCTAACATCCAGTCTAAATTTCCCCTCTTCCAGCTTAAACCCATTCCCCCTCGTCCTAACATTACTAGACCGTGTAAACAGTCCCTCCCCAGCTTTCCTTTGGACTTCCAGATTTCTCTCTGAGCTCTTCCAGAGTCCCCATACAGCTGATCTTGTGGGTCTCTCTGCCTGCCCAGGGTGATGTCTTCCCTGAGCCCACCTGCAAGCTCCTGCAGCTACTCAAGTGCCCTTGGGGTGAGCATGAAGCTGTCTCCATGAGCAGCTCCACCACAGAGTGAGGCTGGGAGGTGGTGGTGACCACACTGGGGGAGCTGCTCCCAGGCTTTGAAGGTCCAAGGACTCCCCTGGCTTCACTCATGGTGAGTGCTGTGCCCATGCCCTTGCAGGCTGCAGCCACATGCCCTTAGTCAGCAGCTGCAGGCTGCACCCTCCCTTAGTTGTCTCTCTTTGCCTGGAGGTGTCTCTGCTCCTCTTTGTAGCTCGTTCCAAGCTGAATCTCTTCTCCACCCTGAATCTCTTCTCCACCCTGAAAAGTTTGGTTAAAATAAAGCTCACCAAGGTTTTGTGCCTGGGGAGGAACTTCTGGTGAGAGAAATCTGGCAAGTGAAGGCCTCTGCCCAGTCCACAGGCTCACAGGATGTCAGGGGTTGGAAGGGACCCAAGGGGATCATCCAGTCCAACCCCCCTGCCAGAGCAGGACAATCCTATCTAACACAGATCACAGAAGAACACATCCAGACAGGCCTGGAAAGGCTCCAGAGAAGGAGACTTCACAACCTCTCTGGGCAGCCTGTGCCAGTGCTCTGGGAGCCTTACAGACCTCCTTCTGTGACCCCCTTGTGTTGAGGCAGAACCTCTTTTGCTGCAACTTACACCCATTGCTCCTTGTCCCATCCCAGGGAGCAGTGAGCAGAGCCTGTCCCCCCCCTCCTGGCAACCCTCAGATATTTATAAACATTTATCAAATCCCCTCTCAGTCTTCTCTTCTCCAGACTGAGCAGCCCCAGGTCCCTCAGCCTCTCCTCATCAGCCATGCCCTCCTGTCCCCTCATCATCCTCGTAGCCCTCCACTGGACCCTCTCCAGCAGATCCTTGTCCCTCTTCAACTGGGGGGGGACAAAACTGAGCACAATATTCAAGATGAGGTCTCAGCAGGGCAGAGTAGAGGGGGAGGAGAACCTCCCTTGCTCTGCTGGACACACTCTTCCTAATACACCCCAGGATCCCATTGGCCTTCTTGGCCACAAGGGCACACTGCTGTGCCATGGGTAACTTGTTAGCCACCAGGACCCCCAGGTCCCTCTCCACAGGGCTGCTTTCCAGCAGATCATCTCCCAGCCTGTACTAGTGGAGTTTATTATTCCTCCCCAGATGCAGGACTCTGCACTTGTCCTTGTTGAGCTTCACCTGGTTCCTCTGTGCCCTGCTCTCAGTCTGTCCAGAGCTCTCTGGATGGCAGCACAGCCTGCAGCTGGCTCAGCCAAGCCTCCCAGCTTGGTGCCATCAGCAAACCTGCTGAGCAGACTCTGTCTGTCTGTGCCCTCATCAATGTCATTGATGAAGATGTTAAACAGGACTGGCCCCAGCACTGATCCCTGGGGGACACCACTGGTCACAGCTCTCCAGCTGGACCTGGCACCATTGATCACCACCCTCTGAACTCTATCTTGCAATCAGTTCCTAACCCACCTCACTGTCTGCTCTTCCAGACATCATTGTTGCTGGTACAGGTGGATTTTTGGAGCTCCTGAAACAAAGCTGAATTCTGAAGTTGTCCTGGTGGTAAATAGAATCATAGAATCACAGAATCAAGCAGGCTGGAAGAGAGCTCCAAGCTCATCCAGCCCAACCTAGCACCCAGCCCTGGCCAATCAACCAGACCATGGCACTAAGTGCCTCATCCAGGCTTTTCTTCAACACCTCCAGGGATGGTGAGTCCACCACCCCCCTGGGCAGCCCAGAGACTATGCAGGTTATTTTCTTTAGCATTTTATGACCTGCTTGCAAGGGGAAAAAAAAAAACAATCCTTTTCAGAGGTGTTTTAGTGCAGCTTCTCTCTTCCCAGAGCTCTTTTCTTCTGCTCCACCTATGGACTCGCAGCATCGGCACTGCAAATATCATCCGACTTGTTGCTTCCTGACAGCAACATGAGATAAATGCATCTCCTCTTCCCTCCAAGGATAATGGCAGCTCAAAAATGCCCTGTCCAGCCTCCACTTCCTCCATTTGGCAGATTTTTGGTAGTTTATATAATTTGGCAGCAGTTCTCTGTCTAAACCATGTCCAACATTGCATGCAATAAACGTAATGGACTTTTGTCTCTTTGAACAGCTGAATTCTCTCTGAGCAGCTGCTCTGGGTTATTGATGACCTCATTAGAGAGCTGCCTGAGGCCTGCCACCAGCCCAGAGAAGACTTTAGTCCATAGCCTGGTGTATAATAGGCACAAAGCCCTTTGGAAGGGTCTTGCTCAAGGGAAAGGAGTTGGGATCACACAGCACAGGCGTGGAGTGGGGAGAGCAGAGCCGTGCGTGCAGGGCAACAGAGAGCTGAGGCAGAGGAGCTGAAGGTGCTGAGACATCAGCAGAAAACAAAACCTTGGGTTTTGTTTTGATTTGGTCCTGCCAAATCTCGGGGGGGGGGGGGG
>WAAF01017355.1:19810-108686 GCA_013400475.1 Tricholaema leucomelas
GGGGTTTAGGGTGGGAGCCTGCAGAAGAAGCTGAGCTGTCAGTCCCTGCAGCCCTGGCAGGGAAAGTGCCGTTTGTCTCACCGCTGTGTTCTGAGGAAATCTAAACAATTCAGCTTGTTTTGAAGTTCTCATTGGAGGCTTGGTAATGAAAATTATATTTTTTTTTTTCCCCTCGTGAAAAAAAAAAACCAAAACCCACAATAACATTGCCCTTTCCACCCAGCTTTGTTTACTTCATCAATCATCCCTGCTTGGGAGCTCATTTCAAAGCGGTGCCGTGGTGCCGTGGCAGGCTTCTTAGGTGTGAAAATTGAGATTTCAGCTCCTGTGCTTGCATGCAGAAGTCACCTGGCATGTGTCTGTTGGCGAGTGAGTCCAGGCTGTCTCATCAGACCTCAGTTCTGAAGAGAATAAAAATTCCAGCTTTACTTTCTGGGACTGCTCTGCAGCATCCATCTCAATTGCACTGCGCTAGGAAACACTTAGGACTGCTGATTTGTTTACCTGACCTTGTGGAGCTATCAACATCTCCTGGAAAAAAGCAACCTAAAGGGAGCAAGAACAAATTCAAAAGGTTTCCAAATCTCATATGGAACATCATAGTCATTTAAATAGTTCTTTAAGTCCTTGGCTGCAGCAAGAGCAGTGTGGGCAGCAGGGCAAGGGAAGGGATTCTGCTCCTTTAGTCTGCTCTCAGACCCCACCTGGAGTCCTCTGTGCAGTTCTAGAGCCCCCAACACAAGAAGGACATGGAACTGCTGGAGGAGGAGGAGGCCACAAAGATGCGGAGAGGGCTGCAGCAGCTCTGCTCTGAGGACAGGCTGAGAGAGTTGGGGCTCTGCAGCCTGGAGAAGAGAAGGCTTGGAGAAGACCTTGGAGTGGCCTTGCAGGATCTGAAGGGGACTCGAGGAGGGGTGGGGAGGGACTATTGACAAGGTCTGGTAATGCCAAGATGAGGAGGAATGGGTTTAAATTGGCAGAGGGGAGATTGAAAATAGATGTTAGGAAGAAGTTGTTTGCAGTGAGGGTGGTGAGACCCTGGCACAGGTTGCCCAGGGAGGTTGTGGAGCACAGAAGCACCCAATGTGATCAAAGATCACAACCTCTCTGGAGATGTTCAAGGCCAGGTTGGATGAGACCTTGAGCAACCTGTTCTAGTGGGAGGTGTCTCTGCCTATGGTGGAGGATTGGACTCAATGATCTCCTTGAGTCCCTTCCAACTCCTACTATCCTGTGGTCCTGTGATCTCTGAGGTTCCTTCCAACCTAAACCATTCCATGATTCTATGATTTCATTTAACTTTTCCCTCCTAAACCATTGTGATTCTATTTCACTTTTCCAACCTAAACCATTTTATGATTCCATTTCACTTTTCCAACCTAAACCACTCTATGATTCCATTTCACTTTTCCAACCTAAACCATTCTGATTCCATTTCACTTTTCCAACCTAAACCACTCTATGATTCCATTTCACTTTTCCAACCTAAACCATTCTGATTCCATTTCACTTTTCCAACCTAAACCATTCTGATTCCATTTCACTTTTCCAACCTAAACCATTCTATGACTCTATTTAACTTTGTGGCCATTTAAATCATTCTTCAAGTCCAAGCTGAAGTGCTCAGACCTCGCTGAACAGACCTACCTCTTGCAGAGGAGGCTGAGAGAGATGGGAGGGGAAGAAAAAGCCTCACTTAGTTAGTGTGGAAGGGCCAGCTCCTCTGAGAAGATCTTTGGAGAGGAGTCTTGGAGATAATCATGAGTTTGTCTCTGAGTAAGCAGGTGCTTGAGGGCTGTTCTTTCCCACCCTCTCTGAAACCCAAGGCGCCCACAGTGTGCGCTGCAAATCCTGCCAGAGAGAAATCAACCAAGGCACCCAGGAACCAGTCAGAGCCTCAGATGGGTTTGTTTGTGTTACTGTCATTTGCCTGGATAATCGAATTTGTTGGAATTAGGGGTTTGTCTGGATAATAACATTTTCTAGCCCTCTGGAACAGCCAGGAGCTGTGGTGAATAGCGATGTGCAGAGTGCTGTATTGATTGGAATAAACTGGCCCTAGATAGCATCAATTACCCACTTCTGATGGATGTTTGCTTGCTGGCTGCCAGCTTTGGATTGCACAGCTTTAGCCACCATTCCTCTGTTAGAATCTGCTGGAAATGCTCTGAAGAAAATGTTCCCTCAGCCTTTGGAGAACCTCTGGCGCTGGGAGGAGAGCTGCAGCACCAGTGGGGGCCGGGGAGTGGGCACCCTGCATCCAGGGCAGAGCTGGAAGCAAGTCAAGTATACATCAGCTCCAGTGTCTGTGCCCACCCTGCTTGGCCATCTGCCCCTTTTCCAATCTTTGCTGACTACTAAAGCCACACACTGCTCCCAGGATCACAGGATATTAGGGGTTGGAAGGGACCCAAGGAGATCATTGAGTCCAACCCCACTGCCAGAGCAGGACCACACAGTCTAGCACAGATCACAGAGGAACTGCTGGATGTTTGGTGACAGGAACAAGGGAACCTATAACTGACAAAGTCTTGTAATGCCAGGATGAGGAGGAATGGGTTTAAACTGGCAGGGGGGAGATTGAAACTGGATGTTAGGAAGAAGTTGTTTGCAGTGAGGGTGGTGAGACACTGGCACAGGTTGCCCAGGGAGGTTGTGGAGCACAGAAGCACAGAATGTGATCAACTTCTGCCAGGCAACCAGCACAGAACAAGGGGACACAGTCTCAAGTTGTGGTGGGGGCAGGACTAGGCTGGATGTTAGGAGGAAGTTGTTGTCAGAGAGAGTGATTGGCATTGGAATGGGCTGCCCAGGGAGGTGGTGGAGTCACCATCCCTGGAGGTGTCCAAGAACAGACTGAATGGCACACTTGGTGCCATGGTCTGGTTGACTGGATAGGGCTGGGTGCTAGGTTGGACTGAATGATCTTGGAGGCCTCTTCCAACCTGGTTGTTTCTATGGTTCTATGATTCTATGATTATGTTGCAGAGCATCCAGAGGAGCAGAATTCATAGAATCACAGAATCAGTCAAGGTTGGAAGGGACCACAAGGAGCAGCCAGTTCCAACCCCCCTGCCATGCCCAGGGACACCCTACCCTAGAGCAGGCTGCCCACAGCCTCAGCCAGCCTGGCCTGAAACACCTCCAGCCATGGGGCCTCAACCACCTCCCTGGGCAACCCATTCCAGCCTCTCACCACTCTCATGCTCAACAACTTCCTCCTCACCTCCAGCCTGATTCTCCCCTCCTCCAGCTTTGCTCCAGTAGAGGGGCAGGAGAACCTCTCTCAGCCTACTAACCACAGCCCTTCTAATGCACCCCAGACTGGCATTGCCCCTCCTGGCCCCCAGAGCACATTGCTGGCTCATGGGCAGCCTCCCATCAATGAGGACAATCTCGCTCTCCCTTTTTGTGGCCCTGCTAAAAGTGCTCTGAGAGACATAATTAAAGTGTTTAAGAAGCATCTGTCATTATTAAAGCAAAGTGGCTGTGCAGTTTTACTCTTTTGCTGCAGTTTCATTATCTTATGTAAATGAGCTGTGATTCCCCTCTGCAGTCTGGGCTGCCAGGAGAGGAGCCCCAGTGAGAGAAATTATCACCAGGCTCCCTCTCTTGAGATTATCAATTGCAAACGAAGGAGCATAAATACATCTCCTTTAGCTGCTTGTGCCACACTAACAGATCTGCTCCAAGCTAACAGCTTTGCTGCTAGGGTGGGAGAAGAGCATGGGGAGGAGAACTCCTTCAGTTCACAGAAGTGTTGGAGAGGCTTGAGCAGCTGGGGGTTAAGCAGCAGGTTACTCCAATGCTGATCCTGATGTGCCCTGCAGATCAGGCAGCTACAGAGGTGTCTTTTGGTGTGAATTCAGGGAGTGACAGGACTGGGGGGAATGGAGCAAAGCTGGAGGTGGGGAGGTTCAGCCTGGACCCGAGGAGGAAGTTGTTGAGCATGAGAGTGGTGAGAGGCTGGAATGGGTTGCTCAGGGAGGTGGTTGAGTTCCCATGACTGAAGGAGTTTAGGGCCAGGCTGGCTGAGGCTGTGGGCAGCCTGATCTAGGGTAGGATGTCCCTGGGCATGGCAAGGGAGTTGGAACTGGCTGATCCTTGTGGTCCCTTCCACTGATTCTATGATTCTGAGAGCATGGCAGGGGGAGGCTGCCACCATCTTTCAAGCTGTGCAAGTCCCTCTGGTAATGACACCTGCAATGCCAACAGTGCCAGCAGCAGCCTGAACCCCTGAGCAAACTGTGCTGGTGAAGTGTAGCAGAAGCTTTGCTGAAGAGGAGCAGTGAGCAGTGTGTGTCCTGCAAGCAGAGGGAGAAAGAGAAGGAGAAAAACAGGTTGCCCAGGGAGGTGGTGGAAGCCTCATCCCTGGAGGTGTTTAAGGCCAGGCTGGATGAGGCTGTGGGCAGCCTGATCTAGTGTGAGGTGTCCCTGCCCATAGCAATAGGGTTGGAACTGGCTGATCCTTGTGGTCCCTTCCCACCCTGACTGATTCCATGATTCTAAACAGCCTTAAAGTGAGCAAAGAGCAGGCATGTACAAAACAGAAATTCTGGGCAGCTGGGGAGGGTGAAAACAAACAAACTGCTGCTGAAGAGTGAAAAAGCCCTAAAAGGATGGGCTGGGCACTGCTTGAGATGGTTCTGCAGCACACCTCCACTTTTCTGCAGTGACTCAGCTGACCCTCTTCTCTGTCATGTGCCCTCTTTCTTCCTGTAGTGATGCCCTGTTCCCTTCTGCTGGAAGGTTGTGCTCTGCTCCCACCTGCATCTCTTTAATGGCACTAAAAGGAGCCTCTCCAGATGCAGTTTCCTTTCAGGGGGGTGCTTTGGGGAGTGAAGCAGAGGCACTTTGCTGAGCTAAGAGAACCATTTGAAGGCACACTTTCTCCAGAGCCCATATGTTACTGCACTGCTGCCAAAAAGGGTTCTTGTTTACCAAGATCCTGCTTGCAGGCTGTGCTCAGAGTCTACTAAACAGCACCACTGATACTACTTAAAAAAAAAGGTGTCAGCACCCCCAGTGCCCCTGCAGATTGCTCGGCACTTGCAGCTCTCAGAAGTGTCCTTGAGCAGTGCCACTTCCAGCTGAGGTGCTCCTGCTTGCTGCGGCTGGAAGAGAGGTCAGATCCTGCTCCAGCACCAATCTATCCTTGGGGAGCATAAAGGTCATCCTTGTATGCTGCCCTGTCCCCCTGTGGGCAGTTGTTGGGCACCCTGGCATGTGTGCCAGGCGAGGCAGCAGTGGGAGAGTCGTTCTTGGGGTGGGACAGGGCACTGCACTTCTTTGGTTTGAATGTTTTTAGTGTCTGGGAGGCAGAGGAGGGCCAGAGCCCTGTGTCCATAGCTGTTTAGTGTCTGGGCAGGTAGAAGAGAGCCAGACTCACCCCTGGCACAGCTTGAGACTGTGTCCTCTTGTTCTCTTGCTGGGTGCCTGGCAGCAGAGCCCAAGCCCACCTGGCTACAGCCTCCCTTCAGGCAGCTGCAGACAGCAATGAGCTCTGCCCTGAGCCTCCTCTTCTGCAGGCTGCACACCCCCAGCTCCCTTTCTTCCTGGCTGCTCTCAGCCACTCTGTCCCCAGCCTGTAGTGCTGCTTGGGGTTGTTGTGGCCAAAGTGCAGAACCCTGCACTTGGCCTTGTTCAATCTCATCCCATTGGCCTCTGCCCACCCATCCAGCCTGGCCAGGTCCCTCTGCAGGGCTCTCCTACCCTCCAACAGCTCCACAGCTGCTCCTAGCTTGGTGTTGTCTGTAAACTTATTGATGTTGGACTCAATCCCCTGGTCCAGACCAATAAAGATATTGAACAAGACCAAGCCCAGCACTGATGCTTGAGGGACACCACTAGTGACTGGCTCAGGATGATGCTGGTGGCACATCCTGATGCCTGAGGGTCAAGGGCTTTCAGAGGGGAAAGTTCTTTTGTGTAGTAACAGCTCCTTGCTGCCATGGACCAGAACATTCCCAATCCATGCCCAGCCCTTCTGCCACGCAGGGACCATCTCTTGGACCATGCATTAGAGCAGAAGCTGCATTTCCTGCTGCTCTTCTTCTCTTTTTTCCCACCCCTGAATTTTCATTAAGGCATTCAAATAGAGTTTGCTTTAGGTCCAAGCTTGCCCAGGTTCCTCCTGAGTGAGAAGGTTTTTGTTTGGCTTGAGGGAGGAGGAGAGAGTTGATGTTTGTAGCTGCTGAGTGGAGATCAAGAGTGCAAGAGGATGGTGATGGTGGTAGAGGTGCAGAGCTCCCCTGCCAGCAGGCCCAGGGCTGCAGCAGAGCTCTGACACCTGGGCTCAGGCAAACACCTGCTTGCAGATGTACAATCACTGCTTTGGAATGAGACTTTCCTGGGAGAAATAGAGGTTAAGATTTGTTCTCTGAGACGTCTGAAGGTGTCGGGGAGGGGGACAGGAGGTGGGAGGTGGCAGAGGCACCTCGGTCACCACGTCCTAATGCTCTCCCTCTTGTGCCCAGAGGGACTAAAGGGAGCTCAAAGGGAACCGGTGGCTGTTTTGCAGTGGAAACCTGTTGGCTGATTAATTATTCATCCCAAGCTTGATTGGCAGCTTTGAGGCAGGGGGCTCCCAGCCGCCGAAGGGTGAGCTGTGACTGACAAGGTTAATTGCTGCCTGCCGCTCCTGCTGATAACGATTTCTGTTGACAATCCCTCCCGTTTCTGCCACAGACCCAGGTTTGGTGGGGGCAAGGTTGTTGGGTGCTGCTCTGTCCTGCTCCATCCTCTGCTCAGCAACCTTCTCCTGCTGCAGCCCTTGGCCCCTGGGAAGGGAATTCATCCCCAGAAGCAGGTCTCATGAGCTAAGCAATGTGGAAGCAGCTTTGCAAAGGCATCAGCTGCTTTTACCTTTCCTCCCCCCCACCTCCCTTCTTTCCCTTGCCACGTTCTCTGCATGTTGATCAGGGTTCAGAGCATAAAAGCAAGGCTCAGCTCTGCTCTGCAAGTCCCTCCTTGGCAGGAGCATCAAAGCTGATTCTTTCCTGGGGGGGCTGAGTCAGGGTGACCCTTAAAAACTATACAAATGGGAAGGAATTGTCTTTTCACTCTCAGTGTACAGGAAATAGTCAGGGAATTGGTTGGGTAGGAAAAGAGCTCTAAGATCATCAAGTCCAATCAACCATCTAAGACCACCTTGAGTACTGTGTCCAGCTCTGGGCAACTCAGTTCAAGAGAGATGTTGAGGTGCTGGAAGGTGTCCAGAGAAGGGCAGCAAGGCTGGAGAGGGGCCTGGAACACAGCCCTGTGAGGAGAGGCTGAGGGAGCTGGGGGTGTGCAGCCTGCAGAAGAGGAGGCTCAGGGCAGAGCTCATTGCTGTCTACAACTACCTGAGGGGTGGTTGTAGCCAGGAGGAGGTTGCTCTCTTCTCTCAGGCAGCCAGCACCAGAACAAGAGGACACAGCCTCAAGCTGTGCCAGGGGAAATTTAGGCTTGAGGTGAGGAGAAAGTTCTTCAGTGAGAGAGTCATTGGCTACTGGAATGGGCTGCCCAGGGAGGTGGTGGAGTCGCCGTCCCTGGAGCTGTTCAAGGCAGGATTGGACGTGGCACTTGGTGCCATGGTCTGGCCTTGAGCTCTGTGGTGATGAGTTGGACTTGATGATCTATGAGGTCTCTTCCAACCTTGGTGATACTGTGAGACTGTGAGGCTCAGGGCAGAGCTCATTGCTGTCTGCAGCTACCTGCAGGGATGCTGTAGCCAGGTGGGGTTGGGCTCTGCTGCCAGGCAAGCAGCAGGAGAACAAGGGGACACAGCCCTCCCTTGCCCTGCTGCCCACACTTCTATTAAACCTGAGGTTTCTCCAGGGCCCTTTCCAAGCTTGAGCCTTGTTCAGCAGGCAGGGACAGGACTGCTTTTTGTTTTCTAGAAAGGGCTTTTATTTAAAATTTAAAACCATATTACTTCATACAGCAAACTGTGCACTCTGATATTTCACAGTGTCTTAAAAAGGAAAATAAGCATCAGAATTACCTCCCCCCCCCCTTTTTTTTTTCTTCTTCTTCTTCTTCTTTTTTTTTTGTGTATTTTGTTGTGTTTTTTTTTTTGTTTGTTTTGTTGAATTTTTTTTTTTTCCTTTTGTTGGTTTTGTTGGAAAGTTTCTTGACCTCCTCCCTAGAATGATCAGCAAGTAACACAGTTACTAGGAAACCAAAATTGTTATAAAATGCTTAAAAAAAAAAAAAAAAAAGCCAAAACCCCAAACTCTAAGTCATAGAAATTCTGCAGGTCCACAAAGGAAAATTCCCCTGAATGTCACAGAGACCAAATTTTTCCTTTTGGTTTTCCTTCCCCCCCTCCCTTTTCTATTTTTCCTCCTTTTTATATTGTTTTTTTCACCCCCCCCTACTTTTGTCCTTTTATTTTGTCTCTTTTTTTTTTTTTTTCTGTTTGGTTGGTTTATTTTTTTCCATGTCAAAGGAAGGTACAGAGAGCAGAGAGCTCCTGGTGCTGATGCCCATGCAGGGCTGTGCTGCAGCTCCCTGCAGTCGCTGGGTCTAAGGGAGCTCTGCACAGTTTGGCCACGCTGGGTGCACAGTGCCAGGATCTACAGAGTCCTTTTTGAGGTGATCTCTCCAGAGACCACCACCAGTGCTGGGCCCGTGGCTGATCCCATGCCACAGGAGCACCCATCAAGGGTGGTCAGAGGATGGAGCTGGTTCCCTGCTGCATCTTCCAGCTCTTTGTGGAGCCATCACCTCAATGGCAGACTCATCAAGGTGGTGGAGCAGGGGTTGCCCAGGGGCTGGAGCTGGTTCTCTGCTGCATCTTCCAGCTCTTTGTGGATCTGTCACCTCAATGGCAGACTCATCAAGGTGGTGGAGCAGGGGTTGCCCAGGGGCTGGAGCTGGTTCCCTGCTGCATCTTCCAGGGATCTTTGTGGATCCATCACCTCAATGGCAGACTTGACACACTCTGTGGTCAACTCCAAACAGAAGCCACCCCAAACAAAGCCACCACTGTGGCCTTGCTCTGTCTCATGGGAGAGCTGGAAGGAAAAAGCTAAAGGGACAGTGAACCGAGGTGATGCAGCTTAGAGGCAGTTTGACAGTGCAAACCTGTGCTTGCTTTATCTCCTCTGCCCATTTTCAGTCCCTCTGCCCACCAAGAGAGAAAGCAACTGAAACAAAGTTGGGAGTCAAATCATTTCTCAGGTGTCAGCCATGGATGGTCACAAACAGGTCCCAGAACAGCTCATGGAAGGCTTAGAGGCTTGGCCAGCAGGTCTGTCCCTCCTCAGGTCTCCCAGCACACCAGTGCCAGTTTGGGGTCTCGTTGCTCTGCAGTCAAACCCTGTCCAGCTCCCGGCTCCCTGGGATGAGGGCAAGGGGTTCCGAGGGAAGATGTGGATGGCAGAGAGACCCTGGGATCTGCTGAGGAGAGTAGCAACAGGTGGAATTCGTGCTGGTGGAGTTGCCTCTGGCTTACAGCAGGAGGGCTGAGGCGGGAATCAATCCCAGCTCCCCTCCCTTCACTGGGCAGGAGCCAGAGGTCCCCAGTGCTGGGGCCCAGGCAGCTCCCAAAGCTCCTGCCTTGTTCTGAGCAGCACAGAACCTTCCCTTGTTGTTAAACATCCAACGTTTTAATGATGAGGGTTGAAACATAACCTCAGGCTGCAGATGCATGAGGGGAGCTGCTGATTTATGGGCAGTGGAAAGAGAGAGAGAGAGAGAGAGAGAGAAAGGAAAGGGTTAATCTGCAGGCTTTGCTCTGCTGGCAGATAGCACCAGTTAATTCCAGACACTCACCTGTCACTCGGGGATGTTTGTGAGTAAAATCAAATCAAACTGGTGTCAAAGATGAATAAATGGGGTTTGGGATATTAGTCAGAGTTATTTATTTATTTAAAAGCTGCCAAGAAACAAAATGAGTTCTGGTTTCTGTGAGGTTTTTACTCTCTGAACATTGAAAGCCAGACTCAGGCTTTGTTTTTCTCTGCCTTAATTGTGAAAATCTCTTCCAAAGAGCTCAGAAACCTACGAGGAAAACGTAAAATCCACTACTCACAGCAGCCTAAGGATCAGCAAAGAGACACAGAATGTTCTTCCCTGTGGGAAGCAGAGCAGTGCTTCCAGCCTGTCCTCTGCTGCGGGGACTTAGTCAGCATCTCTTAGGATGGCAATGCCCATTGGCATCTCCCAATCCTAATTTGCCACAGTTTTCCATGAAAACAAACCTCAACTCTTTGCAAACCTTTACTTGAGTCAAAATTTGACACACTCCTGCTTTGTTTGGGGTCGCTTTTGTTGCTTCTTTACATCGGGGAGGAAAAACAAAACCAAAACCAGACAAACCCCAAAGGACAAATTAGGATCTATGGTGAGGAGGGGAGGAGCAGCTCTCCCCTTGAGCTGATTTGCTAATTGTGATCAGCTCCAGAGCTGAGGTTTCTCGCTGAGCCTGGAGATGGAACAGGTGGGGAAAAGAAAAAAAAAGCAATCCCAGAGCAGCTCCAAACAGGTTTGTTCCTTTGGGCGAGGGCAAAGTTTCCAGAGAGGCTTTGCAGCAAGGGGAGGGCAAACTGGGTCACTTCAGCTGCAGGTTCCTGCAGTGGCTGTAGCACTTTGCTCAGGACACAGAGGATGCAGCCACATGGCTCTGCCTGCTCTCCAGAGCAGGGGTGAGTGGTGGTCACTGTCACACTTGCCAAGCATGGGGGAAGGTGTTTGCTCTTTTTTTCCCCACCAGTGTTTAAATCACAGCTTTCAGCACCTTTGCAGGCTCTGGGGGATGTGCTGGGTTCCAATGGGTGAAGCTGTTTGGTTCAGTTGGCAAATCAATCTGCAGTGTCCCACCGGCCACTCGTGTGGTTCCTGTGGAGGGATGGAGCATCACCCAAGCCTTGCTTAGGTCAGCAGAGGGGTCTTTGGTAATTCTGATGGAATTCATCTGCAGGAGCAGCCTTCTGGGTTAAGCAACTTGAAAATCAGAGCATGTCCTGGGAGGTTTCTTAAGACCATTTTAGTGTTTGCTTAAATCACCTGGAAATGCTGCTGGGGCAGGGGCAGAGCGAGAGCGGTGCCAGGGTTGGCTCACATAGTGCTGCTTATACCAGACCAGCCCTGGCCCTGCAGGCTGGGACTTGGATGTGCCATGGAGAGCATTTAGTCCTCAGCCAGGCATCAGTGCTCTCCTGGCCTGAGTGTGAAGGCAGCAGAGCTCCAGCTCAGCACTGCTGAGTTCCATGGACGTGGGTACCGCTCTGCTCTTGGCAGCTCCTGGTGCTGCTGAAGCCTGCAGGCTCAGCCCCTTCCCACACCTCTCTGCAGGAGACACTGAGCTTTGTGGAGAGGCTGAAGGAGCTGAGGACCTAGAGGTCACTCTGTCACCCTGACATGGGCTGGAGTTGAGCACAGAGTGTGGGGGGTGCTGTCACTTGGAGATGGCAGCAGCTCCTGTGCACACCACGCTGGAGTTCGGCTGCATTCAGCCTTATTTGACCCTTCATGGTCAGCTGCTGGGGGTCTGCTGTTGGTGTGTTGACTTCTCCCACTGTATCCCATTTGAGCTTCCAGCTGTGGATGTCCACGGCCAGCACAGCTGTGAAGTGCCAGCATGAGCTGCTTCCAGAGAAGGCAAAGCTGTGGCCATCAGGTGCTTCACCTTTCCCCTTCCTGGGCATCATGTCCTATGTGCTGTGTCTACCAGTGTGGAGAAGATGCTGGCACAAGTGGCTGCTTGTGCCAGGCTGCCCCTGGCAGAGGGTTTCTGTTTATTGCCATACTATAGAACCTGGCTTGGGAGTGGGCTCCTCTTTACCTGCCCAGGGCTGGTTTGGCTCAATCCTGTTTCACCTCTGTGTGTTTCCAGTATGTAAACATCAGACTCCTGGGTGGTGCCATTTGGACTCCATGAGGCCTGTAGGATCTAAGCATTGAGGGAAAAAAGTAGAGAAAAAAAAAAAAAAGAAAAAAGAGGGGGGAAAAAAAAGAAAAAAAAGAAGAAGCGATAAACAAAAAAGAGGGGAAAAGAGAGAAAAAAGAAGAAAAAAAAAGAGATACAAAAAGAAGAGAAAAAAAGAGGGGAAAAGAGAGAAAAAAGAAGAAAAAAGAGACAAAAAAGAGGGGGAAAAAAGAAGAGAAAAAAAAGAGGGGAAAAGAGAGAAAAAAGAAGGAAAAAAAAGAGACAAAAAAAGAAGAGAAAAAAAGAGGGAAAAAGAGAGAAAAAAGAAAAAAGAGACAAAAAAAAGAGGGGGAAAAAAGAAGAGAAAAAAAGAGGGGAAAAGAGAGAAAAAAGAAGGAAAAAAAAGAGACAAAAAAGAGGGGGAAAAAAGAAGAGAAAAAAAGAGGGGAAAAGAGAGAAAAAAGAAGGAAAAAAAAGAGACAAAAAAGAGGGGGAAAAAAGAAGAGAAAAAAAGAGGGGAAAAGAGAGAAAAAAGAAGGAAAAAAAAGAGACAAAAAAGAGGGGGAAAAAAGAAGAGAAAAAAAGAGGGGAAAAGAGAGAAAAAAGGAAAAAAAAAAAACAAAAAAAAAAGAGAGGGAAAAAAAGAGGGAAAAAGAGAGGAAAAAAAAAATACGAGAAAAAAGACCTAAAAAGCCCCAAAACAACCCCAAAAAGCCCCAAGCCCCACGTTGCAGTCCCTGCTTTGAAGTTCTGCCTTCCGCGCCGGTGATGGATGCAGCTGAGGGGCAAAGGTCTTGCTCTTGAGATGAACCAAACCAGGCTTGTTTTGGTTGTTTTCCTGTTTGTTTGGGCTAGTTTTTGTTTTTCTCATTACTTTGAATCCTTTCTTCCCTAGTTCAGAGCGCATCCAGCCTCGTCTGCCGCAGCTCCTTCCCTCCCGCCCCCCTCCGTTCCCATTCCCTAGGGAAAGACGGGTGTCAATCCGGTGTTGCAGGTCATGTTGTCCTTGCCTGGCAGGCGGCGGTCGTTGAAGGTGTGCATGTTGATCACGGCGTCTGTCTTCACCATGACGGGAGGCTGCGGCTTGTGCTTGACCCGGCGCTGGCAGGTGAGCGACAGTCGGATCTCATCGGCCATGGCGCTGCAGAAGGAGCGCTGGGGAGGGCAGGGGCAGAAAGCAGAGTTACTGGGGAGGGCAGGGACAGAAAGCACAAAACCTGGGGGGAGTGGAGACAGAAAGCATCAAAACTGGGGAGCGCAGGGGCAGAAAGCATCAAAACTGAGGAGTGCAGGGGCAGAAAGCAGAGTTACTGGGGAGGGCAGGGACAGAAAGCACAAAACCTGGGGGGAGTGGAGACAGAAAGCATCGAAACTGGGGAGCGCAGGGGCAGAAAGCATCAAAACTGGGGAGGGCAGGGACAGAAAGCACAAAACCTGGGGGGAGCAGAGACAGAAAGCATCAAAACTGGACAGGGCAGGGCAGGGGTAGAAAGCACCAAAACTGGGGAGAGCAGAGACAGAAAGCACCAAAACTGGGGAGGACAGGGGCAGAAAACAGAGTTACTGGGGAGGGCAGGGACAGAAAGCACCAAAACTGGGGGGAGCAGAGGCAGAAAGCACCGAGACTGGGGAGGACAGGGGCAGAAAACAGAGTTACTGGGGAGGGCAGGGACAGAAAGCAGCAAAACTGAGTAGGGCAGGGGTAGAAACCACCCAAAGTAGGGAGGGCAGGGACAGAAAGCACCGAAACTATGTAGGGCAAGGGTAGAAACCACCCAAACTGGGGAGGGCAGGGGCAGAAAGCACCAAAACCGAGGAGAGCAGAGGCAAAAAGCAGCATTAATGAGGAGAGCAGGGACAGAAAGCACCAAAACTGGGGAGAATAAGGGCAGAAAGCAGCACTACTGAGGTGAGCAGGGACAGAAACCACCCAAACTGGGGAGGGCAGGGGCAGAAAGCAGCGTTAATAGAGAGTGCACGGGCAGAAAGCTCCCAAACTGGGGAGAGCAGGGGCAGAAACCAGTTAGTGCTTGCCATATGTTGTGCTGATCTCTCCGTGAGCAGGAGGAGGCTCTGCGGAGGGCAAGCAGCAGGTTTAAGTTGCATTTTAGGCATGAGCCTTAGTGGGGCTTCAGCAGCGGGAGGGCGCCTGGCTGAGCCCTCTCTCCTTTGGCAAGAGTGATGCCTTTGACACGCTAAAGGCTGCAAAAAGGCAGAGCCAGAGGGGACTGTTGGAGCCTTTGTGCTTTGTGTGATCCCTGCTGTGACTGGGAGATTATTGTGCTGGGAATCAGAGGGCTCTGGAGTCCTGCTGGGTTTGCTGGTGGGCAGGTTTCCTTCATCTGTCTAGTCCCTCAGGTGGGCAGCTTGCTTTGAGTTCTGCACACAAATGCTCTTCCCACTGGCTATGCTGGGAGACACAAGAGGGAAACCAAACCTGCAGTTCTCTTCATTCATGATACTCATCAGGTGATAGGACGACAGGAAATGGCCTGAAATTGTGCCAGGGGAGGGTTAGGTTGGATATGAGGAAAGAATTCTTTCCTGCAAGAGTGGTCAGGCATTGGCACAGGCTGCCTAAGGAGGTGGTGGAGTCATCATCCCTGGAAGTGTTCAAGAAATGTGTGGCTGTGGCACCTGGGGACGTGGTTTAATGGCCATGGTGGTGCTGGGTTGGTGGTTGGGTCAATGATCTGAGAGAGCTTCTCCAACCCAAACAAATCTATGATTCAGGAGCACCACTGAGCTGCTCTGGGTGGGACAGACTGTGTGCTATGGAAGTTTATAAGACAGTGTAAGTCTTCCTGGTGGGCCCCTGAGCAGTTCCTTGGGGCTCTGTGAATGGGAGTGGGCAGAAGAGATGGAGACTTCCTGCATGTGTGTATTGCACCTGGGATATGGAACATGTAATAGCAGTGAGTGGATGCAACAGCTCAGAAAGGGCTCTGCCTGTGTGGGCATCGTTGCAACAGCTCAGAAAGGGCTCTGCCTGTGTGGGCATCGTTGCAACAGCTCAGAAAGGGCTCTGTCTGTGTGGGCATCGTTGATGCCTGCTCACTCAGAGCTGCCCTGCACATCTTTGCTGCTCCAGTTACTGCAGCAGCAGATGACCTCGCTCACGGGTGGATGTGAGTTACTCCCCTGCCCTGAGGCTGTCCAAGCAGCAGGACAAAGCAATGAGCCTTAGGGCATGGCATTTCAGGGTGCTGAGTGACCTCCAGGCAGCAGAGGCTGAACTTTTCTGCCTGCCCATGTTCCTGCCCCGGTGTGCAGAGCGCCCTTGGCCGGGCTCAGGGCGGTGCAGGGGACTGGAGTGAGCTGGTACCTGCTCGCGCTCCGCCGTCTTGCGCAGCTTGTAGATGAACTCCACCATGGCCACGAAGACAGAGAGCACCAGGCCTGCTGCCAGGACGATGAAAATGCCCCCAATGTTCTGGATGCCCAGAGCACTGGCCTCCTTGTTCTCATCCTCAGGGCAGCCATTCCCCCGCCACCACTTCTCCTTCATTACGTGCAGCTTGTCCTCCTCCTGCAGCTGCAGGATGGCAATGGTGATCTTGTCCCTGTATGGTGACCCTGGGGATGGGGGACACCAGCAGATACAGAGGGAAAGAGAGTGCAGTGGGTTAAGGAACTTTCCCCCCACCCATTGAAATTCACCAGACCAGCTCAGATGGCTTGGAAGGACTTACTTGTTATATAGTCAAGGATAGTGGAAGATATTAGAGTGAAGAAGAGATCCAAAGGGAACAAATGCTCGGAAGCAGAGGGGGCAAAATTGTTTACACTTTGGCTTTTTATGCCTTTTAGCAAACCAGTGAGTGATAGAGACTGATATGGTACAGACTGAGTGATACAAAATGGTACAGGGGTCTGCTGGACGGGGTCCAGAGGAGGGCTACGAGGAGGATGATGAGGGGACTGGAGCACTGCCTGAGGAGGAGAGGCTGAGGGACCTGGGGCTGCTTAGTCTGGAGGAGAAGAGAAGACTGAGAGGGGATTTAAGAAATGATAATAACTATCTGAGGGCTGGGGGGCAGGAGGAGTGGGACAGGCTCTGCTCACTGCTCCCTGGGATAGGACAAGGAGCAATGGATGGAAGCTGCAGCACAGGAGGTTTCAGCTCAACACAAGGGGGAACTTCTTTCCTGATTGTAAGGGTCCCAGAGCACTGGCACAGGCTGCCCAGAGAGGTTGTGGAGTCTCCTTTCAAGGAGAGACTTTCCAGGCCTATCTGGATGTGTTCCTGTGTGCCCTGAGCTAGATTATATGGTCCTGCTGTGGCAGGAGGGTTGGACTTGATGATCTCCTTGGGTCTCTTCCAACCCCTGACATCCTGTGAGCCTGTGACTTTATCATTATTTTCTTTTTACAACCAATGATTTAATTTCTCTTATTATAAAATTCTAATTAGCCTCAAACCAGCACAGGGAGATAAAAATCACACAATGCAGGCCTCTGTCCCACAGGCAGGCAGGGCAGGACATGGCATTTTACTCCTGGAGTCCTCTGTGTACTTCTGGAGCCCCCAACACAAGAAGGACATGGAAGTGTTGGAGCCAGTCCNCACCGAATGTGATCAAAGATCACATTGGGTGCTTCTGTGCTCCACAACCTCCCTGGAGGTGTTCAAGGCCAGGTTGGATGAGACCTTGAGCAACCTGTTCTAGTGGGAGGTGTCCCAGCCTATGGCAGAGGGTTGGAGCTGGATGACCTTTGAGGTCCTTTCCAACCTAAAACCAGTCTATGATTTTATTCTATGATTTGGAAGCCTGCTGTTGGGAGTGGGTTGTCAGAATCCCATCTGGTGCAGCTGTGGTGACAAGCACCCCTCTGGAGCACATACAGACCATTCCCCATCCCCCTCTGGTGTCACTTACCCATGGGAGTCCCAATCCCATAGCCTTTGGTGTCAATGAGACCCCCAATCTGTGTCAGGTTGCAGTTCCTCTGGGTGATGTACTCGATGGTGGTTGACTCCATCAGCAGGGCGTAGTCAGCTGTGAGGGTTCTCTGGATGCCTTCCTCGTTGTTCTTGACGAGGGCAGTGGGTTTGCTGCTCATGAAAGCCCACATCTTTTCAAACGTGGAAATTTTGGATTTCTGGAAAAAGTGATACCCCCCCAGGCCCCCAAAATACAAATTAATCACAGAATCATAGAATCAAGCAGGTTGGAAGAGAGCTCCAAGCTCATCCAGTCCAACCTAGCACCCAGCCCTGCCCAATCAACCAGACCATGGCACTAAGTGCCCCAGCCAGGCTTGGCTTGAACAGCTCCAGTCCAAGCATCAACCCAACACCACCATGGTCACTAAACCACTGCCTGAAGTGCCACAGGTTTCTAAAACACCTTCAGGCATAGGGACTCCACTGCCTCCCTGGGCAGCCTGTGCCAATCCCTGACCACTCCTGCAGCAAAGAAATTCTTCTCCAATCTAACACTCCCCTGGAACAATTTCAGGCCATTTCCTCTCTTTCTTTCACCTGATAGTAGGGAGAAGACACCAACCTTCACCTCACTCCACAGAACCATAGAGTCATAGAATCAGTCAGGGTTGGAAGGGACCACAAGGAGCAGCCAGTTCCAAGCCCCTGCCATGCCCAGGGACACCCTACCCTAGAGCAGGCTGCACACAGCCTCANGGCCCTTCTCTGGACACACTCCAGCATCTCCACATCCCTTTTGTCCCAGGGGCTCCAGAACTGGATGCAGTACTCCAGGTGGGGTCTCAGCAGAGCAGAGCAGAGCAGAGGGGGAGAATCACCTCCCTGGCCCTGCTGGCCACACTTCTGCTGCTGCAGCCCAGGCTCTGGTTGGCTCTCTGGGCTGCAAGTGCACACTGCTGGCTCCTGTGGAGGTTCTGGTCCAGCAGCACCCCCAAGTCCCTCTCCTCAGGGCTGCTCTCCAGCCACTCACTGCCCAGCCTGGATTTGTGCTTGGCATTGCCTCGACCCAGCTGCAGGTCCTTGCACTTCAACCTCCTTTCAGGCAGTTGTAGAGAGATTCTGCAAGTGGGACCAAAATGTCCATCTGCTTTGGTGGGATGCAACAAGCCCCTGTCCCTGCTGTGATGGGCTACCAGCCTACCTGTTTGCATCTCTTAGCTTCCCCACCAGAGTTTTGCTTTGTCCTGAATTGTTTCTGTACAATGAGAAGAGACAGAGAACCTTTCAGAGGGGATGTTTTTCTCTCTTGCACACACTCCATAATGTTTTTTGTCTTTCCTCAAGCATCACAAGGAAGGATGTCTCCTCTGAGATATGTGCAACTGCCAAACAAATGTAACATCTCCACATAAACAGCAGCACAGAAATATTCAAGACTGCCTTACAGCTAAAAATAGACCTGGATATTCTTCCACTATCAGCAGGCATTCTGTTAAACAAGAGGAATATGGTTTTTTTCCAGCTTACTGTGCATGGGGATGTTGTTTTCTTCTTCTAGAAAATGTGTTCAGTGAGAAGAAATTCAGTTGGTTTGTGTCCTTCCCTAACGCTGGGAACAAACCTTTTGGACTGGATGATCTTGGAGGTCTCCTCCAACCTGGTTGATTCTATGATTCTATGAACTACAGCCACCTTCTGGGTTGTCACACAAGTCCTAACTGGCCTCAGTTTCAAAAGAGTCACCAGGAAGGTCAGGTCAGCTTTGATAGAACCATAGAATCAAGCAGGCTGGAAGAGACCTCCAAGCTCAGTCAGCCCAACCTAGCTCCCAGCCCTGGCCAATCAATCAGACCATGGCACTAAGGGCCTCATCCAGTCTATTCCTGAACACCTCCAGAGACAGTGACTCCACCACCTCCCTGGGCAGCCTATTCCAATGCCAATCACTCTTTCTGGCAACAACTTCCTCCTAACATCCAGCTTAGACCTCCCCTGGCACAACTTGAGACTGTGTCCCCTTGTTCTGTTGCTGGTTACCTGGGAGAAGAGCCCAACCCCACCTGGCTAGAGCCTCCCTTCAGGTAGATGTAGGCAGCAATGAGGTCCTCAGCAGCCCTTTCTCTTGATGTTTCCCCTTTGCTGGTGGTGGTGTTGCTGTGGGTGAAGGTAGCTCTCCCCAGAGCAGCTCGGTAGGTCCAGCTGAGGTCTGGACTAGCCCTGGGCCATCGAGGCTCACGCTCACACTGCTGCCTGCTCCTTTATGTCCTCTTCCACTTTTCTACCTAATTCCTTATTTTTTCCTACATCTCCTTTTGCCTTCTATTTTATGAGGCACTTACTCAGCCAAACCCTCCTCCTCCACCACGCTGCTCAGCAAGAGCCAGGAGCTGGCTGATAAGTCAGAGGGGCTGATAAGTCATTGTGCTTTGCCTTGAGTAAGGGCAACTGGTGACCTGCGGCTGCAGAGGAGCTCTGCCACAGAAGCTCTGCTTTAGCTTTGGTTGTCTTTGCTCAGGTCTCTGTCCTTCTGTGAGACAGCAGGAGATGGAGTCCCAGCCCAGCCTCTCCACTGCTATTTCATCACCAACACATTTTTTTTTGCAGTAGCACCCAAAATGTGCCAGCTCCTCTGGCAACCCCCACCCTGAGTACAGCTAAGGCGGCTGAGAGTGCCAGTCCCTCCTGACGCTTTGGGCTCCAGCACTCTGCCTGTCCACCTCCTCTCTGTGCTAGTTTGAGCCTAGCTGGGATGTTTTGGTGAGAAGGATGAGATTGTAGGCTGTGAAAAGGAACAATGGTGAAGGCTACTGCACTCATAGGCTTGCTGAGATGGATAAGAACAAGCAGTGTGCACCTGCAGCCCAGAAAGCCAAGCAGAGCCTGGGCTGTTGCAGGAGAAGTGTGGGCAGTAGGGCCAGGGAGGTGATTCTCCCCCTCTGCTCTGCTCTGCTGAGACCCCACCTGGAGTACTGCATCCAGTTCTGGAGCCCCTGGGACAAGAGGGACATAGAGATGCTGGAGAGTGTCCAGAGCAGGGCCAGGAGGATGCTCAGAGAGGTGAAGCAGCTCTGCTGTGAGGACAGAATGAAGGAGTTGGGGCTGTGCAGGCTGGAGGAGAAGAGGCTGTGAGGTNACATTCGGTGCATCTGTGCTCCACAACCTCCCTGGGCAACCTGTGCCAGTGTCTCACCACCCTCACTTTAAAGAACTTCCTCCTAACATCCAGTTTCAATCTCCCTTCTGCCAGTTCAAACCCATTCCCCCTCATCCTGTCATTACAACACCTTATCAGTAGTCCCTCCCCAGCCCTCCTGTAGCCCCCCTCAGATACTGGAATGCAGCTATAAGATCTCCTTGAATCCTTCCCTTCTCCAGACTGCAGAGCCCCAACTCTCTCAGCCTGTCCTCATAGCAGAGCAGCTCCAGCCCTCTGAGCACCACGGCTTCATTTCCTCTCCCTTCAGCCTCACCTTCCTTCTAATCCACTCGATGAAGGAGTGGAAGTGGCAGAGCAAACTTCATTCAAGAGGCAGGCTAATCTCCCTCGCTTGAAAACCTGGACCAGTGCCTGTGAGGTAGATTTGTGGCATCTATCAAACCTCAAAGAGCAGCAAGAAATGTAACCTCCAAAGAAAAAAGGATTATTAAATATCTGTGCATTACAATGGGTAATTGAAATGAACAGCACACCCAGCTGGCTGATAAGGACTTGTTTAACATTTATATAGTTCACATCTGAGGCCTCTGGGTTCACCACTTCTCCTTTTCTCTCCTCTTCCTGCATTTAATGCTCCTTGGGTGTTGACACAGAGCTCTTAAACAACATCGATGCTCTCCCAGTTTAAAGTATAGAGCGAAATAAACTGGCAAAAAATCAATGGGCTGTGTTTAGTGAAGCTAATAGGACTTGCATGAGGCATTGTGGCTCTTCAGGCAACTTAAATTACATCAGACAGGGCTCCTAGAAGAGAAAAAAAAAACACTTTTCTCTCCTCTTCTTAAATCACTGCTCCTGACCAGCTGAAAGGAGGTAATTGTGGTTTGAAATGCAGGAGGAGCTCAGCTGGGCCACCTCCAGCTGTGCTGAGTCCTGCTCTGGGGGTGCTGGATGGGAGCACCCATGGCATGGAGCACCCCCTCTGAGCCACAGCTGCCTGTCACCAAAGGGAACAGAGCTCTGGTCACAGGGGCCTGAGTCCTTCAGCACAGAGGGGCTGTGTCTCCACAGCAGGACCCTGCTCCTTGTGCTGCTCTTCCCCAAAGGCTGTAGTAGCCTCTCCCTGGAGGGCAGGACAGGCCCTCAGGATGGGCAGAGCAGGTTCACACCTGGCTCTGGGGAGAGCATTCTCAGGCTTTGCCCTGGGTTGAAGCCTTCATCTCTGCAGCAAGAATTTATTTCCTATTAGTTTCTCTAACTTGGCTAAAGTAAGGGAAGAGCTCTCCTGTTCTGAGTGAAAATTCCCCACTGCAGCTCTCAGCCCAGCACCAGCAGCTGATGGTTGGGGCTGTTTGTCCAGTCCAGAAGCAGTTGTCAGTCATGGTGAGCAGTCATCCATCAACAACCATGGTGAGGAGCACAGCTCCAGCTCACACCCTGGTCTGGGGAGCCTCAATCACTGTACTGTGTCCAGTTCTGGGGCCTCAGCTCAAGAGAGATGTTGAGGTGCTGGAAGGTGTTGAGAGAAGGGCAGCAAGGCTGGGGAGGGGCCTGGAGCACAGCCCTGTGAGGAGAGGCTGAGGGAGCTGGGGGTGTGCAGCCTGCAGCAGAGGAGGCTCAGGGCAGAGCTCATTGCTGTCTGCAGCTCCCTGCAGGGAGGCTGTAGCCAGGTGGGGTTGGGCTCTGCTGCCAGGCACCTGGGGACAGAACAAGGGGACACAGCCTCAAGCTGTGCCAGGGAGGTTCAGGATGAGTGTTAGGAGGAAGTTGTTGTCAGAGAGAGTGATTGGCATTGGAATGGGCTGCCCAGGGAGGTGGTGGAGTCTCTGTCCCTGGAGGTGTTGAAGGCAATCCTGGCTGGGGCACTTAGTGCCATGGTCTGGTTGGTTGGCCAGGGCTGGGTGCTAGGTTGGACTGGCTGAGCTTGGAGGTCTCTTCCAACCTGCTTGATTCTATGATTCTATTTCTTCCTGTTAGAGGCAAAGTTTCCTCCTTTCCTCCTCCCAGAACACTGCAGCTGCACTGTGAGGTGGTCACTTGTGAGGATTAGGACATGACCTGAGAACCACAGAATCAAACCCTTCTCAGTAGCAAGTTCAAGGTCAGTCCAGAACACACAGGAATTGAGTTTGCTTCGCTGGGCTTTGTGTGTGTGCACAGTTTGTTTTGTTGGACTCTGATTTGTCTTAGGGAATCCCTACTGGGGTTGGTTGCTGGTTTGATCTGGTGTTTGCTGTGCTGTGGCTAGGGGATTCCCTCTGGTATCTCTGCTTATTTCTACTGCCTGTGTAAAAGGAAACCGAGTTGGTGGCAGGCAGAGAGCCTCTCCTGTACCCTTTTTGCTGCCAACTAGAGATGAAGAAGAAGGGCTTGGTTGCTCTGAAACATTAAGATAAACGACCTGACACCAACTTCTTCCTGGCAGAGAAGTCCCAGAGTCAGGAGCTTTGGAGTGTTAGGAGTGATGGAGATCATTGCTGATAAACAAAGGTGGTGGCTGAGCGCTGCTGGTCACGGTTCACGCTGGGGAGATTCTGTATCTCCCCTGCCTACACCTCTCACACCAGTTCATGAGAGTGGAGCTTCTCTTCATCCTGGGTGGGACAGATCTGATCAGAATCTGGCCTGTGTACTCTGCATCTTCATCAAGCCAGCGCCGGGGCTCAACGAGCTGCGGGTGAGAGAGCTGAGCACCAGCCCCTCTGAACGCCGCCAGGCTCACGATGCCTCTGGATTCATTCTTTAGAGTCACAGCTCAGAAGCTGCCTCTAATAACCAATGCTTCAAGAGCAGTCACCCAAATAAATTAATGGAATAGTTTAGAGGAGCCACTACAAGGCATCTTGCCAAGACATAGAGGCTTTTTTATCAGTGAAATTGGCAAGAAAGTAACTTTCAGGCTTAAGATTTTCAATTCCAGCCTGTATGAAAAAAATAAATTGATTTTCTCCAAGTGAAGATACTTACTCTTGAGGATTTAACATTTCTCTACAAGTGAATATATCTGTACACACACAGACAGACTCTCACAGCCCTACTCCAAACCCAGCATTTGTTCAGAGGCAGCATCCTCTGCGAGACGCGAGGCTTTCTGGTGTGATTCATGATGAGCACTGGGTGCTGTTCCCAAGTTAATTGATCTGTGTTTATTCCTGCAGCTCGAGCTGCAAGAAATAGCTGCTCAAAAGTTCTTCTCTTGCCATCCAAACCTGCCAGGAGGCTTGGGAGAACTCCTTTCTCTGCTGCCTGCTGCTGGTTAGCTCAGCCGCAGGGCCAAAAGCCTTCGTGGGGGCAGAACTGCTCCCTGCGAGGCTGCTCCAGAGATGTGCTTTGGCTTGGGTCAGCTGGGAACTTGTGCAGGCACTTCAGTGAGAGCTGTGTGAGCCTTTAGTCGGTCTGACCTCAGGCAGCAAGCTGATGAGTGCTTTGGGAAGCCTCTCAGGGAAGAGTGTGCAAGGTCGTCGTCTTCCTCCTGTTTCACATCACTCCTTAAGCTCAGCTTCAGGATGGTGCCCTCCTTCTGCAGCCTTTGATCCTACTTTTATAGACCTCTCAGGTTCTGGGAGGGCCAAGAGGGATGCAGTGAAGGACAAGGATGACCTTTACAAGAGCTGCAGTCACAGAGAGCTGTCTCTAGCAGAGCAGAGGAAGGTGGCACAAAGCCCCATGTACTTGGCAGTTCTTTCAGTCCCACCCATCTGGAGGGGAGGGCAGATCCTCAGCAGATGCCCGAGCTGCCTGTTGCTCTGTGCCCTGGGCCTCTCTGCTGTTTGCCAGATGCCCCAGGAAGGCAGGGCTGGCAGAGCAGTCCTGCTGCAAGCAGCAGGGGATTTGCCCTCATTGGACCTTGCTGAGGGGTGGGAGAGATTCTGGCTCTCCTGTAGCTCTCTGTACATAGAGGACAAATGAAGGAAGCATCCCACAGGAATGTGCACACTGCTCCAGAGGTGTCAGAAGGGACATCCTGGAGCATCCATCTCCAAACAGCAATAATAACAACACAGAAAGAGGAAGAGGCACTGGATCAATAAGCACTGCAAATGCCAAAGAATGATTCTGATGGATAATGATATGAGACCATAAATATGCTGTGCCCTTGATGGGGTTTAAAACAGGCAGTTTCCTTTTATTCCCATGTAAATCTCTTCCTGGGAAGAGCAGTTAAAGCACACCAGTAGAAGTCTGTCCTCTCCTGGCAGCTGTTTCAGGTTTCTATAGCTTTTGGAAGGTAACACCACACATCTGACCATGCCAAAGACAAAACTGCAGCCCCAGCCCCACTGCAGAGAGCAAAGCAACCAGCAGCAACCTGCTGTTCTAGGCAACGTTTTAATCTCCCAGGATGAATTAAAGATCAACCCAAATCCTCCTTGTTTCTTTACCAGTCTGCATTCTTGCCTGGCAAAGTGAGCACAGGGGTTCAGCAAATGTAGTGGCTCCTTTGCCACATCCTAGCCAAGGGAGGCTGCAGGAGAATGTTTCTGTTTCCTGACATTAGCATTCAGCAGGTTGGCTTCTGTTAATGGGTGTTGGCAACTAAACTGCTCCAGCCCAGCCCAGCAGTCTTTGCACTGTGCCTCTTCCAGCTACTGCAGCATTCCAGGCACAACCTGCTCTCTAAAGGACGAACTCTGCCACACTTGGGCCCCTCTATCTCTTTCTGAGCTGGGGTGACTGGAAGAGGAAAGAATGTTCCCCA
This sequence comes from Tricholaema leucomelas, assembly GCA_013400475.1. Classification (NCBI taxonomy): domain Eukaryota; kingdom Metazoa; phylum Chordata; class Aves; order Piciformes; family Lybiidae; genus Tricholaema lacrymosa; species Tricholaema leucomelas. Next base: position 44,409 of record WAAF01017355.1, read on the forward strand.
GTGCTCTTGCAGCCCCATTCCTGCCCCACAAGCTCTGCCCTCCCAGTGCCTTACTGGCAGAGCACCCAGGGAAAGCATCACATCAGTCAAGGGCTGTGGTGCTTAGAATCATAGAAAAGAATCATAGAATCAGTTAGGGTTGGAAAAGACCACAAGGAGCAGCCAGTTCCAGCCTCCTTGCCATGCCCAGGGACACCCTACCCTAGAGCAGGCTGCCCACAGCCTCATCCAGCCTGGCCTGAAACACATCCAGCCATGGGGCCTCAACCACCTCCCTGGGCAACCCATTCCAGCCTCTCACCACTCTCCTGCTCAACAACTTCCTCCTCACTTCCAGCCTGAACCTACCCATCTCCAGTTCCACTCCATTCCCCCCAGTCCTGTCACTCCCTGATATCCTGAAATGTCCCTCCCCAGCTTTTCTGTAGCCCCCTTCAGATACTGAAAGGTTTGACTGATGTGGAGATAATTCCAAACCTTGCCCTGAGAAATGAGCTCAGCCTTGAATTTCATTTCCTCCCCCAGCCAAGGTGGTTCCCCCCCCGGGGTTGCTCACCCTCCTTTCTCGCCCTTCAGCCCCTCTGCTTTCACAGTTTGCTGTAAAGGGCTTTTTGAGCCTCTCTGCTTCTATCCACTTTCGAAGCAATAGTGAAATGTGAATGCTCTCAGCACCCCTCTCTACAGCATTGGCTAACTTCTGATATTAATTATGCCTTAAAAAGAAGACATTACTGTGACTTAATTGTGCCCATGCCTTGGTGGTGCTGCCTTGCATGGGGTCTCAGAGGTTAATAAGACTTGACTGTGTTAATGTGAATATCTGAAGGACAAGAAAGATATTTCAGCTGTAAAAAAAACCAAACTGCTGGGCAAAGGAGGGCACTTTGCAGCACCTGTCCCACTTTAGGTTTCATTTGTTCTCTTCTCCATCCCTGAAGGCTGGAGGCTCAGCTCCAGGTGCTCTGCAGAGACAGGGAAGGAGCTGCAGGAAGTGAGGTGTAGAGCTGAGGAAGATACCCAGGGAGCAGAAGGCTTTTCTGCAGAGCTTTGATGTGAGATTCACCTGCCCTGGCATGGGCTTTGGTGGAGGGTGTCTGAGCCAGCACTGGGTACAGCCTCCAAAGCTGTAAAATCACTGCAGTTTCAGAAGTGTGGCTTCAATTAGCACCAGGGAGGGAGTGGCTCTAGCCCTGACCTGAACCTAGGTGAGCTCATGTGGCAAAGCCTTGCCGAGGATGAGAGCCTGGACAACCTGCTTACAGGGAGCAGCAGTGGTGGCTGGGGAGGCTTTTTGTCTTTGGTCTTTTCTTCTCCCTCCCCGTTGGCCTGAGAGCTTTGCCTCTCTGCCTGGAAGGTAGAAAGGCTCTGCCTGGTCTCACCTTGAAGAAGGTCATGGTAGCTCCATCCTTCACTGCCCCGTACTCTATCTTGGTCTGCTTTGCCAAGTCATCTGCCGAGTCGATGGGGGACTCCATCCTCTCCACCGTCAGGAAGGCAGCGAGGTTGGCCGTGTAGGACGAGATGATAATGAGGGTGAAGAACCACCATATGCCGCCGATGATCCGTGTAGACAGCGCTTTGGGCATCAGCTCAGAGCCTGGGGTGGGGCAGGGGGGGGGGAGAGAAGAGAGGACCCATTTTAGACAGCCAGACCTCTGCTACAGACATCCCTTTACACGTCAAGAATTAGAGTTCCCTGGCAGGGCAGCAGAGCAATCCAAGCCAACCGGGTTTGAGGCAAATTACCTGGACATCTTGGAGGCAAGCAAAAGGGGGGGGGGGGGGTTGTAGCATTGGTAGAAACCCCTTTCTTGCTGACCTTAGGTTACACACAATTTGCAGGAGCTGTTCCAACCGAAGTAATTAACCAGGCTGCTTCTCTCTCTCTTTTTTTTTTCTAATGGGCTTTAAATACTGAGTTATTTGTGAACTTTGATGAGCCTTTTGTTCTGCCATTTAAAAAATGCTTTGCTTTGCTTTGCTAGGGATTTACTTTTCAAAGGACTCCCTCTGGGGAGTGTGTTCAAATACAGGAGGCTGAGAGGGGGGAAAAAAGACCCCCTCAAAAAAAAAAAAAGAAAGGTGTGGGGAGGGGGAGGAGGAGGGGGAGAAAACAGCAAGAGAAAGAAGCTATCAGGGTGCAGTACTTTGAATACCAGTCAGAAGAAGGGAAGCAGGAGATGTTACAGCACAAAAAGGGGTAGCAGGTCTGGAATGACTTTTATTGAGCAGACAGGAAGGACTAAATGGGTTGTGCTATTTTTGTAATCGCCCAAGATACCTTTGAAAGCCAGGAAAAGGCTTTGGGTTTGAAGCAAGTGCGTTCAGAGGATATATCCAACCTGGAATTTACAACAAAGATGGGGCTTTGCAAGGCAATTTTAAGCAGTGTGGCATCAAAGCACAGCACAGAGCTGTGGCTTTTCTCCTCTCTGTGTGCTGCGAGGCACCAGGAAGCAGGAGAGCCTTGGATTTGGAAGGCTGCTTGGGTTCTTCTCCAGGTCCTGCTCCTTTCCCATCCCGTCTCTTGCCTTTTGATGCATGGGGCGGTGTGACATCAGCCTGGCTTTGAAATATTTCTCTTCTTAGATGCAGAACAGAGTTAAAAAGAACCCAGCTCTTTTCACTTAGCCGCATCTGATAAGGGGATGATTCATCCTGCTGAACCAGCTCGCTGGGAGCGGGCATCGTCCATCCGAGCCGCCGGGATAGGGGCAGGATCTCCACGGCAGGCTGCAGCAGCAGGGGCTGGGAGCGGTGTGCAAGCCGCCAGGCTGATGCTGTGGTTCTCCTCCTCTCTGTGTGTAGCTGCTGGGACACGGCAAATTAAAGTGTGACAAATGTTTGACATTTTCCACTTCTTTCTATTCCAGGATTTTCTGCAATTAGATCACAGCTGAATCTTGCTCCTCACACGGAGCTGCTCACAAGCTCCCCCTCTGCTGTCTTCTGAACGGATTTACTCCGTTCACTCCGTCTCTCTCGGTGCCGTTTGCTCTGCTCCATCCACACGCTGGGATGTAATCCCATCCGTATCCCATTGCTAAGGGCCCTGTCTCTGTATCTGACACCAGTAACGCGTTCGTCTCGCACGCAGCAGCAGCTGCCAGGCGGAGCTGCTGGGCAGAGCCCTCACCGTCCCCTCTGCCCTCTGCTAGAGGCATTGTTGGGCCATTTCACAAGGGGCAGGGTGACCAGATGAGGATGAAAGTGGGGACAGAGCAGAGGGCAGGAAGCTGTCTTCTGTGTGAGCTGATTTAAACAGAGCAAGCCAGGACAGAGATCCTGAAATCAAAGGAATCTCTTGCAGGGCAGACCTCATTGCTGGCTACAGCTACCTGAAGGGACATTGTGGAGAGGCTGCTGCTGGGCTCTGCTCACAGGGAATCAGAGACAGAACGAGGGGGAATGGCCTCAAGCTGAGGCTGGGCAGGTTTAGATTGGACATTAGGACAAAGCTTTTCATGCAGAGAGTGGTCAGGGACTGGAGTGAGCTGCCCAGGGAGGTGGTGGAGTCACTCAGCGTGGATGTGTTTAAGGCTGGTTTGGATGTGGTGCTCAGGGCTATGGTTTAAGGTGAGTCTTGTAGAGCAGGGTTCCAGGTTGGAGTTGGTGCTCCTGAGGGGCTTTGCCAGCCTGTATGTCTCTGTGATTCTCTGAGTGGTTTGCAGCCCTCCCAGAAGAGGCCCCAAGCATCCACTCCTGCACCTCCTCCCTGGGCTTTGCTCTGCCTCCAAGAAGGAGCCCTCACAGTAGGAAAAACTGAAGGCAGAGCTGCAGGGAGATACTGCAGCTCCCAGCAGGTATGGCTTGGTGACAACTCCCCTTCATGTACCCCAAGGCCTTTGAAACTTCTGTGGTGGAGGAGGTGGTGGAGTCAACCCTGCGTGTGTTTCAGGGTGGTTTGGATGTGGTGCTTAGGGCTATGGTTTAAAGTGATTCCTGTAGAGCAGGGTTCTAGGTTGGGTTTGGTGATCCTGAGGGGCTTTTCCATCCTGCATGATTCTGTGATTCTGTGATTACCAGAAGTAAGAATTTATAGAGTCCATGGGTGGCTGCTGAGCTTGGTGCGTCCCAAGGAAGATGAAGGCAGTGCTCTTCCTCAGGGCTCCAAGGGTGGGTGGGTGCCCATCCCTGCACCCAGCAGCAGCACACCTGTGAAGATGCCACTGCTCCATCACCAAGCCTGTGCTTCCAATTGGCAGTTTGGGGAGCTGCTCCTTCCAACACCTGCCAGAGCTTTGGTGGCAGCAGATCTTGCTCTGCAGTGGTACCTTTGTGCCAGCAGCCAGCTGTAGCTCCTGGGGTGGGCCTGAGCCTGGCCCTGAGCTGGGGGTGAGCTGCTGGGACAGAGCTTTGACCCACAGAAGGTGGAGAAGAGGAATAGAGGCATATGTCAAAAAGAAAGGGGGGATAATAGGAGTGAAAAGCGATACTCTGACCCAGATGGAATCAAGTAGCTTTCTGGGCATCAAAACTCTGGAGCTCTTCCTGAGATACACCAGACAAGACTCAGCCCTGGCACACATCTCCCTCTGTGCTGTGCAGGGAACCAACTCGCTGTGTACCTGCATGGAGGTGAGGTGCAAAGTGTGGAATAACCAAAGCAGTGGCCAAGACTGGTTAGGTTCTGGTCTGAGGGGTCCCTTGCTGACCTTGGCCCCAGCCCCAGCTGCCTGCCATGCACCCATCTCCCTGGGAAGCAGCACCCTTGGACACCCTTGGGCACATCTGTCCCCGTGGCGCATCTCCATCTGGAGCAGTGGGCTCTAGGCAGGTGCCAGGAGGCACTGGATGAGAGGATCTCCCCCACCCGGTCCCACTCCCCAACCCTTTCCAGGGGTTGCTGGTGCTGAGGAGCATTTCAGATGTTTTATCTTTTTTCTGTGGTGAAGAAAATCGATTTCAAATGTAAAAAGCCCCAGGACAGAGGCTGTGCTGGAGAAGCTGGGCCCGGGGATGTGTGCAGGGGGTGCTGCTGTACCTTGCTGCATCAGTGCTCCCATCCCAAACCAGAAGCTGTTGAGCAGAGTGAAGTTGTTCTCCACGATGTCCGAGCCTGGGTTGCAGGGGTGGGCATCGTACCACTCGTAGGGGCTGAACCTGTGGTGGCACAGGGCAAGTGAGAGCCGTTAGTGGGGATGGGGACTGAGCAAACCCTAAAGGAACAGCAGAGAAAGGAACATTAATGCATCTCGTGGTGCTGTGCAGGGTCTGCTGACCCCTTTGGCTGTGAGGCTTAGCTGGGGGGAATGACAAATTCAGCCAAGGTTTTCCAGAGTGACCAGAGTGGCTGAGCCCCATGCCCTGCACTGTGGAACAAGGAAAGTTGGGCAGCCAGGTCCTTCTGAGCGATCTCAGACTGCTTTCCCAAAGCCTTTGGTAGCTTTGGATCATCTCTGCAATGCTGCATCACACAACAGCAGCTGGAGCAGACGATGGGATGGGATCTGGCACAGGCAGACAACCTCTAAACGTAACAGATCCAAACCATGATGCTTTGGACTGACAGAGGAGAGGTTCCACAGTGATTCTGCAGCAGTAGCTGGGACAGGTCAGGGTAAGTCAGGGGATCCTCCTGATAGCGCACATGGGAATCAGGGTGGGATTTAGCCCAGAACTTCCCACCCTGCTGACAGGCAGGAATCCTGCCTGCCCAGGGCACCAGCACCGATGTGGAGCTGATGTAGGACTGCTGCCATGCTCGGCCCCATTACAGCGGGTGGGAGGACACTCACTCCCTGTGGGGTGGAATCCATGGGCAGCCCTGGAGATCTTGGGAAAAGCCAGGGAATGCTCAGAGCCCATCTCTGCAAACCCTGCCTGGGACTGGCAGGCAAATGCTGCAGTCAGTATAGCTCCTTCAGTCAGGCTCTGAGGAGGATGCTCAACAGGAGAGACATTAATATTTTTAGAGCTGTTTATTTACATTTTCTAAGAGTCCCAAATTTTGCAGAGATTAAATTAAAACATAATTGGTCTAATTGCTTTTGAGCCAGGCATTAATTACCATCTCCACTTCCTCCTGAAATCCCTGTAGCTTCACAACAGCCCTTTCTGTGAGCCCAGCCCACAGCCTGTCTTAGGAGACACTTCTCTGAGGTTCTCTGGCAGATGATGCTACCCAAGGAGATGTCTTGGGGCCCTCAGCCACTCCTTTGATGGATTTGGAGAGAAGAGCCTCAGCTCTGCCCCTGCTGGCACAAACCTCCTCCGGCCTCTGCTCTGCACAGTGGGGCCGTGGGACTCTCTTCAGAGCCTGACACCTGGGGACATTCCATCAGCAGGGAGCTGTGGTCCCTGGGCCATGAACTGGGCAGGGCATAGTCTGGGGGAAGCTCCCATCATGGGGATGGACTCAGTGCAGTGTTGTGGTGAAGCTCATCTTGGGTATATCTGTCTCAGCTTTTGTTGCTGTTTTCCAGCTGCAAGATGCAGTTTAACTTCTTCTCCTTGCCCTCTCTCTTGCCTCTCTGCAATGGGGACCCTCAGGCTCACCCTGACAGTTCTGCTGGTCCAGAAAGGTGATGGTTGGGTCCTTCTTCCTGCCTCCTCCCTCTGCTTTGTTCAAATGGCAGGCAAGAAATGGGCTGCATTCAGAGCTGGCTTTGTGTGCTGCCTGTTCTGGAGACCCTGTAAACCCACAGCAGAGCTGTGTGAAGGATGCTGCCTAAGCCCCTTCTGTCAAATGAAGCCAAAGTTCAGGAATTAGATTAAAACTTCTCTCTTTTTTTTTTTTTGAGGGGTGTGTGGGGGGAGGCTGCCAATGAAAGAATATGAACCAGAAAGGGAATTGGTGAGATCAAATGAGCCTGACAAGATGACAGGCTGAAGAACTTCAAGGCCTGTGAGTGGGAACCTACTGATGCTGCTCAAATGACAGAGAAATATTCAGAGAGCTGCAGAGCAGGGACAGGGCTTCCAGTGCTTGAAGAGCCAGAGAGGTCATTAGCAGAAGCTGAGGGTAATGAAGGACAGAGCAAGCCAAACTGGTTGACCCCATGCAGCTGGAGCCATAATAAATGGGGGCTGCTGAGGACCCTCCATGGGCTGGTTCCCTTTAACAGCTCCTGGGAATTAGCTGGTCACAAATGCTGCCTATTTTCTTGTCTCTTCTTCTTGACAGGAGAGCAGTTCAGAGCAGGTTTAAAAGAGAAAACACAAACCACTTTTTGAGGCTAAATTGCACCTCCAGAGAAATGTCTCCTGGGTGCCCCCAGTCCTCATTGCAATTAGGAGGAGCATTAAACCTGCCCAAAGGTGATTAGCTGTAATTTGAGGGCCGTGTGAGGCTGAGGTGGCAGTTCAGGTCAGCCAGCTGCACATCCCCCTCACAACCTGGAGCTGGTCACCAGATAAATCAGCCCCAGGAAGCCTTCTCAATTGCCATTGCTTATGGCTGTGTGGGAGCTGGGGTGGGTAGGGGCAGAGCTCCATCATTAACTACAAGGACTGATTAAAAGGGGAGATGGATCAAATCCATCCATCCCCTGCCTCTAAATAGTCCCTAAGTTGGTTTTAAGTGGCATTGACCTATGATTATAGCATCAGCAGAGGACTCTGATGCCTAGTTCAGGAGACTCATGTTTCTGAGTTAAGGCTTTGCTGTCCTGGCTGTGGTTTTCTCCTGAGAATTGAATTTCAGAGCTTCAGTGGGGTCAGGGCAGATGTTGTTTCCTTGACTTCTGAATGCAGTAAATATTTTCCTAGGGAATCTCTTTTCATTTCCATCTTTATGTATTAAGAGCTCATTTCTGCACAGCCCTTAATGAACACCAAACACTTGGTGCCCTGTGAATGGGGGAAGACAGAAGAAATGTCAGGACCAAAACACATGCAAAGGAAAATGGACTTGCAATATGCAGCCCAGAAAGCCAATCAGAGCCTGGGCTGCAGCAGCAGAAGTGTGACCAGCAGGGCCAGGGAGGAGATTCTCCTTCTCTATTCCGCTCTGCTGAGACCCCACCTGGAGGGCTGCATCCAGTTCTGGAGCCCTTGGGACAAAAGGGATGTGGAGATGCTGGAGAGTGTCCAGAGCAGGGCCAGGAGGATGCTGAGAGGGCTGCAGCAGCTCTGCTGTGAGGACAGAATGAAGGAGTTGGGGCTGTGCAGGCTGGAGAAAAGGAGGCTCCCAGGTGACCTTCTTGTGGCCTTCTAGGATCTGAAGGGGGCTACAAAAAAGCTGGGGAGGGACTTTAGGCTGTGAGGGAGTGACAGGATTGGGGGGAATGGAGCAAAGCTGGAGGTGGGGAGAGTCAGGCTGGACCTGAGGAGGAAGTTGTTAAGCATGAGAGTGGTGAGAGTCTGGCAGGGGTTGCCCAGGGAGGTGGTTGAGGCCCCATGGCTGGAGGTGTTTAAGGCCAGGCTGGCTGAGGCTGTGGGCAGCCTGCTCTAGGGTAGGGTGTCCCTGGGCATGGCAGGGGGGTTGGCACTGGCTGCTCCTTGTGGTCCTTTCCAACCCTGACTGATTCTATGATTCTGTATTTTATAGGTCCATCTTCAGCCAAAAAGTGAGGGAAAGCTCTTTGCATTACATCATAACTGGTATGGTGTAGAGAGATTCTGAGGCTCATTTCAGGACGAAAGCAGAGGCAGAGCCACAGATCTTTGGGTTTTGCTCCCACTGTGGGGGTCTTCAAACCTTCTGTGTCCTCCAAGAGTGAAGTGCAGCTTCTCCATCTCTGCACCTCTGCACCTCTGCAGGGGAAGGCCCAGAAGATGTAGCTGCTTTACCATCCCAGCTGGTTTGGGACAGCAGCACTGTCTGCCAAGCCCAGTTCCCTTTGACAACTGCTGCTGTGTGTAATTAGGATATTACACAGTGAACTCAGGAAATCATCTCTAAATGCCTCTGTGGGCCTGAGGGATGTTGAAAATTACATATTTGTTGTAACATGAGGGTTAATGGATTCTGGTTGCTGCAGTTTCCTATTTAATCTTGCCTTTGACTGCCTGATTGATGTCAGTGCTTTAGAGAGAAGCTGCTTGCTGAAGGATGCTCTGAGCAGAGCCCAGCGCAGCCGCCCCTGGGGTCTGCGCAGAGCCCCAGCCCGCGTTGTGGGGTTCAGCTTTCTGAAGGCACTGCTGGCAGAGCTTGAGCTGGGGGAAATGAGGAACAAGCCTCTGAATTCAGGTTGTGCCTGGGAACCTTCCATGGCCGTGGTGTCTTCTGCAGAGGGTGGAAACATCCAGCAAGGGCTGTGCCAGGGAGGGGACTACCCAGAGGAGCGGGGGAAGAGCTTTGGTTTGGTTTGCGAAGGTGGAGTCACGGATTGAGAGCAGCCCTGGACTCTGTGTGTGTCTCATCAAAGACTCTCTGAAATTAATAACACATGCAAATGTATGCAAATTCCTCTGCTTTTAAATATAGAGGTTTTAAACATGCTAATTAGATGCATATTAATGTTGTAAACAGACACATTGTCTGAGCTGTAGCAATGGGTTCTCTGTTCTTTTGGAACAGGGAAGGATTTGAGGGAGCTTTGCTGGTGGAGGATTCCAAGATAGGAGCTGGAAATGGTCTAGGACATGGCAGTTTTGTGTCCAGCACCCAGCAGGGAGGCTGGGCAGCTTCCTGGAGATGGTGGGGGAGAAGGCACCCAACAGGAGCACGAACAGTGAACAGAGCAGAAAAGCTACCCAAGGAGGTGCTGATGAAAGCAAAAGGCAGCAGAGCCTCTAAAACCATAAAAGAAAGCACATCTTAAAATCCTTTTGTACTGGAAATGAGTAGATCTGTGGAGCTGCTGCCCTGCTAGAGCAGAAGGGGCTGGCAGCTCTGTGTCACACAGCAAACACACCAGCACGTTCAGCTGGGGAAGGAACAAAGATAAAACACAGGCTCTAGCTGCTGAAGGAGGAAACAAATTTCCCCTGGGGATAGCTTCTCTTTGATTTTCACCATGGGCTTTGCATCACCTCTGCGACCGTTCTGAGATCCTGGTCTGAAAGGGAACAAGGCACAGGAGCTTGGCAGCTGTGAGCAGCCCCATGCCAGGAGACCAGAAGGGATGTCCTCAATGGCCTGGCTTTGATGCCACAGCTCCCACTGGCTGCTTGAATCCCTGCAACCAGGCAGCGAACGGAGCCGAGCGTGGGAGGGCGTTTTGTGGCATGGCAGCGGATGCAGGATGGTGGCAGGGGTGGGGTGGCAGAGGCGTTCCCTTACCTGGCTATGACAAACAGCACGCAGCTGACCCCCAGGTAGGCCAGGAGGATGTACATCCAGATGTCAGGAGACAGGGGGTTGAGGAAGGAGAACACGCTGGGGTTGGTCCCGTTGGGCTTCCGATAGAGGATGCTGACCCCCAGGGTCATGAAGGGCTTGGAGAAGTCGATGGCTTTCTCCCGCACGTGGGTGATGGTGAGAGGAGCCACGGCCAGGTCAGCTTTCTGTCAGCAGCACCGAGGGAGGCAGATGCAGAGGGAGGAGAGAGCAACGAGTTAGAACCGAGCTGCTTCCACTCCACAGTGGCCACACTGCAGGAGTGGCCCCAAACGCAGCCCACAGCCTGTGCGGGAGGGGTCTGCTCTCTGAGGAAGGCAGCTTTGGAGGCCCTGAATGAAGAGGAATTCTCTAACAAGGCTGAAAATGTTCTTTTTTCCTGACATGCTGCTTCAGCTGAACCCTGGCTGTGCCCTTTCCCTCTCGCTGTCCAAATGGAAATAGAGTTTTAGCTGCCTTGGTACAGAAAATGTCCACTTCAATCACTGGCAGCTGTCAAAACTGAGAGGAAATGGGAACACTTCTTTCTCAGTGAGCCCTTTGGTGCCAGCTGCAGCTCTGGTGATGTTCCTGGAGCTGAAGGACAGGAGGTTTGGGAGCGGACAGGAGTCTTTAGTAGTAGCAGAGGGCTTTAGGAGTGGATGGGAGTTCTGGGAGGGCTGGGAGTGGGCAGGCAATGCTGGCTGCCCAGCTTGAGGTGGTGAAGTCCTGCCTCTGAAGAGCAGAGCCTGTGTCCTTGGGGCTTGTACAGGGTTAACACTCCAGGGGGAGTAACCCTGCACCTGAGCCTAGGTGGTCTTGACCCCTCCCCAGGGGTGGGTCGGAACACCACCGGGTGAGGGTTATCCCACTGCCCCTTCCTGTCCCACAAAAGCAGGGATGACTTCCTGTTTCACTCCCTCTCTGCATCGCTCTCTGCGCTCAGCAGGTTGGCAGCTTGGCTGCTGTCGCCACCTCACAGCAGGCTTTAGAGTTGTGGCTCATCAAGCTCCAAAGTCACAAGGCAGAACTGGCAAAAGAAATGCAGCTTTTGAGCTCCTCCATCACCTCTGTGTGGGTGTCCTGGAAAAGCTGCAGCAGATAGTGAAGGCTTTGGCTGTGGATGTTTCTGGAGGAGGAGGAGGAGAGAAATGAGCAGCTCCGTGGTCAGCACTGGCAGCCACTGCCTGCCAGAGGGATCCCAAGCCAAATCTGTCAAGATGATAGAGCAAGCTCCAGCCCAGCCACAGAAAACAAAGAGAGGAATCTGCATGGATGCCCAAGGACCAAAACTCTTTTAGTGGAGGAATAAAACGTTAGTGTCATCTCAGCAGCTCCCACGACTTGACCACAGCCCTGTGCCCCTTGGCAGTCAGTGCCAAGCACAGGCAGCTCAGAGCAGGGACTGGGAGCCCAGTCAGGTGTTCTCAGCTGCTAGAGGCAGCACAGGGCTGCCTTTCAAAACCCTTTTTATCAATGCAGATTCTTCTGAAGGTGGCCCTTAATTAAAGCTCTGCTGACTGAAAGGATCTAAATCAAACCCCACCAAGGGTGAAGCTTTCATTTGTCCTGCTTTGACATTACAAACTGGGAAGTCAATTAGCAGGCCCTGGCTGCTTCTCTCATTCAGCACCAACCTCTCTGCTGCTAAGCAGGGAGATGGATTTCTTAACAGTGAGGACTTACTGCAGTTGCCCCTGTCCAACAAATCCCTTTGAGCACACACTTCAGTTTCACAGCAGCTTGCACACCTTCCAAGCCTTGTGTGTGTGTTCTTAAGTGTTCTGCTGAACTGAGGCCAACAAAAGATAGATTTTGCCAAGGCAGCTACACACCAGTCTCACAGTCTCACAGTCTCACCAAGGTTGGAAGAGACCTCACAGATCATCAAGTCCAACCCATCACCACAGAGCTCAAGGCTAGACCATGGCACCAAGTGCCACGTCCAGTCCTGCCTTGCACAGCTCCAGGGACGGCGACTCCACCACCTCCCTGGGCAGCCCATTCCAGTAGCCAATGACTCTCTCAGGGAAGAATTTTCTCCTCACCTCAAGCCTAAACTTCCCCTGGCGCAGCCTGAGGCTGTGTCCTCTCGTTCTGGCACTGACCACCTGAGAGAAGAGAGCAACCTCCTCCTGGCTACAACCACCCCTCAGGTAGTTGTAGACAGCAGGTAGTTGTAGACAGCAAACACAGACACTTCTCTAGCACACCTCAGAGGGTTTGGATCTCCTCATTCAACCAGCCCTGGTGGGTTTTCACTTGGCTGGAGCTGCTGGGAGTTGAGTGGGCATTCAGTGTCTGGAGGAGCCTGTGCTCTTCAGAGGTGCTTGGCTTTTGCCAGGAAATGCTAAGGCTTCTCTTCAAGCTCTCTCTTATCAAGGGAATGTGTCCCCTGGGTCAGAGAGGCTCTTGCACAGCCCCAGTCACTGTGGCAATCCTGCAGCATCCGACCTCTGCCACTCACAGCAGAGCCTGCAACAGCAGAAGTCCCAAGATAAATATTTATTCAGGAGAGGAAGCTGCCTCTGTGCTTATTTTGTCAGTCTGAGTTGGGTATTTACACGAACTAATGATGTGTGTTGCCTAAGGGATGGGTAAACGAAGCACATTTCACTGATTCTCCTGTTATTCAGGTGTCTGCCTGGCAGCCTCCATGCTTGGGCCTTTTGCCACCACCACAGCCAAGGCTTTTCTGCTCTCCTGCTTCCACTGCCCAGCCCCAGGTCCCATCTCTGCCCCACCCAGGTCCCATCAGCGCCCTTGGGCACAGCTACCCCACAGCACTGGGTACATCAAGGCACAGCTGCTCCCTCTTGCAGCCTTGGCTGGGGGACAGAAGGGCTGCTACCTTGGCAGGGTCTCTGTGCACTGCCCTGTGCCTGCTGCCTCCCCTCTTGCTGGCCAGGGACCAGCAAAGGCTCAGAGCGAGAAGTGACCCTTGGGGAGAGCAAGGTCCTCCCTCAGCCTGTCACCATGTGTCCCCTGCTCAGGGACCATTTTAAGTGGCTGGCCCAAGCCCTTCCTAGCTGCTCCTCCTATTGCAGACCTAATTTAGAGACCATTCCTGTTAATGAATTTAACTTCCCTGGTGAATTAAGGGCAGATGTTGGCAGGGCAAACCTAGCTGTGAGCTGAAGAGGAGGAACAAGGACCATGAAGTCCTCTTGAGCCTCTTGTAATCTCTTCTGTAAGTTCTGCAGAGAGGGAAGTGCCATTGACTGGATGAGGCACTTAGTGCCATGGTCTGGTTGATTGCCTAGGGCTGGGTGCTAGGTTGGGCTGGATGAGCTTGGAGGTCTCTTCCAACCTGCTTGATTCTATGATTACTGTAGAGAGAGGATGTCTAAGGCTGTTCTCCATTTATTATGGCAGAGGAGCATCTCTGTGTCACCTGAACACCCCAAACCTCCCTGCATGCCAGTGTGAGTGGGTTCAGCTTTCCCAGCTCATTTGATTGAGGCTGCTGTGCAGCAGGGAGAGTGACAAAAAAGCTGCCATGGTGAGGAAAGAGTCAGGTTCTCCAGGGAATGGACTGAATTCCTTAAACCCAGGATTTTCTTGTGATGAAGCATGAGCAGCAGATGAAAGGCAGCAGGGCAGGCTTTTTGCAGCTGACTGCATGAGGCTGTCCTCCCCAGATCTGCTACTTGGGACCTGGAAGACAGGGTCACACTGAGAGCTGCTCTGACTGCTGTTGCTTTTCTTGTTTATGCTGAAAGCCAGACTGGAAACAAAGCAAATTTACAAAGGATCATAGCCCAAGGCATCACTGCCCATGGGCAGGCATGTCTGGATCAGAGAGACAGGGGAGGCAGGATGCTGCCTGACCCCAAACGAGCCGTGAGAAGTCACCCTGTAAACAGCCCAACATCAGTGCTGTGATGTACACCTCAGCTTGGTAGGCACCACCACCCCTGAAGCACCCAAATTACCTTCCTGGGCTGCCCTGGCCAACACCCACACACAGCTCCTCTTTCTGTATCTTCCCTTCTGGCTTCACTTATCTTCTTTTCACCAATTTCAGCCTCAGATCAGGCTGTTCCTGGTACAAAACATCAGCTGCTCCCCCTGATCTCAGCCCTTCCCAGTGACAGAAATCACCATTTTAACCTCTTCCACCTCTGGAGCAGCCTCTCCTGTGCACAGGACAAGCCTGTACCAGAGCTGCTGCATCAGAGCAGTCACAGCCTGGGGGCTGAGTCTCACACCAGTTATCCTTCAGCAGCACACAGACTTTGTGCCCAGAGTTAATCCTAGAATCAGTCAGGGTTGGAAGGGACCACAAGGAGCAGACAGTTCCAAATCCCCTGCCATGCCCAGGGACACCCTACCCTAGAGCAGGCTGCCCACAGCCTCAGCCAGCCTGGCCTTAAACACCTCCAGCCATGGGGCCTCAACCACCAACCCATTCCAGCCTCTCACCACTCTCATGGTGAACAACTTGCTAGGCACTTGGACCTCACAAAACCCTCTCTGCTTTCTGTTCCTACCTGAGTGATCCCAACTCTCTTATGAGAAAGAAAGAATGGGTCTGGAGGAAAGCCAGCTCAGATATCAAACCCACAGTGTGGGCAACCCTGCTTTTATCACCACGACTTTGTCTGAGAGCTGTCTCCAACACTCTCCCTACTGGGTGTGAAATGAGTTTGAACTTGCCCATTGCCAAGTGCCAGTGGCTTTGTTCCTTTCCCCACACGATCTGAAGATGCTTTGCTGCCGAGGAAGGGCCCCATCTGGTTGCAGTTTCACTTTTTAATGCTTTGCATAAACACAGCTATAAAAACCAATGAAGAAAAGAATGGCTTCAGATGGGCTTTGGGCAGTGCTCATGAATCACTCTGAGGCCTGCACCCAGCACTGCTAGTGGAAAGCAGAAAGCAACCTTGGTGCTGCAGCAAAACTTGCAAGGAGAGGGCATTTGGTCCTTCACTGCTGTATGGTGAAACGATTAGCTAAGGACTACTTCACTGCAGGCTGGTCATGAATTTGGTGTTAGTGAGGTTGTTCCCTCTAGCTTCTATTTGGTCTGCCTCTTCCAGCTGACCACAGCTTTGGTAATGTCTGAAAGCCTCCCAAGAAGCCTCTAACTTCTTGCAAGACACTGAAGGTGACGTGGCTGGGACTAAACAACAGTCTGGCTTCTCTCCCCTGTATCTGATTCCCTGCTTTGGAACAATTTCCTTCTTCAAAGCCCTGCTCTTCAGATACTCTGAGGTGAGAGCTACAAACCTTGCTCCCAGCAGTGGGACAGCAAGAGCCATGTCCCAGAGCTGCTGGGGACAGCAGCCTGTGCTCCAGCTCTCTTAGTGTCTGTGTCATACACATAGAATCATAGAATCATAGAATGGTTTAGGTTGGAAGGGACCTCAAGGATCATCCAGCTCCAACCCCCCGCCATAGGCAAGGACACCTCCCACTAGAGCAGGTTGCTCAAGGCCTCATCCAGCCTGGCTTTAAACACCTCCAGGGAGGAAGCATCCACAACCTCCCTGGGCAACCTGTGCCAGTGTCTCACCACCCATGTCACTCAGCACCCATGTCACTCAGCACCGCACAGTGTTGATCCCCTCTGCTGGGACGCTGTCACTTGGCTATGTCGGGCAGGCTGTTGTGTAAGAGGCCATCAGATCTGTGTCTGAGCCTTGTGGAGTTTGCTGGAAGCAAAGCTCCCAGGGCAGCTCTTCAGAGCCTGTGGCACTTTCCCCATGGCACAGCATCCTGCTCCCCCGCGGGTTGTCCCTGCCTGCCCTTGTGCTGCCGCTTCTCCAGGGGAGCCATCCAAGGACTGCAAACTGATTAAGCATCACTGTGTCCCTACAAGGGACATCATCATTATCATCTGCCTTTTACAGATGGAGGAAGCATGGCACAGAAGCAACTTGTCCAATGTCATTTAGGGCAGACAAGCCAAATCTGGACACACAGCCCAGCTCCCAGCTCGCTGCTCGCTGCGCATCCTCCCCGCCAGACAATGCTCCCTCTCTGCTCGGCTTCTGAAGTGACTCACCCAGCAAAGGCATTCTCCTCACATGAGCTGCAGCAGCATCACAGCTGCTACCTACGTGGGATTATTTTTGTCCCCTTTTTTTCACTTAGGCAACGCTTTCAAACCGTAGCCAGCAACTGGAGAGGTGGTTCAAGGGCTGCGAGCACTTGAGCTGGGTTTGGAGGAGCAGAGAGCTGGGTCACGGCGCTAGGGCTGCTCGCGCCGCCGCTGAGATCACAGATTAATTTTGGCCTCATCTTTTTCTTCAGGAGACCTTTTTCTGGGAATCAGAAATTCATAACCCCCCCTCCCCCAACACCTCACCTCCCTGACTGGGCTTCTGGGATCACAGGATGTGCTGAAGGCAAAATATCTAATTAGGAAGCTGAGCGAGCTCTGGCTGCGAGTGGAGGTTTCAGATGAGGTGACTCTTTCTTTCTTGGCGACGGTGAGAGGAAAGCTGCCACGACAGTTTTAGTGGTGTTTAATGGGCTTTTAGAAGTGGCTGCAGAGGGAAAAGTGCAGCTGCTGCTGCAGAGGGAGCTTCCCTGTCCCAGGAGGTTTTAGAAAATGAGATGTGTTTTTTCATAAGGGGAAGAGAAAGAAAATGAAAGTCTCCACCGCACACCTGCTCCTGCAGTCTGCATGCAGCTTCTGGATCCTGCTGAGCTGTGGTTGGGATGTATTTGGGCTCCCTGAGCCACCCTGGGGTTGTGCCCTGGCCCATGTTTGTCAGGACAGAACAGCAGTGTCCTCAGGGATGAGAGCAGGGACATGTAGCTCCTGCCCAGGAGAGGCAGCTCATAGCTGGCCCATGAAAGAGCCTCTTCCCTGCTCCCCACATGTCCAGCTCGCACCCTGCCAGGGGAGGGTCTGCACCTCAAGCCATGAGGTCTATTTCTGTACCATGAGGTCCATTTCTCAAGTTGTGCCAGGGGAGATATAGACTGGATGTTAGGAGGAAGTTCTTGCCAGAGAAAGTGATTGGCACTGGAATGGGCTGCCCAGGGAGGTGGTGGAGTTGCCATGCCTGGAGGTGTTCAAGAAAAGCCTGGCTGGGGCACTTAGTGCCAAGGACTGGCTGATTGGCCAGGGCTGAGCGCTAGGTTGGCCTGGATGAGGTTGGAGGTCTTTTCCAACCTGCTTGACTCTATGATTCTATGGTTTCTGTAACATGAGAAAGTCCTTTTCTAGGATCTCTTTCTCTCTATGGAGATATTCAAAACCCTCCTGGTTGCATTCCTGTGTGATCTGCTCTAGGTGATCCTACTCTGCAGAGGGGTTGGACTGGATGAGCTTTGGAAGTCCCTTCCAGCCCCTGACATTCTGTGATTCTGTGAATGTTTAGAAGGTTCAAGCAAAGAGATGCTCTGCTGACAAACTGTGCAACACAGAGCCCAGGTGGGGTGAGGAGCAAGCAGGGGGCACCCATCCCTCCCCCAGGCAGAAAGCCCCACAGGGACAGCTCGGCCACAGCCACCCCGTGGCAGCTGCAGATGGGTCAGGGAGCTCAGTGTGGCTGTCTTGAGCCAGCGAGCAGTGGGCACCCATCCCTCCTCCAGACAGAAAGCCCCACAGGGACAGCCTGGTCACAGCCACCCCGTGGCAGCTGCAGATGGGGCTCACTCACGTGGTCAATCAGCTCCTTGATCATGCCGTTCCACTGCCCCTTCTCATCCTGGGCCCCGTATTTGCCATCCTCCACCAGGCGGATCTCGTAGGTGAAGCCCAGGATGACGGCCAGCTCCTTCAGCAGGTCGATGCAGTAGCCCTCAAAGCGGTCGTTCCCGAACAGGGCTGTGTCCGACTTACGGAACATGACAAAGGGCTCTTCCTGCACCAGGGAAGGCAAAAAGTCCCCATTGCAGTTCAGCTGTGGGCTCAGCTCCCACTGGACCTCATGTTCAGTTTTGGGCTCCCCAGTTGAAGAGGGACAGGGATCTGCTGGAGAGGGTCCAGCGGAGGGCTACGAGGATGATGAGGGGACAGGAGGGCATGGCTGATGAGGAGAGGCTGAGGGACCTGAGGCTGCTCAGTCTGGAGAAGAGAAGACTGAGAGGGGATCTGATAAATGTTTAAAAGTATCTGAGGGTTGGCCAGGAGAGGGGGGACAGGCTCTGCTCACTGCTCCCTGGGATAGGACAAGCAGCAATGGATGGAAGCTGCAGCACAGGAGGTTCCAGCTCAACACAAGGGGGAACTTCTTTCCTGTAAGGGTTCCAGAGCCCTGGCACAGGCTGCCCAGAGAGGTTGTGGAGTCTCCTTCTCTGGAACCTTTCAAGGCCTGTCTGGATGTGTTCCTGTGTGATCTGTGTTAGCATTGTCCTGCTCTGGCAGGGGGGTTGGACTTGATGATCACTTTGGGTCCCTTCCAACCCCTAATATCCTGTGATCCTGTGACCCCGTGGGTCATCCTGCGCCACGAGGCTCAGCCTCTCCAGGCAGCGTTGGCGCAGTGATGTGTTGGGAACAAATTAACTTTGCACAGCACATCAGCTAATTAGCAGCCTTGTTTTCCCCACCAAATTTAATTTTCTCTCTTCTGAGCAGCCAACTGTTTTCCATTTGGTGGGATTTCAGAGAGAGAAAGAACCATTTCATGCTCGGAGAAAGGAGAGTGTGAAGAAGCAATAAAAGAGTGGGGGTGGATAAATGGATTGGATATTGGGGAAAATGTCTTTGCTGCAAGAGTGGTCAGGCACTGGAACAGGCTGCCCAGGCAGGTGGTGGAGTCACCTTCCCTGGAGGTGTTCAAGGAACATGTGGAGATGGCACTCTGGGACATGGTTTAGTGGGCATGGTGGTGTTGGGGCAATGGTTGGACTTGAAGGGCATTTCCAACCTTAATGTTTCTATTCAAGTTGTGCCAGGGGAGGTCTAGGCTGGATGTTAGGAGGAAGTTGTTGGCAGAGAGAGTGATTGGCATTGGGGCAGGCTGCCCAGGGAGGTGGTGGAGTCACTGTCCCTGGAGGTGTTGAAGCCAAGCCTGGCTGGGGCACTTAGTGCCATGGTCAGGTTGATTGGCCAGGGCTGGGTGCTAGGTTGGGCTGGCTGAGCTTGGAGGTCTCTTCCAACCTGCTTGATTCTATGATTCTATGACTCCTCTGTGCCCAGGGTTCAGAGCCCTACTGCTGCCCAGATCTAGATTCTCCTGCCCAGATCTAGGTTCTGCTGCCTGCTCCAGTTAGAGCTGATGTGGGAAGTTTATGGGGGGAGGGAGCCTTTAATGTCAGCAGTGCCAAGCAGCAGCACAAGTGAAGGAGGACTGAGGGAAGGCTCTCCAGAAGGCTGTTCTCTGTGGGTCCCTGCCTCTAGCAGGGGCTGGCAGGTGAAGTTAGAAACACACCAAACCATGCAGCCCTTTGGGGAGTATCAGGCTTGGGCAGTCACTGAGGACAAGGGATGCTGGGGAGCCTGAGGGAGAAAATGTGTAGAGGACAGATGGGATGGCAGGCAACAGGCAGAAGCTAGAAGGGGAGGGTGGGAGACAGCTCCTGCAAGGTCACCATTCTTGCCTATGGGGTGGCCAGCAAGGGCCTTCCTGAGCCATGGTACTTGAGTCTTTGGGATGGGAGGTCTTGAAGTTGTGAGAGGGAAGATCTGGAGTCCCAGTTAGAGTACTACTGGGATGCCCAGTTTGGTGGAGAGCTGATGGCTACCCTGAGGAGGGGGCTTGGACCCAGACCTGGCCTGTGCCAGCCTGGGTTGACACCTCTTGATTCCCAGCATCATCTGCCAGCCCCAGGGTGGATGGGCAGGAGGTGCCAGCTCAGCCTCAGAGCAGGGCAGGGAGTGGGCAAGAGGGCAGGAGCAGCTCCGCTTGCAGACCTGCAAAGCCGAACCAGTAGGATTGCGCCCGCGGCATTGAGCTTGGCACACAGGGCTCAGTTAAAACCCAGGCTCCTTGGCTACCCCCTTGGCTTTTTCCTCTGGACTCAGGCCTTTGTTGGGATCAGCTGGACCCGTGGATCTCTGCGGGGCAGGGCAGAGGAGCAGCCATAAATGCCAATTAATCCCAGGGGTGCCCGCGGGGGTCACATCCATATGGAAGAGCCCAGGCGCCGAGCACGCAGCTCGCCTCAGGAATGTATCTGCAGGTCTCCAGCATTTCCTAGGGGGTGATTTTGAACTCTCTGAACCACTTATTCACGGACTATTTCACAATTTATTACTGAAAATGGCCAGACATCCAATTCACAAACGCTCTGCGTTTGCTAATCGATTTCTCAGTGAAGGTGCCCTCAATTTCATAACTTCACAGTTCCCATATTGCTTGGGGAGAGCAGTGCTGGCTGCTGGGGTAATATTTCTCATCCAACAAGTCACTGCAATATGAGCAAAAAGGGAAGGGGAAAAAAAAAACCACCAACCCCAAAACAACCTTTCCTGCTCTTGCTTTGAATGGTTTCCTCCGATGGCTTCTCTGCGATCGTTTACACCGAGGCGGAGGTACAAAGAGGTGTTGCAAATGCAAATGAAATTGATCATTGTGGTTTCTCCACAGAACCCAGCAAATGAAAATGCAGTTACTGCAGAACTCAGGTCTGAGCACATTTCTGTCTCCTGCAGGCAAGGGAGCTGTAGGACAGTGGTGGCTTCAAGGGAACAACAGCTCCAGGGAGCAGGAGAGGTTGGGGACTGAGCGAAGGAAGGCAGTGAAGGGGAAAAGGATTTGGGGGTCCTGGTGGATGGGAGGTTGAGCATGAGCCAGCAATGTGCTCTGGTGGCCAGGAGGGCCAATGCCAGTCTGGGGTGGATTGGAAGGGCTGTGGTTAGTAGGCTGAGAGGTTCTCCTGCCCCTCTACTCTGCCCTGCTGAGGCCACATCTGGAGTCCTATGTCCAGTTCTGGGCCCCTCAGTTCAAGAGGGACATAGAACTGCTGGAGAGAGTCCAGCACAGAGCCACAAAGATTCTGAAGGGAATGGAACAGCTCTGTTAGGAGGAGAGCCTGAGAGAGCTGGGGCTGTGCTGCTGGGAGCAGAGGAGCCTGAGAGGTGACCTCAGCAATGGTTATAGAAATGTAAGGGTGAGTGGCAGGAGGCTGGAGCCAGGCTCTGCTGGGTGATGCTCAGTGCCAGCACAAGGGGCAGTGGTGGAAGCTGAGGCAGAGGAAGTTCCATTTGAACATGAGGAGGATTTTTTCCCTGTGAGGGTGGCAGAGCCCTGGCACAGGCTGCCCAGGGGGGCTATGGAGTCTCCCTCTCTGGAGTCTCCCTCTCTGGAGATATTCAAGAGCTGCCTGGATGTGTTCCTGTGTGATCTGCTCTGGGTGCTCCTGCTCTGGCAGGAGCTTTGGAGGCCCCTTCCAGCCCCTGCCATTCTGTCACTAATACCCCATGGCACACGTGCAGGCTCTAGGGGTGGGGACTGCTGTCACCCTTGTATGTTCTGTAACTTGTATGTGCCCTGGAGTGTGAGACAGAAATGCTGCCCCCAAAAGGCATGGGAAGCAGCTGGCTGGTAGATCTCTAGGCAGCCTGTTCCAGTGCTTTACCACCCTCAAAGTACAGGAGCTCCTCATCCACCTCCTTTTGGGAAGGCAGGGACATCCCAGGGGCTCACACTGCTCAGGACTGGCAGTGCCTCCCCAGCTGCCTCTTTACCATCTGCACCTTTCTGCTCCTTGAAAATGTGAAACATGAAAGGGGCAGAAAATTTCCCTGGTCAAACCCACAGCTGAGGTCCAACTGTGGGCAGGCCGGCCAAGGGCTGGCACCTTTTTGTTGCTTCCCAGTGACATGCTACAAGCCCATGCTGTGTGGTGCAGCCTCTCAGAAACCAATGGCACAAGAAATTTGTGGCACTGCTCATGACTTGTTAGCTGGGAAACACAAATTCACTCTGATCTGCTGCCTGCTGTCAGGCCCAGTTGTGGAGGTGAGAACAAACTGCCGCATGATGGCTGGGAGCAGAGCAGCTCTGCTCAGCAGCTGCGCTGCACTGGGTAGGAGCAGGTCCCTGAGCTGGACTTAGGAGGGGCAAAGGAGCAGATCTGTCACAGCTAAGCTTGTTCTTCCTGTTCCCTCCTGTAAGCAGGAAGGATCCCTCTGTCTGGGAAGGGATCTGACAGTTCCCCTCACTGCCCTGCTCTGCCCTGGTAAATGGGCACTGCTGGTAAATGGGCAGCTGGGCATTTTCCTGGAGCTCAGCACATGCAAACCTCCTGCATGAAGGGAGCAGAGTGGGACAGGGGAGCTGGCTGGGCAGAGTTGCTCAGAGGGATGAGCAGCAGCATCCTGGGCACAGGGAATGCATGGTTCCTGCTGGCCCATGCCAACCTCACTGTCCACTACATGTTGGCAGGCAGCCTGCTGGGGAGTGGTGGCATCAGAGGGGGTCACCTCACTGCAGTGCACAGGCATCACGGTGCCCTGCTGAGCCCAGCCCTTGTGTGGGGCTCTCTGTGCCCTTGCTTGGCTTTGCAGAAGGACTGGCAGGTCTCTGCTGGGGTGCTGTGGATGTGCCAAATAGCTGAGGTTGTGGAGAAGGACAAAGGCTTGAAGCCTCCTACCAGGACAGTGGTGACAATGAGGGATCTGTTGCTCAGCGAGTCGGTGACGTTGGGCCCTCGTCCTTTGGAGATCTCGGTGATGTTCAAACCATCTGAAGGGCTCCAGGCTCCAACCTGAAAGGAGGAAGCAAACTTGTGAACATTCCTCACATTCCTCACTTGCTGTCAGCATCCTCCTGGCCTGCAAAGGAAGCTTATTTCATCTTCAGTAAAGGGAAGCAAACCTCAAGTTCTGGTCTTGCATCACCTGGACAGATGAGAATGAACACTTCAGCTGCAGGTGACAGCTGCACCTGTACAGTAGCCAACCTCTCTGCTGCCCTTTGTTTCAGGTGCATGAGAGAGGACCACAATGGGTGGAATTTGGGGGCTCAATGAGCAACGTGCAAAAGTTCTGTGAGGGCAAATGGTCAAATGAAAAGTCAACTCTGGGCAAGGAGAAAGCAGAACAAAAGAGCTCCACAAGTCTGAAGGCATCTTCTTTCTTTCTTATTTCCCCACCAGTTTGCTCTTTGGTGGGGTGAATAAAACTGAACTTGAGCAGCTCTGCAAATCCTTGGTAGGCATCATTCCTGGCCCCTGTGCTGTGACAAGATGGGTCACCCTGGAAGGGTCCTGCTCACCATCATCAGAGAAGTCCACACAATGGGACTGGCAGCAGATCACAGAGGTTGGAAGGGATCCAAGGAGATAGAATTATAGAATGGTCTAGGTTGGAAGGGACCTGAAGGATCATCCAGCTCTAACCACCCACCGTAGGCAGGGACACCTCCCACTAGAGCAGGTTGCTCAAGGCTTCATCCAACCTGGCCTTAAACACCTCCAGGAGGAAGCAGCCACAGCCTCCCTGGGCAACCTGTGCCAGTGTCTCACCAGATCCCCGAGTCCAACCCCCCTGCCAGAGCAGGAGCACACAATCTAGCACAGATCAGAGAGGAACACATCCAGACAGGCCTTGAAAGTCTCCAGAGAAGGAGACTCCACAGCCTCTCTGGGGAGCCTGAGTGACACAGATGACCTGCTTGGGCATGGGCAGGGGCAACTCCATTCCTTATCAGTCTGAGGTGCTCTGTTTTTCTCCAGCTGCCAATTTGAATCCATTATCAGAGCCTGAAGAAGACGCAGGAGATGTTGATGCAGAAACAGCAAACTTTGCCTCCACTTCAGAGAAGCAACTGAGCAGCCCTGAGGCTGATCTCCACAGTGCTTCAGAGCAAACTCTGAAGGCAGGGCTGGCTAAAGGGCTGTGACATGGGATAAAACAGCAGAAAAGCTGGAGGAATGGGATTGCTGTCAGCAGACAGAGCAGGGTGGCTGTGGAGCCAGGAGGAGAATAGAATAGAATAGAATAGAATAGAATAGAATAGAATAGAATAGAATAGAATAGAACAGAACCAAGCAGGTTGGAAGAGAGCTCCAAGCTCATCCAGTCCAACCTAGCACCCAGCCCTATCCAGTCAACCAGACCATGGAACTGAGTGCCTCATCCAGTCTTTTCTTGAACACTCCCAGGCACAGCCACTCCAGCACCTCCCTGGGCAGCCCATTCCAATGCCAATTACTCTTTCTGGCAACAACTTCCTCCTAAAATCCAGCCTAGACCTGCCCTGGCACAGCTTGAGGCTGTGTCCCCTTGTTCTTTTGCTGGCTGCCTGGCAGCAGAGCCCAACCCCACCTGGCTACAGCCTCCCTTCAGGTAGTTGTAGACAGCAATGAGCTCTGCCCTGAGCCTCCTCTTCCCCAGGCTAAACAACCCCAGCTCCCTCAGCCTCTCTTCATAGGGTTGGCTGAGAAGCAAACCCCTGCATGGAAATGGGAACAGAATGATCCATCCTAGGGTCAAACTGTGAGGTGGGACTCGGAGAGAAACCAAAGGCAGCCAGCTGGAGCCCACTGGGGAGCCAGCAACTGCCCATATTTTATTTATGGCTATTTTTAAGATTCTTCCACCTCTTCAGCAGTCCAAGGGGAGAACTTGGTTTTACTGCATCCCCTAAAAGAGACTTTGTAATGAGCAGTGCTGCCTGGCAGGAGAAAAAAAAAAAAAGAAGTCATAAATTCTCCAAGAATTTCCACAAACTTTATGAAGGGCTCTGAATATTTCATGCAGAACCAGAGCAATTCCCCCTTATCTCCTCCCATCACACACCAGCTGCACTGACAAAAGATTCTAACAGTGCATGGGAGAGGAGGAGGAGGAGGGTTGAGAAGCCCCTGCCAGCAGCACTGCAGCCCTGTTAACTGCCTTGGGTTGTCCTTAAGAAGATGAACTGTGTGACACTTCAGGCTGAAGGAATCAGGGAGTGCCAGGACCCAGTGGGAATGGAGCAAAGCTGGAGGTGGGGAGGTTCAGACTGGAGGGGAGGAGGAAGTTGTTGAGCAGGAGAGTGGTGAGAGGCTGGAATGGGTTGCCCAGGGAGGTGGTTGAGGCCCCCTGGCTGGAGGTGTTTAAGGCCAGGCTGGCTGAGGCTGTGGGCAGCCTGCTCTAGGGTAGGGTGTCCCTGGGCATGGCAGGGGGGTTGGAACTGGCTGCTCCTTGTGGTCCCTTCCAACTCTGATTCTTTGATTCTATGATTCTTTGAGTCAATGATTCTTTGAGTCTGTGATTCTATGAGTCTGTGATGATTATTTGCTTCTATGAGTCTATGATTGTATGATTCTTTGCTTCTATGATTCTTTGATTCTATGAGTCTATGAATCTGTGATGATTAACAAGGCCAAGTGTAAGGTCCTGCACCTGGGTCGGTGCAATCCCAGGCACAGCTCCAGGCTGGGTGGGGAATGGCTGAGAGCAGCCCTGAGGAGAAGGACCTGGGGGTCTGGGCTGACGAAAAGCTCAACAGGAGCCTGCAGTGTGCACATGCAGCCCAGACAGCAACCCTGTGCTGGGCTGCATCAAGAGCAGTGTGGGCAGCAGGGCAAGGGAGGGGATTCTGCCCCTTGGCTCTGCTCTCCTCAGACCCCACCTGCAGTCCTGTGTGCAGTTCTGGAGCCCCCAGCACAAGAAGGACATGGAACTGCTGGAGCCAGTCCAGAGGAGAGCCACGAAGATGCTCAGAGGGCTGCAGCAGCTCTGCTATGAGGACAGGCTGAGAGAGTTGGGGCTCTGCAGCCTGGAGAAGAGAAGGCTTCGAGGAGACCTTAGAGTGGCTTTGCAGTATCTGAAGGGAGCCTACAGGAAGGCTGGGGAGGGACTATTGACAAGGTCTGGTAATGTCAGGACGAGGGGGAATGGGTTTAAGCTGGCAGAGGGGAGATTTAGACTGGATGTTAGGAGGAAGTTCTTTACAGTGAGGGTGGTGAGACACTGGCACAGGTTGCCCAGGGAGGTTGTGGATGCTTCCTCCCTGGAGGTGTTTAAGGCCAGGCTGGATGAGGCCTTGAGCAACCTGCTCTAGTGGGAGGTGTCCCTGCCTATGGCAGGGGGTTGGAGCTGGATGATCCTTGAGGTCCCTTCCAACCTAAACCATTCTATGATTCTATGATTCTATGATTCTTTGCTTCTATGAGTCTATGATTCTATGGTTCTATGATTCCTTGATTCTTTGACTCTGTGATTCTATGAGTCTATGATGATTCTTTGCTTCTATGATTATTTGCTTCTATGAGTCTATGATTCTGTGATTCTTTGATTCTATGATTCTTTGGTTCTGTGATTCTATGATTCTTTGATTCTATGATTCTATGAGTCTATGATGATTCTTTGCTTCTATGAGTCTGTGATTCTTTGCTTCTATGATTCTTTGCTTCTATGATTCTATGAGTCTGTGATGATTCTGTGCTTCTATGATTCTTTGATTCTATGAGTCTATGAGTCTTTGATTCTATGATTCTATAGTTCTATGATTCTATGATTCTTTGCTTCTATGATTCTATGAATGGGTTTGAAATGTTTTAGGGAAGGCAAGAAAAGAAAGGAAAGGAGAGCATTGAGAGAGCTGTGTGAGTCAGATAGTCAAACTACATGTAATTAGGTTTAGTTAATACTCCTGTAATCCCTGGAACATCCAGGAGGTATCAGGATCAGGAGTTCAATCCTAAAGCTCAACAAACAGAAGCTATTATCCATAATGCCCAACCCGGGTGGGATTTGTTTGGAGTTTGGTGTTTTCTCGCTTCAGCTTAACTATTGACAGCCCCCAAGCTTCCACAGGGCTTTGACATTGATACTTTAAACCCCTCCAGAGTTGGCAGGGAGCCTTCAAAAAAATAACAGTGGGAAATATGAGATCTCAGAATGGTTGGAGACAAAAGTGGTCTGGCTGGCTGGAGCATGACTGGAGTCTGGTGGCTTCTTGTGGGCTTTAAGTGACACTCAGCAGCCATAAACCCAGCAGCAATTAACACCATCAGTGGCAGCTACCCTCTGGTGCACCCTAGGAGCCTTCATCTGACAGCTGGAGGCTGTGGTTGTACTTCAAACATTTTGGTTCACAGAGTACCCAACTGCTTTGCCCATTTTCCTGTTACTCTGCCAACAAGCTCCCCAGCAGGCCCTTGGTGCCACTGTGCCATGAGTTGCTGGGTTTGGTTTGGACTCAGCAAACAAAGTATTCTGTAGGGAAAAAAAATCCCCAAACAGATGTCAAGCTGTGGCCTGAAATGGTGCCAGGGGAGGGTTAGGTTGGATAGTAGGGAAAAGAGAAGACTGAGATGGGATTGAATAAATGTTTATAAGTATCTGAGGGTTGGTCAGGAGGGGGTCAGGCTCTGCTCACTGCTCCCTGGGACAGGACAAGGAGCAATGGATGGAAGCTGCAGCACAGGAGGTTCCAGCTCAACACAAGGGGAAACTTCTTGACTGGAAGGGTCCCAGAGCACTGGCACAGGCTGCCCAGAGAGGTTGTGGAGTCTCCTTCTCTGGAGCCTTTCAAGGCCTGTCTGGATGTGTTCCTGTGTGATCTGTGTTAGATAGGATTGTCCTGCTCTGGCAGGGGGGTTGGATTTGATGATCTCCTTTGGTCCCTTCCAACCCCTGACATCCTGTGAGCCTGTGAAAAATGCATGGAATCATGGAATCATTCAGGTTGTAAAGGACATTTGGGATCATGGAATCACAGAATGTCAGGGCCTGGAAGGGACCTCCAAAGCTCATCTGGTCCAGTCCCCCTGCCAGAGCAGGAGCACCCAGAGCAGATCACACAGGAACACATCCAGGCAGCTCTTGAATATCTCCAGAGAGGGAGACTCCACAACCCCCCTGGGCAGCCTGTGCCAGGGCTCTGGCACCCTCACAGAGTAAAAATTCCTCCTTAGGTTCATGTAGAACCTCCTCTGCCTCAGCTGCCACCACTGCCCCTTGTGCTGGCACTGGGCATCCCCCAGCAGAGCCTGGCTCCAGCCTCCTGGCACTCACCTGCACACATTGATAACCATTGCTGAGGTCACCTCTCAGTGTCCTCTTCTCCCAGCAGCACAGCCCCAGCTCCCTCAGGCTCTGCTCCTAACAGAGCTGTTCCATTTCCTCCATCTGTGCTGGACTCTCTCCAGCAGTTCTATGTCCCTCTTGAACTGGGGGCCCCAGAACTGGACACAATACTCCAGATGAGGCCTCCCTCATCCCTCCAGGTGAGGGATCATCAGGTCCAACCATTAACCCTACTCTTCTTTTGCTGCAAGAGTGTCCAGCCACTGGAACAGGCTGCCCAGGGAGGTGGTGGAGTGACAATCATGGAATCATAGAATGTTTTAGGTTGGAAGGGACCTCAAAGCTCTGCCAGTTCCAATCTTCTGCTATAGGCAGGGACACCTCCCACTAGAACAGATTGCTCAAGGCCTCATCCAATCTGGTCCTGAATACTTCCATGGAGGTTGTGGAGATCATATTCTGTGCTTCTGTGCTCCACAACCTCCCTGGGCAACCTGTGCCAGTCTCTCACCACCCTCACTGCAAACAACTTCTTCCTAACATCCACTTTCAATGTCCCCTCTGCCGGTTTCAACCCATTCCTCCTCATCCTATCGTTACAAGACCTTGTCAATAGTTCCTCCCCAGCCCTCCTCGAGCCCCATTCAGACACTGGAAGGCCACTCCAAGGTCTCTTTGAAGCCTTCTCTTCTCCAGGCTGCAGACCCCCAACTCTCTCAGCCTGTCCTCACAGCAGAGCTGCTGCAGCTCTCTGAGCATCTTGGTGGCCTCCTCTGGACTGACTCAAACAAATCCACATCCTTCTTGTGTTGGGGGCTGCAGAACTGCACAATCCCTGTAGATGTTCAAGAACTGTGTGGCCATGGCACTGTGGGATGTGGTTTGATGCCCATGGTGGTGTTAGGGCATTGATTGCACTCAATGATCTTGGAGGTCTTTTCCAACCAAAGCAATTCCATGATTCTGTGTTTCTCAGCTCTCGTGAGAAGGTGAGGACTGCTCCAACTCCTTTCCTGCCTCCTTCCTGAGCTGCTGGCAGCTGAGCCTGAAGGTCACTGGGTTTATTTGAAATGTTTTCTTTATTCTACATTTGACACCAAAAAAAACAAACCCAAACCCCACCAAACAACCAAACCCATCGAGGAGAGCACTGTGGTGACCTTGAGATCTTCTTTACATGAAGCCAAGAGCTGCTGCCTTGGTGGGAAACCTGGCAACAACTTATGTCAGAGCAAAAGGAAAACCAAACTGTAAGAAAAGGGAGGGTGGGAAACCAGGCTGCCTGCTCCCAGGGAGCTGCACCATGCAGGAGCCATCCCCTCAAACAGGAGGGTTGATCAGACTCCAGCCCCCGGCGCTGCCTACCTGTGCTGTGATTAATTCCCCAGCCTTGCCTGGAGAACTCATCTGTGCAGGCTGTGCTGGGTAATTGAAAACTCCCTCCCTATGCTCCTGACTGGCATTTCCTGGGCAGCAGAAGCTGTCCCCATGCCCAGAGGTTACAGGACTGGGCACTCATCCCTCGCTGCCCATAGGCACCTTGTGCCTGTTGGAAAGCAGACTGCTCTAAATAGAGATTTGCTGCCCCTTTGCCAGCTCCTCTCTGAGTCTGAAGAGTCCTTTAGCAGGAGGAGGACTCAGAAGTGCTCATGGAAGAGGTCAGGCTCGGAGCTCTTGGTGCCCTCCATCCTGCTATTTGGAGCCTGGTTAGAGCCTGGTCCCTGGGTATTGCTCTCTGCTGGCATCAGCTCTCCCCTGTGCCAGGCTTTCTTCACTCCAGGCCAATTTGCTGCTCTCTTTTGTCTTAAACCAACTGATCTCACCTTGAAGCCTGTTTCTGGAGCTTTGCTGCTTTGTTTGTAGCTTTTCTTCCCCTTTTTTTAAAGAGTAATTAAAGGAAATTAAATCCCCATGAGCACCCAAGACTCAGGTTTGCACATCAGCATCAGCCTTCATGTGCACAGGGGACGTTTGCCCTCATTAGGAGGATCAGAGGCTGCAGCCTTTGTGCTGTGTCACCTGGGGGTGACTGGGCAAAGGCAGCCACCCAAGGAGCCCCCTCCAGGCAGGCAGGCAGGCAGGCAGCACACACTCCACTTTGTTTCTTATCGTCCCTTAGAGAGGAATTAAAGCAGAACATCCTCTGGATCCTCCTGCAAATCCCAGGCTGCAATGAGCTGGTGTCGTTTGCAAGCCTTTGGCAAGGTTCATTGTGGGGGATCACACTGAGATGATGCTTTCAAGAGCTGTGTTCTCCTCAGGGCGAAATCAGCACTCGCAAGCTCAGCAAGGCGGGGGGGTGGGACTGGCTGCCATTCTTCCCACCTTTGGCCTAGCCAAAGAGAAGTTAATAGCTGCTCAGAAAGTTTCTTCTGCTTCCACCATCTCAGGGAAGTGCCACAAGCACTTCTGGAGCTACCAAGTGTAATCCCACGCAGGTAGCTTTGGGGCTGGTGAGTCACAGTGGGGCCCCTGAAAAGGATCTGAGAAATCCCAGCAAGCAAATATCCTTTGCTAATTACCCCAGGAGAGGAAAATAAACCCCCTTGGGAACAGTACACTCCCTGAACACCAGAATTAGACAAAGCCCCAAGCAGATAAGCCTAAACCCCTGCCTACCTTCTCCAGCCCATCTTCTTTCAGGCTGATGATGTCCAAATCGAAGTCTGTCCGCAAGCCGCTGGTTTTGTTAAAGACAATCCGTCCTGTTAATCCTTCCCAT
This sequence comes from Tricholaema leucomelas, assembly GCA_013400475.1. NCBI lineage: Eukaryota > Metazoa > Chordata > Aves > Piciformes > Lybiidae > Tricholaema lacrymosa > Tricholaema leucomelas. Next base: position 75,204 of record WAAF01017355.1, read on the forward strand.
TGGGCCTGTGGAAGGCAGAAAACACACAGCAGGGCTGTTACTTGCTATTAGAAATAATCTTTTGTGTCCTCCACTGTGTGCTCTTTTAATTAGTCCTTTTCCTGGCTCTTTTCTCCCCAAAGAGGATGATTAATTAATAATCACCTCCGTCGCAGTTCGGGCTGCAGACGGAGCTGGAGCTTAACTCTCCTGCAGTCCTTGCTGCAGGTTTTTTTTCCCTGCTCACACCTTTTTTGTGTTCAGCAGCTGTTGCAGGACCTGATGACTCAGGAGGAAAAAAAAACCCACTTGCATTTATCATGGCATCCTTGTGTGCTGCATTTATCCTTGTGTGCTGCATTTATCCTTGTGTGCTGCATTTATCCTTGCGGTGCTGATAAATACCAAGCTGCAGGGAGCTTGGGGCTGGGGCAGCTCCAGTCAACCTCATCAATAATCCCTTTGTTTTTTGCATGAACCTGCTGATGCTTCCAAGGTGTGGGGAAGCTAAAATGTCATGGGCAATTCTCTCCCCTACCCCCAAACCTCCTTTCAGATAGAAAGAAGAGGCTCAGGGCTTGTCCGTGGTAGCAGGCTCTGGGTTTTGAAGCAGGCATGGGAACCTGGTGGGTGTGTGGTGTGTCTGTACCCCCAGAGCAGGTTTTGGTTGTATAAGCATGGGTTAGGTGCCCACTGGGGCTGGGAAAGGCCACCCCTGAAGATTCCCAGTGCTTGACTGGATGGAGTTCTGCACAACCTGATCTGACTTGGGAGCTGGTCCTGCTCTGAGCAAGAGTTTGGGGTGAAGATGTCTAGATGCTCTGAGCAAGAGTCTGGGGTGAAGATGTCTAGATGCTCTGAGCAAGAGTTTGGGGTGAAGATGTCTAGATGCTCTGAGCAAGAGTCTGGGGTGAAGATGTCTAGATGCTCTGAGCAAGAGTCTGGGGTGAAGATGTCTAGATGCTCTGAGCAAGAGTTTGGGGTGAAGATGTCTAGATGCTCTGAGCAAGAGTCTGGGGTGAAGATGTCTAGATGCTCTGAGCAAGAGTTTGGGGTGAAGATGTCTAGATTTGGTGCAACACAAATTATTCTCCCATTCTGCTTCTTTTCCACTCTACACCTTGCAGCTCCACCACAGCCAATCCCTCTGATTAAGGAGGTGAGAGAGGCCTGAGTGTCAGGCACTGGATGTGTTAGCAGAGCAGGTGCTGAGGGACAACATGGTCCATGCTGCCCGCTCTGTCCAGGCACGGTGCTGGAAGTATCATGCCAAGGAGTATGCTCCTGTCAGTGCCAGGCTGCTGGCATGCTCCTCTGCTCTGTAGTCTCAGCTAGGGGAGCTGAGAGAACTGGGACTGAGGCTCTTCCCCTGAGCACTTCGGTGCCTGCTCTCAGTCTGTGCTGCTTGCTGGTGAATGGATTTCTGTTATGGGTGGGGGAGCTTGAAATATCCCAGTGGATGGAGGTGGTGTAATGGGTTCCTAGGGGGATGACTGGCACACTTCCCAGTAAATCCACTCCCCTGGCTCTTCCTCATTAATTCCTGAGCAGCAGTGACAGGTTCCTCCCAGCCTTCTGTCAGCCTCACCCCCTGGGAGCTCAGGGGGAGGCTGTGCTCAGGTTGCTCCCTGGTGCAGGTGACTTCCTCAAGGGACCTGAGGAGCTCCCTGAGAGCCAGGGAAAACACAGAGTGTTCATGAGCCCTTATCTCCTATGGGGGTGGGGTGGGGGTGCCATGACCCCCAAAAGGCTCTGATCTAACTGCTGCATCCCCCATCTCTGTGGGCACACTCCAAATGCCCACTGCCCTGGGCTCTTGCAGGCTGAGGCTGTAGAGGAGCCTGTCCCTTCTTGTCCCATGTTCAAATCTGTCACTCTGCTTCCAGTGTGCTTGATGCCACACGGGGTGAGGATGGCATTCTAGTGTTGGCAGCACCACTGTCCCAACCACGCTGCCCCTCAGCAAGCAGGAACAAGCAGAGCTTCGCTCCAGGAGGATCCCATGCAGCGGGTGCCCTCCTGTGCCCACCCCATGAGTGAGGGTGGTGGTGCCCATGGTGCCCACAGACAGAGGCAGTGAGTGTCTGTGGTGGTGGTGGGGGTCCCTCTGCACCCTGCTTGGTGCAGGGGTTTAGAGAGAGCAATTACTGTGTGCTCTGATTGCAGCGGGGAGGAAGCTGATCCCTGCAACGAGCTGGGGTGGTGCCAGGCAGGGAAACAACAGGCGGGCACTGGAGTGTGAGGCTGAGGAGAATCTGCAAGAGGAGCCAACCAAACAAATTATTTACACTCTCTTTTGGCAGCCAGCTGGAGCAGCTTTCTGCAGAGGGGAACAAAACACCACAAAGGAGAGAGAGGAGAGAAACCATCCTCAGTGCCTACAAAGACAGAAGTTCATTCTCTGTCTGCAATGAGAATGAGTCCTCCTCTCTCCTCCCCTTTGCTGCTGCAGAGGCTTCCAGCAGCTCTGGCAGCACTGGGATGGGCTCTCAGTGCCCCACAACCAGGGTCTGCAGGTGATGCTGCAGCACAGAACAACGATTAGCAACCTGCTTCTGCCCTTTCTTGCTTCTGCCCTTTCTTGTTGAGGACTTGAGAGGATTTTATGCCCAGCCCTTAGCTGAGCCCCAGTCGTGCAGCCCAGAGTGCAGCCAGCTCTGTAACTTCCCACAGGCACAGAAGTTTCAAAGGCCTTGGGGTACATGAAGGGGAGTTGTCACCAAGCCATACCTGCTGGGAGCTGCAGTATCTCCCTGCAGCTCTGCCTTCAGTTTTTCCTACTGTGAGGGCTCCTTCTTGGAGGCAGAGCAAAGCCCAGGGAGGAGGTGCAGGAGTGGATGCTTGGGGCCTCTTCTGGGAGGGCTGCAAACCACTCAGAGAATCACAGAGACATACAGGCTGGCAAAGCCCCTCAGGAGCACCAGATCCAACCTAGAAGCCTACACTACAGGATTCACCTTAAGCCATAGCCCCAAGCACCACATCCAAACCAGCCTTAAACACATCCAGGCTGGGTGACTCCACCACCTCCCTGGGCAGCTCCTTCCAGTCCCTGACCACTCTCTCTGTAAAAAACTGTTTCCTAATATCCAATCTAAACCTCCCCAGCTTCAGCTTGAAGCCATTCCCCCTTGTTCTACCTCCATAGGATCATAGAATCAATCAGGTTGGAAGAGACCTCCAAGCTCATCCAGTCCAACCTAGCACCCAGCCCTGGCCAATCAACCAGACCATGGCACTAAGTGCCCCAGCCAGGCTTGGCTTCAACACCTCCAGGGACGGCGACTCCACCACCTCCCCAGGCAGCCCACTCCAATGCCAATCACTTTCTCTCTGAAGAACTTCCTCCCAACATCCAGACTATGATTACCTGTGAGAAGAGCCCAGCAGCAGCCTCTCCACAACATCCCTTTAGGTAGTTGCAGATAGCAGTGAGGTCTCCCCTCAGCCTCCTCTGTTTCAAACTAACCATCCCCAGCTCCCTCTGTTGCTCCTCATCAGATTTATTCTCCAGGCCCTTCCCCAGCTTTGTTGCCCTCCTCTGGATCTGCTCTAGCACCTTCCTTCTGCTGCACTCCCTTGGTGAGCTCCCAGCTCACAAACACCCTTTGCTTTGAGTCTGCTTGAGTGCTTCAGCCAGATGCAAACAAACAATTAGATGGGCTGAACAGAGAGAAATGCTAATGAATGAAAACAGAGGGGGAATGGAGCTGCCTCCTTGCTCCCTGGGCTCAGTGCTTGCTAAATCCACTGCTCTGCCAAAGGTGCTCATCAGTGCACAGGCAGAGACACCCAGTGCTGCCAGCCTCACCACTGGGTTTAGTGGCACTGAATGTCCTTTGTGGACCCCGAGCAAATGTTCCTCTGAAAGGCAACTGACAATTGCTCTGCTAAGAAATGGCCTTGCAGAGAGTAGGGACCAGCTGCTCCCGACGTGAGAAGAGGCCAAGGGCAGTCTTGGTGACAGCATAGGGGATTTCAGCCTGGTTTGAACGTTTTGGTGTGGCTGCAGGGATGGGGCTTGGAAGGCAAAGAGAGGATTTGTCCTTTCTGTGTGTGCTCAGCAGAGCCTGCTCTGCTTACTGCTCCCTGGGATAGGACAAGGAGTAATGGATGGAAGCTGCAGCACAGGAGGTTCCAGCTCAACACAAGAGGGAACTTCTTTACTGTAAGGATCACTGGCACAGGCTGCCCAGAGAGGTTGAAAGGCTTCTCTGGAGCCTTTCAAGTGCTGTCTGGATGTGTTCCTGTGTGCCCTGAGCTAGATTGCATGGTCCTACTCTGGCAGGGGAGTCAGACTGGATGATCCCTTTGGTTCCCTTCCAACCCCTGACATCCTGTGAGCCTGTGATCCTGTCTGCTTCCACCCACTTGTACCTGCTCAGGCGCGGGGAGGATTTTTCTACCGCCTGCCAAGCCTCTCCGCCACACTTCCCCCTAGCTGCTGCTGCTGCTGCTGGGGGGGTTGTGTTCGTGGGAGCAGTTCTGGTGCAAATGCTGCTTTTACCTCTTTGATAAAATTCATGAAGCGGCCACCGAACCTCCAGGCCTTGTGGCGGTGACACTGCAGGGAGTTGACTGTCATCTGCGGGGCGCGCTGGTAGCAGACGGACACCACATGCACCGCGTCGTACAAGAGGGCAGCGTCTGTCTAAAGGGAAGGGGAACAGCGTTTGTGTTGGTGGTGCTGCCAGAGCAAGGCAGTGGTCAGGCAGCACACGGCAGCAGTTAGGCAGCACAGCAGCGAGGGATCCCTGATGTGTCACAGGAGAGGCTGCAAGAACCCTCCCAATGAATGCCTGCCCAACACCCGGCAGACCCAAGGGTGTTCTCTGTGCTGGTTCAGTGCTGATGATCCTACCTCCCGGGTGTCTAACCCTGCAAACAGCTGCCTGAAGGTAGGGCTGGGCTCTTGGGATATCCACTGGGGTCTGAAGAGGCTCGCTGGGCTCTCAAAAGCTCCGCTGGGCTCTCAAAAGCTCCGCTGGGCTCTCAAAAGCTCCGCTGGGCTCTCAAAAGCTTCACTGGGCTCTGGAGAGCTCCACTGGGCTCTCAAGAGATTGCTGTCCATGCTTCTGCTTGAATGCAGGACTTCTGTAAAGCTCCAAGCTGACCTCTCATGTAAAGCACATCCTCAAAACTTACAGCTCTGCCCATGACAAAGCCTTGCCAGCAGCTTTTTCTGCGGGTGGCTCTTTAGAACCCTGCCTTAAAGCCCGAGCTGGTGGAAATGTCACTTGTCTGTGTGCATCTGTTCCGGTTGTTCCAGTGCAGCCACTGCTGGACTGCCACAGAGGGCAGGCAGAGATGTCTGAATGCAGCAGAGAGGAACAGGATTTTCTGATTTGGTCTGTTTTGCTTGAGTGCAAAACCAACCCTGCAATGAGGACACAATGTCCATGCTGTTTTATACGTGGGCAAACACAAACCAGAGGATTAAAAGGCTTGCCTGTGGACAGAGGGTTTGCCAAAGTGACCAAACTGTCACTGAGATCAGGAGCTCACAGACTTCAACATCTTCCTGTATTTCAATGATCTGATCTAGGCAGATCCTCCTTCCATATAATGTGATGGCTTTAGATTCAATTTGAGATGCCCCCATGTCACCTCCAAACACTGATGAAGGGAATTGGATTTTCTCTTTCACTCCGATATGGTAAATCCTCTCAGTGCAAATGCATCATTTGGTGGCCTCACAAAGCTACAAACCAGATGTGAGGGCAGCAGCAGTGTAATAAAGTACAATAAACCAAAACAACACAGCAAGTAACTGGGCAAATATCTAGCAGGATGTGGTTGTGGAGAAAATCTCCAGTGCTGGCAGCCAGCTCTGTGACCTTCCCTTCCTGCAGCACCCAAGCATGAAGAGCAGGCACCGACCTGCATCCTGGGGGCTTGTTTACAACAGCAGGGGCAGGTTTGGGGCCAGGAGAGAAGGGGTACAAGAATATGTCCAATTTCATGGTGAATTACCTGCTGTAAAGCCCAGCTGAGAGCAGAGCCCCACTGGGACAGACAGCAGCTAAGCACGACTGAAAGGCAGGATCCCCTTTGAAGAAGCCCAGGAGGAGCTAACAGCAGGGGAGACGCAGCAGCGCTGCAGGCAATGCAGTGTTGCAGCTGTGGGCAATGCTGCAGGGAGGTAGGAGGCTGAAGCAGAGTTCATAGCTACATCGAATGAGTTAGGTTGCAAAAGACATTGAAGTTTCAAGCCTCCTACCATGGGACACCTTCCATTAGATCAGGTTGCTCAAGGCCTCATCCAAGCTGGCCAAGGGAGGGAGCATCCACAACCTCCCTGGGCAACCTGCTCCAATGTCTCCCCACCCTCACTCAAGAATGTCTTCCTAATCTCCAGTCTAAACATCCTCTCCTCAAGCTTCAATCCCTTCCCTCTTGTCCTGGCACTACAAGCTCATGTAAGAAGTCCCTCCCCTGCTCTCCTGTATCCCCTTCAACTACTGGAAGTCTGCTCAAGGTCTGCCTGGAACCTTCTCTTCTCCAGGCTGAACAGCCCCAGCTCTTGCAGCATGAATGCTGGAGCTCTCCTCTAAGGGCAAAAACAACAGGAGGGCTGTGAGGAGCCATCTCAAGGTGAAAGTCTGAGAGGCTTTGCCACTTGTGGTGCTGGTTCTGGAGAGGGAAGGAGGGAGCCAGTCAGCAATTACAGGGGTCTGAAGCAGCCTGGCAGGGGAGACAGATGGGCAAGCAGGTGCTGGCCCTTCCCAGCAGTAACTCAGCAGAGCAGAGCTGCCATCAGGCCCTAAAGGAGTCATCAAAGCTGCAGCAAAGCCCAGCTCTGGGCATGGCTTTGGCTTGTTCTCCCTGCATCAATCTTGGGGAACTGCCTAGCCCTTTCCAGCCATGTGCTGTCTCACACCCCTGGGAGGGGGGCTCTCAGAACAAGTGGTGACAGCTGGGACCCTGCCACCCCCACGAGAGAGGCTTTGGCTACCTGAGTCGTCCAGGGGGATAGGAATGCTGCTGCTTCCAGGGATGACTTGCAAGGTGCTGATCCTGCCCTGAGCTGAAACAGAACCTGAGGAGAGCAGCTGAGGGCAGAGGGAGACCTTTCTGGGTGCTATTGGGTTTGGGGTGCACTCAGCCCATCCCCCTCAACGTCAGCACCTTCACCAAGGGGCACAGCACCCAGCTGGCTGCAGCTCCCTCTCTGCTGGTTCCCAGTTGCCACTGCCAGGGCACTTCCCCACTGTGCTCAGCCCTTTCTGCAACCAGAAGCTTTAACATTTGCTGGTCCTGGGGGCAGTGTTTTAGCAGCAAGAAGAGAGGGAGGAGGAGAGCCACTCAGAACTGGCAAATCTGTTGGCAGCTGGGGTGCAAAAGGAGAGTGTGAACCCAGCAGTGGGCTGCAGGGAACTCACCACCCAAAGTCACCAAGTTCAAGTGAGGGTTATTAAGGATGCCAGCAGCTACCTTGGGGAAGACACCTGGGATGAGCTGCTGCTCGTACAAGAACCAAACCAATTCCTGCCCTCCCTGCCCTGTCCATCTGCTCCCCAGACTTCACCCACGCTTCCCTTAAACCTCCCATACCATCATCACACCATCAAGCAGTCCCAGCTCCGCCTTGGGCGCCGACTGCAGCCTCTCCATGGACCACTTCTCGACGATGGAGGACACGTGGGGGTTCTCCACGTTGAGGATCCGGAAGCCAGTCAGGTTCACTCCAGAGTAGCGATATGGTTCTAGGTCTAATGCATAAAGATCCTTAAAAGAGAGAAACCAGTTTAAACATTTTGCTTAGCTTTGTTTTGTTTGTCTCTTCTGCATCGGTTCTGAGGTTAGAGGGCAGAGCCCGCAGGTGGAGGCAGGCAGGACGATGGCCTCATGGCTGCTGCCTTCTGCTGGCTGCTGCCATTAGTCACTGCCTGCAGAGACTCGTGGGTGACAGTGGAGTGTGGGTGTCAGATGTGCAAGTTCACCCCCACACGGAGGGGACCTCCTGACAAAGGACTCAGTCTGCATGACAGAGGCGAGTGAGGTGTGGGGAGAGAGAACCAGAACTGCTCTCTGCTAGTGGGGAAAAAAGAGCAGCCAAGGCAGGGGACAAGGCAGAGTTCCTGCCTCTGAAGCTCCTTGAGGCCCTTCCATGGAGGATGAGCTGGGAGTGCTGAAGCCCCCAGGGTGCTGCAGATGACAGAGGAACTGGGAGTGCAGAATGCCAATTTGCAGACAGCTATCAAAGAGGAACTAAGACACATTTCTTGACATTCCGACCAGCCTACACAGTCTGCAAGTGAATGAGGATGCCCTTTGTGTGCCTGCAGCCCCACCAGGCAGCCCTCAGCTGCTGGCAGCCAGCCCACCGGCAGCACTTGGCAGCAGCGAGAGAGGGGCTTTGGGAAGCCTCTGCCAGTGCACTTCTTTAATGCATCTCCTGGCGCTGCCCCGCGTCAAAACCTCATCTTCAGCTGAGGGATCACAGTCAGGGCTCTGTGACTGGGCTGGGGTTAGGCAGCAGGAGCGAGCCCCAGCACGGAACCAGGGGGCCCTGAATGAATGTGGTGGGGAAGGGCAGCTGGGGGAGGGGGCTTGCTTAAAGGGAATCATTTGTGGATGGGACAGATTTCATCAGAGTTTATCCTGAGCAATCTCTGCCAGCGCTCAGTGGTCACAAAGGTGCAGGGAGGTGGGAAGGCAACAGCCCTACCTCTGAGGTGGAGGGTTGGGGTTGGGGGGGGGTGAGTACAGAACACTGCTCATTGCTCTCACCAGAGAGGTTAAACACAGCACGGATTAGGTGACTCCTGCTGTCTGGAATAACGTGCCTGTGCTGGCAGCACGCAGCCAGGCTCTGGGCTCGCCCAGGCACAGCATCCATCAGCAGCGAGCTCTGCCCTGCTCTGCTTTGCTCTGCCGGGAGGAGCTGGGCAAGCGCTGGCCCTAAACACACTGCCCTCAGCAAAGCACAGCAAACCCAGCGCTGCCAGCAGCTGAGACTTCATTCTCAGCAGGAGAGCAAGGAACTCTTACAGCTGTTTTGCTTTAATAAGCTTTGGGGGGGGTTGATCTTTTCCTTAAGCGCTGCCCTCTGACTCCGCAGCCCAGGCACTGCGCTGCGCTCTCGGCAGCAGGTGCAGCCAGGACCCAGCCATTAATCACAGCAGAGCCCAGCTCAGCCCCGCTGCTCTTTGGCTGTTGTTGTTGGGGTTGGGTTTTTTTTCCTTCCTGAAAGTACAAACCTCCCTGTTTTGTTAAAGGGCATTGAGTAAAGCAGGCCACAGTGCTGACTTTTAAATGACTTACTCTTACTGAGGGCAAAGAGAGAGGTTTAGCCGCAGCCAGGCGCTGCTCTCCTTGTGTGTGTCAGGCTGCTCCTGCCTCTGACTCGCTGGCAGGGGTTTATTCCTGCAGGATTTGTAACCTTTTGTCACACTTTGGTTTGTATTCTGGGAATTGCTGTGGGGAAATCATTTATTTTTTTTTTTGGTGGCAAACCCAGATTGGTTCCCCTCAGAATCACACAGAGTTAGGGGCTGGAGGGGGCCTCGGAAGATCACTTAGTGCAATGCCCCTGGCAGAGCAGAACTACCTTTTTATTATTATTATTAATTTTATCCCCCTTCTCCCTCCTTTCCTCTCCATCTCCTGTTTACCCCCATCTTCTTCCTCTTCTTTCTATCTCCTTCCTTTCCATCTTCCTCCTTTCCTCTCCACCTCCTTCCTTTTTCCCTGATCTTCCTCTTTTCATCTCCATCCTTTTCTTCTCCACCTCCCTCCTTTCCACACCACCTCCCCTTTTCCACCCTATCTGCCCCTTTCCCCCCCCACAGCCTATTTTCCCCTTTTATCCCCCAAACCCAGAGCACCTGGGTGCTGTTGGAGTCTCCACCCAACCCAGGTGTGATCACTTTGCCCTCCCTGCCCACTCCCCTTTATAGTCAGCCCCAGGAAAGGCAGAAGCCCTAAGCTTGCCCAACTGGGCAGAGGGATCCTCCTCCTGGCATCACTGGTGAGTGCCCATGGTGCACACTGGGTGAATGGTGGAGGGGATCTAAAGGCCGGGGGGCCTGGTGGCCCCCCGGTTAGGTAGGGCTATGCTTGATGGCTACTCTAACATCACCCCTGGGGGCTGGCTGGGCCTCCTTACTTAGGCTGAGCTCCTCTGTGTTTACCTGCTTCTTTCCTCTCACAGTGAGCTTAAGTGCTTGGCTGAACTGGAAGCTCGTGGGGGAGCAGTGTTGTGTTTTGGTTGGAAAAGCTCTCTAAGATCATCAAGCCCAACCTTCAGCCCAACACCACTGTGGCTATTAAACCATGTCCTAGAAAGCCATGGCCGCACATACTGCTTGAACACCTCCAGGGATGGGGACTCCACCACCTCCCTGGACAGCCTGTTCCAATGCCTAACCAACCTAAACCTCCCTTGGCACAATGTCAGGCCATTTCTTCTCATCCTATCACCTGATAGTAGGGAGAAGAGACCAGCTCCAGCTCACTGCAGTCTCCTTTCACAGAGCTGTAGAGAGCAATGAGGTCTCTCCTCATCCCCAGATTAAACACCCCCAGCTGCCTCAGCCACTCTTCACCAGCTTTGTTCTCCAGACCCTTCACTGGCTTTGTTTCCTGGATGCATTCCAGCCCCTCCATGTCCTTCTTGGCATGAGGGCCCCAAAACTGAACCCAGAATTTGAGATGTGGCCTCACCAGTGTCCAGTATAAGGACACCACCCCTTTCCTGCTCCTGCTGGCCACACCATTGCTGATCCAGGCCAGGTTCATGGAGGATGTCAGAGATGGGGCTGGGAATGTTTGCTCAGCCTCTCTGCTGGTCTCTCTGGAGCAAAGACAGCTCCTCAGGGCTCTTTTGAGTACTACCCACAGAGCTTAAGCAAAGATAGGAAGTTTTTCAACAGAATCACATAATTAACCTCTGAGATTATTCAGTCCAACCTAACACCTTCTAATTAACCCATGGCACTAAGTGCCTCATCCAGTCTCCTTTAAACACTTCCAGGGACTGTGACTCCACCACCTCCCTGGGCAGCCCATTCCAATGTCAATCACTCTCTCTGGCAAGAACAACTTCCTAACATCCAGCCTAAATCTACCCTGGCACAGCTTGAGGCTGTGTCCTCTTGTTCTGTCTCTGGGTGCCTGGCAGAAGAGACTAACCCCACCTGGCTACAACCTCCTTTCAGGTAGTTGGAGAGAGCAATGAGGCAGAGCTTTTTCTGCATGAGGAGAATCACAGACCTTCCTGGAGCATCCCTTTGATTTAAGCAAGAGCAGGGTTGTTATTTGGTGATGTTTCTCACCCCAGCAGTACCTGAGTAAAAGAGAATCACAGAACTTTAGAGATTGGAAGGGACCTCCAAAGATTATCCAGTCCAACCCCCCTGCCAAGGCAGCATCACTCAGGGTAGTTCACACAGGAATGCATCCAGGAGGGTTTTGAAAGTCTCCAGAGAAGGAGACTCCACAGCCTCTCTGGGCAGCCTGCTCCAGGGCTCTGTCACCATCCCTGTGAAGAAGTTTCTCCTCATGTTGAAGTGAAACCTTCTCTGTTCCAGTTTATAGCCATTGCTCTTTGTCTTACTGCTGCTGACCACTGCAAAGAGATTGGCTCCATCCACTTGACCCCCACCCCTCAGACATTTGTACACATTGATCAGATCTCCTCTCAGCCTTCTCCAGGCTAACCAGCCCCAGGGCTCTCGGTCTCTTTCCACAGGGGAGATGCTCAAGTCCCTCAGTCATCCTCGTGGCTCTCTGCTGGACTCTCTCCATCAGGTCCCTGTCTCTCCTGAGCTGGGGAGCCCAAAACTGGACACAGTATTCCAGATGTGGTCTCACCAGGGCAGAGTAGAGGGGTAGAAGAACCTCCCTGGACCTAATCCACTGAGCTCCAGATTTTAAGGCCTCTCACCTGTCAGTCGCCAGCCCTGGCCACCTTTCAGTTCCTACTGGTATTTTGGTTGCCCTTCCCATCCTGCTGCTCTCCACTGACCTTTCATTTCATCAGTTTTCTATAGTCAACCTTCCATCAGGTCCCTTCTTTGTTCCAGTTTAGACCTGCTGCAGCCTGATTAATCACCTCCTGGCATTAAGAACACAAGCAGAGTGTCAGAAGGTGGGGAGGTGCATGCATGGCAGGGAACTGCCAGATCAATTCTTCTGCATTTTCTGCTCCTTCACCACCACAAATGGAAACATCTGGTTCTATTTTCCACCTCATCTACACTCCCTTTCATTCATTATTTCCTGTGCTGCAGATGAATTTCCCCCTTCATCCTCCTACCTTTAGAAAGCTTCACTCTTGGTGTGTCTCTGCAGCAATTCCCCTTTCCTATGCACAATTTCCCACCTCCCTGTTGGGTCACCCCTTGTCAGCCACAATGCCAGAGTCTGATCCTCTCACTTCCACAGTCAGAAGCTGCAGAAGCAGGTGTCCAGGAGGAGCAAAGCAGCTCATGGGTAATGTGCCTGCCATGGGTCTCAGTCTGGGCACAGGTCTGCGGAGGCAGCTGTTGCTAGGAGCAGCAGCTGTGCCCATGGTGGGAGGTTGGCACCATCAGCACTGTTGGAGCAGTAAACCACCCTGTGTTTGGTCACAGGAGCACTTGTGTGGTGTCCTGAGCCTTGGGCACGTTGGGTTTAACAAGAGCACCCCTCTGTCAGCACCAGTGGGCAAGAGGAGTGCTCTGGTTTAGTGCCTCATGGACAGAGGGCAGGCTGGGTGTGTAATTTGTCATTACTGCTCCACAGATTGCGTTGGATCGGGAGGGACCCTCCAAGGTCATCTTGTCCAACTGCCTTGCAGTCAGCTGGGACATCTCCATCTCCATCAAGCTGCTCAGGGCCACACTGAGTCTGACCTGTCTTCATGAATTGGGGCTTCAACCATGTCCCTCAGCACTCTCACAGCAAAGAACTTCCTCCTGACATCCAACCTAAATCCACTCTGCTCCTGTTTCAAATCATTGCTCCTCAACTGACTTCAAGCATGGCCACACATTGCTGCTCCTGCCTCTAACTACTGTTAGCAGCAGTGGGGGCAAGCTTGTGGATCTGCAAGGATTTCCTGTCGGTGCCCTCTTTCAAACCATAGAATCAGTCAGGGTTGGAAGGGACCACAAGGAGCAGCCAGTTCCAACCCCCCTGCCATGCCCAGGGACACCCTACCCTAGAGCAGGCTGCCCACAGCCTCAGCCAGCCTGGCCTTAAACACCTCCAGCCATGGGGCCTCAACCACCTCCCTGGGCAACCCATTCCAGCCTCTCACCACTCTCATGCTCAACAACTTCCTCCTCACTCTCCCCACCTCCAGCTTTGCTCCATTCCCTCCAGTCCTATCACTCCCTGATATTCTGAAAGGTCCCTCCCCAGCTTTTTTGTAGCCCCCTTCAGATCCTGGAAGGCCACAAGAAGGTCACCTGGGAGCCTCCTCTTCTCCAGCCTGCACAGCCCCAACTCTTTCAGTCTGTGCTCACAGCAGAGCTGCTGCAGCCCTCTGAGCATCTCAGTGTCTCTTCTCTGGACACTCTCCAGCATGTCCACATCCTTCTTATAATGGGGGCTCCAGAGCTGGATGCTCCTCACCTGACTCCAAGCATGGGCACACATTGCTGCTCCTGCCCCTAACTACTGCTGGGGCAAGCTTGTGGATTTGCAAGGATTTCCTGACCGTGCCCTCTCGAAAGGGGCTCTCAGGATGCCAGAGGAGGGCTGTGGGTTGGAGGCTCAGCAGAGCTCCTCCTCCTCTGAAGGAGCAGCCTGAAGGGGTTCTTCAGGCTGGAGTCACTGAACTGTAGTCTTGCTGCCTAGCAAAACGTGGGAGCATTTCATGCCAAGTGTTGATGCAGTGTGCTCAGTATTGACGAGGGACCTTTTAGAAACATTCAGTGTAACATAATAGACTAATTCATTAGCACCCCATGGGTCTAGTACTGGAGAAGGCAAAGCACAGGCATTGCAAGCTAGGAAAACATTGCCTTAAGGAATGGCAGATTAAAATATCTTTCCCATGATATGACTGTTATTTCAGGAAAGTGGCATTAATTGTGATTGCTTATCTATTAATTTATTATAATTCTCTTCTTTTTCCTCCCCACCACCACCTCCAGGCTGTACCTACACATGAAATGTACTCCAGGCTCTGCTGGGGCTGATTAATAGGAGGTTATCTGGGAAATGCTTAAAGCTGCCTGGAATAGATAATGGCAGCAGAGGTAATTAAAATGTCTTTTGCATTTGGCCATTTTTATGGGTGAGTTTAGTCTTCCTCCCCCCACCCCTTTAGGAAAGGAACAAAGAGAAATTGGACCTTGAAAATCACACAGAATTCAGCAGTGCACCAGACAATAGCATCCTACGTGGGAATAAAAGTGGTATGCCCCCCCAAAAAACCCCAAACCCTAAACCAAAATGCCTCCTGGAGTCAGAGAGGAACTGGCCTGTGCTTAGTAAGAGCAGAGTTAATTTCAAGCTGAGGTCTTCCCATGTAAAACAAACCTGGTACTGAACTACTGACCACATCAGGGCTGCTCCTGGCACTTAAGGGAGACCTGTGTGAACACTCAGACATAAACCCAGGATGAACACTCAGACATATACTCAGTTTCTGACTGGAACTTGGCCCCCTCAGATCCTGTCTGTGGGACTTGAGCTTTGCAAATCCACACATATGTTCCTCTTTCTGTGTGTGGGTAGCTGCACTGAAATCAAAATGACTGGGAGGGGAAATAAAAGCAGAATCTACATCTGTGCAGAGCCAGAGCAGCTCCAAACCACTGAGCCAGTCCAAAGGCAGGGAAAGAAAAGAGTGATGTGGCTCAGGCTGAGCTCCTGGGGATGCTGCAGAGATCTTGCAGCCGTAGCACTGAGGGCTGCTCTAAACTCAGCCTTACTCTCCCCTCCCATTATAGAGCACCAGACCCCCCCCTTCCCGTTGCTTTTTCTATCCCAGTGCTCCAGAGTCCTGTGAGTGTGCAATGCCCACCCTGGGCAGGGCTCCATGCACTCTCCCGCTGCCCCCATGACCTCCTGCCTCAGTGGAGTGTGAGAGAGGTGTGCACAGGTCAGATACTTTACCAGAGTGGTGAAGATGAAGTGGTAGTATTCTGTCATCATTCCCATTGCCATGGCCTTGAGGAAAGGAGGGAAGAGAGGTTAGTAAGAGCAGACACAGGCCATGACAACACTCATTAACCTCTACGGAGCTGATCTGGGCACTGCAGCAGGAGCTGGAGGCTGGGTCAGCCCCGTGAAGCACACTCTTAGCCAGCAACAGGCAGGTGTTTAACTGCTGAGCTGAACTGTGGTCCTCCAGCCCTTCTGAAATGACAGCAAAGCCTCAGTGTCCAGCTCCTGTGGAGGTTGGTGGCCTTTCTGGGTGTTGCTGTGCCAGGGAAAGTGGTGACACAGCCTACAGCACAGGGTCACACATGGGTAACACTCTCTGCATAATCTGCCAGGGATACAGGTGGCTTCTGTGGGCTCAGCTGGGAAAGGAGGGCTTGCCCTTCCTTCTGAGACCCCCAACAACCCTCACAAACCTGTGCAGGATGGCAAGAGCAGCCTTTCCTCATGGTTGCAAGCCCAAGCCCTGGCTGAGACACTGAGTAAAAGGCTTTTGCTTTCTCACCCACAGATTTCTGCAGCTCTGCGTCCCCCTCCACCTTCAGCACCTGTTCCTGTAACCTGTACCCACAGCTCTGGTTTGAATCCCTCCTGCCTTTGTGCCACAGGCATGCTCTGATGCCATGCCTGATGTAGAAATGAGTCAGGGAACACAGAGGCACAGGGCTGGGGAGCAGGGACACCTCCCACCCCCCAGCCCTTGGAGGCGGCGGTGCAGAGCCAAGCGCGCTTGGCAAGCCCAGGCTCTAGGTGTGCTGTGCCAGCCCCAACACAAGGATGGCTCCTGCAGATTGCTGGGATCTGCACAAGTGAGCCGTGGAGGGAACATGCTGTTCTCTCAGGTTTGCAGGGCATGCCATGGGCTGTGGGCACCTTGGCTGGCTCACTGTGCCCTACGTGGCACAAGGGGAATGCGTCCCTGGCTGTGGGAAGGGTCACCTTGAAGTTGGTGGTTGGCTAAAGGAGATACCTGTGGGTTTGGCTGTGATGCTGGCTCTTGTCAGCACGTTTTCTGGGGGAAACTCATGCAAGAGCATTTAAAACTCTCCACTGATGGGAAAGCAACTTCAGATCCCCCCAGAAATGTTCCTTTCCCTTGGGTTTTGCTAAAATTACCAGGGCAGAATTTAGCCCTGAGGAAGGAAGTGACAGTGTGAAGTGAGATGTCAAAAACCAAGGGAAAAGGAAATGATGGAGATTAAAAGCCACTGTAACTCTAGAGGGGGGGGTTATTCCCTGTTTTCTGGCCTGGAAATGCCTTTCTGAAAGCCTGAAAGCTGTCCCTGTGCCATCTGCCTGGCCATGGGGGCTGTTCCAGCTCTCTCCTGACCAGGTGCACAGAGCCTGAGCAGGGAGTGGTCCTGAGTGTGTGAAGCATCAATGGGATGATGTGAAAGCAGAGTGGTCCTGAGTGTGTGAAGCATCAGTGGGATGATGTGAAAGCAGAGAGTAGTCCTGAGTGTGTGAAGCATCAGTGGGATGATGTGAAAGCAGAGAGTGGTCCTGAGTGTGTGAAGCATCAGTGGGATGATGTGAAAGCAGAGTGGTCCTGAGTGTGTGAAGCATCAGAGGGATGATGTGAAAGCAGAGAGAGGTCCTGAGTGTGTGAAGCATCAGTGGGATGGTGTGAAAGCAGAATGGTCCTGAGTGTGTGAAGCATCAGTGGGATGATGTGAAAGCACTCAAGAGGAAATGATGAGATTCCAGTTTGGAGCCCACAGCTGGATGGCTTATTTCAGTGGTGGATGAAGAGCCCAGAGCTGCCACAAGGAGCAAGCTCCAGCTTCCCCATGCTGGCAGCTTGGGTGCAGGACACATCTGGGGTTGTGGGGAAATGAATAAATGATGAACCTGGTGGATAAGCTACAGGCAGTCTCTGGGATGAGAATGGGATCTCTGCTAAAGTTAAGGCAGGCACATCTGTGCACTGCAGAGTGTAGCAACTGTTCAGAGACAGCTGCCAAGGAGAGCAGAGAAGCTGGGAGCCAGAGAACAGATGTAAAGCATTAACAAGGGACCAAAAATGAGCGAGGCCAGAGAAGTTGGGGCAGGTTGGAAGGCATCATGAGCAGGCCTGGCTCTGTGGTAGGTTTTCACAGCAATGTGCTTGTCCAAGAGGGTAAAATAATCAGTGGTTTGATGTCTCAGTTGCTTCAAGGAAGCCAGGCTGGAGCAGGATGTGGCAATGTCATCTGTGCCTCCTTGTGCCAGCTCTCTTGTTACTGCTCATGGATTACTAACCCATGGGGTTGAGGTATTTTTTGCTACTCCAGTGAAAAAATCCTGCCCAGATGATCAGGGAAGTGCCTTGGAAGGTGTCTGCTGTGGAAGCACCTTACCTTTAAACATGGATGGTGTGAGCCTAGTCAGAGCTGCCTGAGCAGATGGAGGCTTGAGTTGCTCAAACCATTTCATGTTACCTAAAGATGTGAAGCTAAAACCAGTTCCAAGGGCTGGAAATAGCAACATAAGTCTTGAAAGGACATTTTTGTCACCCGTGGGCACTGCACCAGGTTGCTAAAGGGCACTTTTGTCACCCATGGGCACTGCACCAGGGTGTTAAAGGGCATTTTTGTCACCCATGGGCACTGCACCAGGGTGTTAAAGGACATTTTTGTCACCCATGGGCACTGCACCAGGGTGGACAGAGCAGCCAGAAGGCTCCAGGGAGCCCGGACAGAGCAGACACTGATGGCCAGAGGTGTGCAGAGCTCACTGGTGTAGTTACCAACATGTCACAACAGGTAGATACTACAATAAAACATAACTGTTATTGTTTCTGGGACAAAGAGAAGGCTGGGGCATTTTGTGCAGTTGTCCTACTGACACTGCAAAGCAAGAGCAGAGTCCCTGCCCCTCACCAGGAGATATTTTTTGCTTTCCCCAGCTTGTACTTGCAGTGAACACACAAAGCAAAGCTTGAGGAGGGCAGGGTGGAGCAAGGGCTCAGAAGCCTTTTTTCTACCCCAGGTAAAGAGATGTTTTTTCTTTCCCCAGCCTGTACTTGCAGTGAACACACAAAGCAAAGCATGAGGAGGGCAGGGTGGAGTAGGGGCTCAGAAGCCTCTTTTTCTACCCCAGGTAAAGGAAGAAGCTCTTTCACAGGTGAAGGTGGCACCCTGGGATGTGCATTTCTTGATGCAGGCAGAATAGTTAGGAAAAGATGAGGTTTGTGAGCTTTCTGCTTCCTCAGCAGAGACAGGAGGACCACACAGCCTGCACTGCCCTCAGCTTCCCAAGGGTGTGCAGAGGGATTGGGGTTGTGCATCTCCCCAACCTCTGAGAACAGCTTTCTCCTGGGTAAAAATACACTATGCTAACATTGCTAGGTTGGAATCCATGGCCTTGGGTCCTGCAAAAAGCAAACCCAAACCCTTCAGGCTCACAAAACCAGTCAGAAGGACTTAGAGAGACTTTCCCCCTAGTCCCCCCTCTTCTCTGTCTTCCTCACTCTGGGCTCATGGAGATGAGCAGAGCAGATGGCACAATAAACTATAATAAACTGCATCATAAGTGAGCAGCACCAAACAGGCAGGATGTAAAAATAATAGGCAGGAGACAATGAGTCCCTGATATTGCTTCCTTTAATAATCCCTCCCAGGCTTGCTGATTTCTCGGAGCACTTCCCTTCATTTTGCATCAAGCAGGCTGCAAGAGAAGCCTCTTTCCATGTGCTGCTTTCTCAGCCCTGCGGGGGGATTGATTTAATCTATGTGGTAGTGTCTTGCTGGGCTGATATGAGCAACACTTGCACCATTGGTTTTCCACCTGAGTGTGGTTTCCTCCGCCTCGTATCGACCCTCAGACCTCCAGGCAGGTGGAAATGAGGAGCTGGGGTGAGCAGCAAACCTACTGGTCTGAGGAAAATGCCAGCAGAGGAACTTAGAGAGACAGGAGAGAGACCACAAGAATGGAAAATCACTGACATCTGGCTTAAAGTCCAAGAACTGCACAGGGCGCTCAGGAAGGGACAGACGATGTCCCTCCTGGCTGCAGCAGTGAGATGCAGGGCTGGGGACAGGCCCAGACCAACCAGGATGGCCAATACCTGCCCTGCTGAGTGGGCACTGGGTCCCAAACCTGGGGTATGAAGCAGCATAGAAGGGAAAGAGGATGCTGAAAATCAGTGTGCGTGGACAGCTGCGCAGGGCTGAGCGAGCAGAGACAGGAGTGACACAGAGCACAGCCCTGCTGCTGCTGCTCTGGCTGTGGCTGGGGGGAGCAGTGGCAGAGGGGACTCAGCCTGGGCTCATCACTGTGTCCCCCACAGTCCCTGGCATGTCTCCTCTAGGGACATGAGTCCCTTTTTACCAATGGTCACAAAACCACAGAATGCTTTGGGTTGGAAGGGGCTCCTGAGGTTACCTTATCCAACCTCCCTTCACTCAGCAGGGCCATCTCCATCTAGATCAGGTTGCCCATCAAGTTTGACCTTGAACGTCTCCAGAGATGAGGCTTCCACCACATCTCTGGGCAACCTGTTCCAGTATTTCACCACCCTCATTGTGAAGAACTTCTTCCTGCTAAGTACTTTTATGTCACTTTTGGGATACTTCCAGTTTTCCAGTGCAAACCACATTTGCTGTAGCATCCTCAAAGGGTGCTCTTGGTGGAGCTGTGGCCTGTGCACAAAGAGGCAGATCTGGGCAGTCCCCTGGCGTGGCCACCCCATATGCATCACAGTCCCTGAAAACATCCAGTTGGCAGAGACCTCCAAGATCACCCAGCGCTGAAGGGTCAACACTAAACCGTGTCCCTAAGCACCAGGTCCACGCACTGCTTCAACACCTCCAGGGATGGTGACTCCACCACTGCCCTGGGCAGACCATTCCAACGTTTGAGAACCCTTTCTGTGAAGAACTATCTCCTAGCACCCAGCCTGAACCTCCTCTGGTGCAACCTGAAACCATTTCCTCCAGTCCTGTCGCTTGCCCCCAAGGGGCAGAGGCTTTCCCCTCCTCTCTCCGACCTCCCTTCAGGTAGTCGTAAGGAGCAACGAGGTCTCCCCTTAGGGTCTCCTCTCCTCAGCCTCCTCTCCTCCAGACTGCCCAACCCCAGCTCCCTCAGACGCTCCTCGTAGGCTTCCTGGGTGCCCACCTCTGCCTCACCCCCAGCTCCCCCCTGCTCACCTGCTTGAGGATCTGAGCTGCCATCAGGTGGCTGCAGTCAAAGATGATGCGGAACTCCCTGCCCCGCTTCATCTCCTTCAGCAGCGGCCGCGCGTCGTCCGTGTCCAGCGGCAGCTGCCGGATCTTCAGGCGGATGTTGTACCTCGAGGGGGCCATGATCAGCTCTTGCAGCCGGATGAGGCCTTCAGGCATTGCACAGAGACAAACCCACAGCGTTACAGCAGCTCTGGCCCCGGCTCCGCAGCCGTCGCAGCTGCTTTGTCCTTCCTGCGTTGTTCCGTGCAATGCGGCCCCAGCTGCCCTCCCTCGGGTGGGCATTGAGGGAGGTGTAGCATGGCCAAGGTGCCAGGTGTCATCTTGGCTCTGATAGACTTTGATGTCAGTCCTTAAACACCCCCCTCACCCCCCCACCCCCCAGATATTTCTGGAGCAGAATGGCTTTTCCTGGTGTTTCCCTGCTTTGTGGTAGAGTTGTGGTCCCTGCCCTGGGTGGCAAGAGGGGAAGAACAGATTGTCCTCACCTTTGGCATCTCTGGGATCATGACATTGTCATAGACCCATAGAAGGGAAGAGATCTTAAAGATCATCTAGTTTCAGCTCTTCTGCCATGGGCAAGAACACCACTCACTAGGTCATATTGCTCAAGGTCTCATCCAACCTGGCCTTGAACACCTGCAGGGAGGGGACATCCACAACCTCCCTGGCCAACCTGTTTCAGTGTTTCACCGCTCTTGCTGTCAAGAATTTCGTCCTAATCTCCAGTCTAAATCTGCCCTTCTCAAGCTTCAATCCATCCCCTCTTATCCTGTCACTATTTTGCCTTAAGGAAATGTGCCCTTGAGCAAGGACAGGATGTGCCAATCAGCTGTGCAACAAGTTACAGTCTGCAGCATTTGCCATGAGCAGCAGCAGAGGCAGAGAGGAATCTGCACCTCCCATTTCTGAAGAGCACAGCTCAGACCAGGCACTGAACCACAGCCTGGAACCTTCTCGCTGCCCTCAGAACTCAGTTCTTTGTCCTGCAGAAGGTACAAAGCCAGACCGGCTGAGGCTGAGGGGTGATTGCTATCCAGTGTCACCGTAAGAAAGTCCTCAGCTGCCTATTGCAAGGAGCAAGAGAGAAGCCTGTTCCTCTGCAGAGTGGAAGGAACACATTAGAATATGGCAGGGAGGGAACATACTGTGACCCACATTCACAAACCAGCAGTGTCAAACTCTGTTCTCATCAGCCCTCCCCTAAAGAAAGCACTCGGGTCAGTGGAATGCGGTTGGACAGGCTCTCCAATGTGTCCTTTGTTTTGGGGGGGCTTACCTCCAGCGCTGGGCAGTGCCATGCTTTGTGTAACCATCACCAGCTTCCTTTGTCAGCTCTGGTTTAGCCAATTAGCCAGAAAACAAAACAACTTTCCAGAACTTCTTTCGCTTTTAGCTGGGAAACTGCATCCTCAATGCAGCCCCAGACCAAGGGCTTTGCTTGTGCAGATGAGCACCCTGGTGCAGAGCAGAGCTGGACTGAGCTGGATTGCCTCCTCAGGCAATTAATCCTCTCCTTGTCCATTCTTAGCTAGGGTGGAGCTGAGGGTTCCTCTCTTTCGAAGTGCTTGATGAATGAAATGCCACGGGAAGGATCCCAGGACCCTCTACAATGCTCTCCTGGGTGCCAGGGAACTGCTGTGCCCTGGTCGCTGCTTGTTTTGTTCCCCAAAGGGTGCATTAGATAAGTTCCTATCATAGAATCATAGAAGCAAGCAGATTGGAAGAGAGCTCCAAGCTCAGCCAGTCCAACCTAGCACCCAGCCCTGGCCAATCAACCAGACCATGGCACTAAGTGCCTCATCCAGGCTGTTCTTGAACACCTCCAGGGATGGTGACTCCACCACCTTCCTGGGCAGCCCATTCCAATGCCAATCACTCTCTCTGCCAACAACTTCCTCCTAACATCCAGTCTAGACCTGCCCTGGCACAACTTGAGGCTGTGTCCCCTTGCTCTGTTGCTGGTTGCCTGGCAGCAGAGCCCAACCCCACCTGGCTACAGCCTCCCTTCAGGGAGCTGCAGACAGCAATGAGCTCTGCCCTCAGCCTCCTCTTCTGCAGGCTGCACACCCCCAGCTCCCTCAGCCTCTCCTCACAGGGCTGTGCTCCAGGCCCCTCACCAGCCTTGGTGCCCTTCTCTGGACACACACCACTAGCCCAGCATTGAAGGACCCAGAACTGAACACAGTCCCTAGCTGGGACCCAGCCCAAAACATCTCCTGGGTTCCTCCTCCGAGCCCTTTGTTACCCACCTGTGCTGTCGTCGTAAACCACAGTGGCTGACCTCCACTTCAAGTACTGCACGAGGTCCAGAATGGCATGGCTAAGGGAGGCATAGTCAGGGTAGAGGTTGACATAGAAAGTGTCCTTGTTATCCAAAGGGTGATGCTTCCAGCGAAGCTGTATGTGAGGGACTTCCAGGGCATTGCAGATGGACTGGACAGCGTTGGTACAGGAACCTTGGGAAGGTCCAAATATTGCTACCACCCCCAGAGCGAGCTGGTCGCAGGCTGGAAGAGGAAGGGAGGGAAGGATGCTGTCAGTGAAGCACGGGCACCTCCCTGAGAGGGGTGAGCTGTGGGCACAAACAGCTTCTTCTTGAGCAGCAGATGGACAGAGAAGCTTCTGGGCACTGCCAGCAGTGTAGGTATTAGGTAGTTACAACGGTGCTGAGAGGCAGAGAGAGGAAGAAAGCTGCTGGGAAGTTGCTGCGCTCTTACCTTTCTTAGTCGCTTCGAAGCTGTCGTGGAAGTGTATCCTCTGGATGTCGTAGGTCAGCGTCGTGTTGGGCAGCAAAGTTCTGTTTCTGTTAATGATGTTGGCAGAAAACCTGAAGGCTTGCTCCTCAGCACTCATCACCTGGGTGTTGGGGCCATCTGCATACTCAAAGATCCCTCCTGCAAGACAAGACCAGTCCAGCATTCAGCCACAGCAAGGTGGATTCTGAATCTTATGGACCGAGGAGAAGACTTTTGGGCAGAGCTGTGACATTTGCAGGCCTAAAGAAGGATTGTTCCAGGACACTTCCTGGGCTGAAATAAAGGAACTCCAATATTTGATGAATGGGAGTGTTCAGGAGACAGATTTCAAACCTTGGAATGTCTTTATGAGACAGATGAGTGGCTTCTCATAAAACTTCAGGGCAAGACCTTGGGAAGTGGGGCCAGGCTCATTGCTTGGCCTTGGAGATGCTCCAGGTTTGTGCTTGGAGGAGCTGCTGTGCTACAAAGCTGCCACTGCCCTTCCCTCACAGAGTCACAGAATTAACCAGGTTGGAAAAGACCTCTAGGATCGAGTCCAACCTATCCCCTAACCCTTCTGATTAACTAACCCATGGCACTAAGTGCCTCATTCAGCCTCCTCTTAAACACTGCCAGGGATGGGGACTCCACCACCTCACTGGGCAGCACATTCCAATGCCAATCACTCTTGCTGTGAAGAACTTCCTCCTAACATGCAGCCTGAACCTGCTCTGGCACAGTCTGAGGCTGTCTTCTTGTTCTGTCACTGAGTGCCTGGCAGCAGAGCCCAACCCCACCTGGCTACAGCCTCCCTGCAGGGAGCTGCAGACAGCAATGAGCTCTGCCCTGAGCCTCCTCTTCTGCAGGCTGCACACCCCCAGCTCCCTCAGCCTCTCCTCACAGGGCTGTGCTCCAGGCCCCTCCCCAGCCTTGCTGCCCTTCTCTCAACACCTTCCAGCACCTCAGCATCTCTCTTGAATGGAGGAGCCCAGAACTGGACACAGCACTCAAGGTGTGGCCTGAGCAGTGCTGAGCACAGGGGCAGAAGAACCTCCTTTGTCCTTCTGGCCACACTGTTCCTGATGCTCCCTGCTGTGCTGAGCTCCTCCTCACCTTGTCCACCCACCCCCAGGTCCTCACCTTGTCCACCATCCCCCAGGCCCTCACGTGGCAGGTGGGCAGGGTTTTTTAGTGCCCTTCTTATCATCTGTTGTTCCTCATGTTTATGTTAGCCAAGTTCTTAATTCAGACCAGCAGAGACTTCTGACTTTGCCTCCCCTACAGCTTCTCTGCTCAATAATGCAGGTCCTGCACGCATGCCTGCCTGTGCTCAGGAGCTGCTAATGCCATTACACCTCCCCAGGGGCCAGCAGCTCCTCTCTCACAGTTGCTTGGCTTTGTATCTGCGACTCCTGTCTTCAGCTCCCCACTGACAGCCACTAACTGAGTGCAAGCTGTAGATGTATGCAGTCACAGGTCCTTGTCTCTGAGGTGTGGCCACCACCCTGTCCCCTCACAGAGCCACAGAAGGACACAGAACCTTGCTCTGTGCCATGAAAAAGTAAAGCAGAATAACGAATGGATGAGGGCGGCAAGCAAGAGCCATCGGTGACAGATGGGCTCTGGCTTCATTAGCAGAAGGAAAATCTTCCTCTTCAATTTAAGGTAGTCCAAAACTGTTCTGTTGTAGACAACAGATGTCTGTTGAGCCCTCCCAGCTTTCCCAAGCAACCACATGAGTCTCCTCCAGGAGCCAGAACTCATTAGCTGTCGTTTCGGTGGCGATTTGGTCTCAGCCATGAGTGCCAGTTTGGCAAGAGCCAAGCAGCCCTTTCTGTTGGCAGCCACATGCTGTGTGTCCTCCCAGGAACCCAGCCAAAAGGGCTGAGTGACCCACACCAGTGATGCTTGGAGACTGTCACAGCAAGGCTGCCAAGAGCCTTGAAGAAGACATTGACTTTCCTGCTCTCCATGACCATGGCAAGTCACTTCCCTCCTCTTCCCCTGCAGATTGTGGGTGGCTGTGTCCCCAGCTGTGGAGTGGCCATGGCAAGGAGTGTACAACCATAACCATCCAAAAACATTTCAGCTCCTCACTACATCTCTCTGGTAGACAAAATATTTCTGGCCTCAGCACTGACTCTGGTAATAGAGGGAAGCATAAAGAAACAGAGGCTGGATGGTCCTCCTGGAGGTCCATTCCAGTCATAGGGCTATGAGGATGCTCAGAGGGCTGCAGCAGCTCTGCTGTGAGCACAGACTGAAAGAGTTGGGGCTGTGCAGGCTGGAGAAGAGAAGGCTCCCAGGTGACCTTCTTGTGGCCTTCCAGGATCTGAAAGGGGCTACAAGAAAGCTGGGGAGGGACTTTTGAGGCTGTGAGGGAGTGNCTATCACCCAGCTCTGAGTCCATGCAGTCTGCAGCAAGTCATTCACAACCAGGATTTAATCCAGAGCACTTGACAGTGTAGGCAGAAGCCAAACTCTCCAAGTACCTCACTCTCACTGGATCATCCCCAAACACTTCATTATTGATCAGTGCAAGGAAAGTTATTCATCCTTACCAGAGTCTGCAGATGCTGGTAGCTCAATTTAAGTTTCTTAGGGCAGAGAAAGTTCATGCACAGCATCAGAGCAGAAGCAATCACCACAGCCTGAAGTGTGAGATTCATCCCTGTCTCTCTGTTCAAAGCTTTTCTGTCCAGAGCATTTTAGCCAGGAATTTGTGTTTGTTTTCTAGCATCAGCCTGAAGTGATAACTGGGTTGGTGTTCTATTGATTATCAGCTGCCTGACACCAGCCTTTCTACCAGCTCAGAGTGTTTCAGGGCTGCTTTGGGGCATGTCTGGTTATGATAGACTATAGGATTGAGCATGTGGATTACTGGTGTTTGATCCCAAACAAATTCCCATCCCAGGCATCCAAATGGATGTAAGAGGCTACCCAATATCCTCAATAGAATAGAATCAAGCAGGTTGGAAGAGACCTCCAAG
Organism: Tricholaema leucomelas; assembly: GCA_013400475.1. NCBI lineage: Eukaryota > Metazoa > Chordata > Aves > Piciformes > Lybiidae > Tricholaema lacrymosa > Tricholaema leucomelas. Next base: position 101,178 of record WAAF01017355.1, read on the forward strand.
CTCAGCCAGTCCAACCTAGCACCCAGCCCTGGCCAATCAACCAGACCATGGCACTAAGTGCCTCATCCAGGCTTTTCTTGAACACCTCCAGGGATGGTGACTCCACCACCTCCCTGGGCAGCCCATTCCAGTGGCTTGAGCATAGTGCCAGGCAGTGAGGAGGCAGAGGGGCAGGAGTGATGGATTCCTGGTGGCACCGCTGGGTGCTGAGTGTTCAGGGCAGATGTGGAAACCACTCCAGCTGCCAAGGAGCTGCAGAGCAGCCACCACACACACCACACCCCCCCCCCCAACCTGCTGGGTCCTCAGACACTTTGGGGGATGGAGAGAAGGGTCTAGTCTGTGGTTGGGGTGCTGGGCACAGCCAGTCCCCCCAGCCCTGCTCCTGGCACACTGCTGGCCCTCTTGGCTTTGTTCCTCTCCTTCAGAGATGTTCATTCTGATCATTATTTAAAGAGCCTAATAACCAGCTTGAAACAGCTGATTAATGCATAATCTTCACCATGATTACATAGCATAACTGGCATTAATTTGAGAAGCCAGCTAATTATGAAAATAATTGTTGCAGCTTCTCCATTTGAGCAAAATGGAGAACATCAACTTGAGCTATTGGGAGGCTGAGGGATGTGACATCAGCTGGCTGATCACCAGGATGGGGGTGTGTGGGGGGGTGGAGGTAGTCCTGTGTGTCCCCTGCAAGCCTCAGCAGGAAGGATGAAGCAGTGCAAGGCTGGGCTGCTGCAGAGTGTTTGGCCAAACAGAGTGGGTCAGCTCTCCTTGTGCTTCCCAGAGAGAGTAGTAGTCCCATGAGGGTCCCACAGCGACCTCATTGTGGCTTTACTCTTATAAAAGGACAGAAAGTCAATGGGCTCTCAAAAGTCACCAACAAAGCAGTTCCCAGTTCTCTAGACTGCCTATAAACAACTTTCTGAGACAAAGAAGCTAAAAGTCTTTCAGTGTTGCTGTCTCTCTCTAAACCATTTCTGTCTCTGCCCTGTGTCTGCAGTTATCCCAGATGTTGGGTGGTTAATGGGTGCTGCTCACTGACCTGATGCTAACAGCCTCCTGCCCAGTATTGCTTCTGTCTGTACAGATCCCAGCTTCCCCTCCCCTCCTTCTCCCCCTCCCATGGCTTTGCAGACAGTTACAAGACAGTGCTGAGCTCTATCCTGCTGTGTCCTGTCCTCCTGAGGTTGAGGAGAGCATTTGCTGCCTGATTTACCTTGGAAGGGTTGCTGCTCTTTGCCTCACCCATCAGTGAGCCCACAGCCTTCCTGCTGCAGTGCCAGGTGCTGGGCACACTCCTGAATCACAGCATCACAGAAACACTCAGGTTAGAAAAGGAGCCTGGAGCACAGCCCTGTGAGGAGAGGCTGAGGGAGCTGGGGGTGTGCAGCCTGCAGCAGAGGAGGCTCAGGGCAGAGCTCATTGCTGTTGACGACTATCTAAGGGGAGGTTGCAGCCAGGTGGGGTTGGGCTCTTCTGCCAGGCACCCAACAACAGAACAAGGGGACACAGCCTCAAGTTGAGCCAGGGGAGCTTCAGGCTGGATGTTAGGAGGAAGCTGTTGGCAGAGAGAGTGATTGGCATTGGAATGGGCTGCCCAGGGAGGTGGTGGAGTCACCATCATGGAGGTGTTGAAGCCAATCCTGGCTGGGGCACTTAGTGCCATGGTCTGGTTGGTTGGCCAGGGCTGGGTGCTAAGTTGGACTGGCTGAGCTTGGAGATCTCTTCCAACCTGCTTGATTCTATGAATCTATGATCACCAAGTCCAATCCACATCCCTACTCTGCAAGGTGCACCCTACACCATATCCCCAAGCACCACATCCAAACGACTTTTCAACACATCCAGGGTTGGTAGCTCCACCACCTCCCTGGGCAGCACATTCCAACGCCTGACCACTCCTGCTGGGGAAAAAAAAATGTTTCCTAATGTCTAATCTAAACCTTGATATTAGGAAAAACTTCCTCCCAGCAAGAGTGGTCAGGCACTGGAGTGTGCTCTATCAGCTTCAGGCTGAGTCCATTGCCATGTATGTTTTTCCTTGACAACCTTCTTATTATGCCACGTTTGCAGTGCAGTGCAGCCTTGGTCTGGGAGTCAGCCTGGCAGGAGATGGCTCAGCAGACATCATCCCTATCTGCTCAGGTGGGACAGGATCAAAGGCTACCAGCCCTGATTTTCCCATGGTTTTGATGGAGCCATCCATTATTCCACCTGACTTGGCTTTTAAATATCAATCACCAGGCAGGTTAAACAATCCTCAGCTGTCTTTTACCTCTAAAGCAGGCTAATTGCTCTCCAGAGAAGGTCGATCAGCATATGGGGAAACAGCTAATTAGAACCAACTTCACGTCTTATCACTTCATGTTGTTTTATTTGATGACCACTGATGGTGCTGCGGGGTGGGGAGATTTAAACATTCCAAATGAGGATCCAGAGCAAATGCCTGAAAGTCTCCCTGTAGCTCCAGATCAGAAAAGCAACAGCCCCAGGCAGGAGGCTGGTACCAGGTGTCCAGGGAGGTTTAGCTGCAAAGCACAGAGGATCCAGCTTTGACTAGCAGAAAATTCAGTTCTGTCCAGGGCATGAGCTGGGTCCCAGGAAACTCCCCAAATCCCACTGGTGCCAATCAGCACTACAGAGACATAGAATCAGTTCAGGGCTGGAAGGGAACACAAGGAGCAGCCAGTTCCAACCCCCCTGCCATGCCCAGGGACACCCTACCCTAGAGCAGGCTGCACACAGCCTCAGCCAGCCTGGCCTGAAACACCTCCAGCCATGGGGCCTCAACCACCTCCCTGGGCAACCCATTCCAGCCTCTCACCACTCTCCTGCTCAACAACTTCCTCCTCACCTCCAGCCTCACTCTCCCCACCTCCAGCTTTGCTCCATTCCCCCCAGTCCTGGCACTCCCTGACAGCCTCAAAAGTCCCTCCCCAGCTTTTTTGTAGCCCCCTTCAGATCCTGGAAGGCCACAAGAAGGTCCCCTGGGAGCCTCCTCTGCTCCAGCCTGCACAGCCCCAACTCTTTCAGTCTGTGCTCACAGCAGAGCTGCTGCAGCCCTCTCAGCATCCTCCTGGCCCTGCTCTGGACACTCTCCAGCATCTCCACATCCCTCTTGTGATAGAGGCTCCAGAGCTGGATGCAGTCCTCCAGGTGGGGTCTCAGCAGAGCAGAGCAGAGCAGAGCAGAGGGGGAGAATCCCCTCCCTGGCCCTGCTGGCCACACTTCTGCTGCAGCCCAGGCTCTGGTTGGCCCTCCAGGCTGCAAGTGCACACTGCAGGCAGCCCCAGTCTGTCTGCATCTAGCAAAGGCACACTGCTCTCCTCCATCTCCAGGTGATGATGCTGGAGGACCTTTTCTCCCTAGTATCAGGTGAAAAGATGAGAACAAATAGCCTGGGGTTGTGCCAGAGGAGGTGTAGGTTGGAGATCAGGAAAAATTCCTTTGCTGCAAGGGTGGTCAAGCACTGGAACAGTCTGCCCAGGGAGGTGGTGGAGTCAGCATCCTTGGAGGTGTTCAAGAAACCTGTGGGCATGGCTCTTGGGGACATGGTTTGGTGGCCGTGGTGGTGTTGGGTTGCTGGTTGGAATGGATGATGTTAGAGGACTTAAAGCAATTCTGTGGTTCTGTGTTCTCTGGAATGGCCCCAGGAGGGAGGCAGAGGGAAGCTCAGGGGGTGGGAATCCTGTCCCAGTGCTGTGGCTCACCCCGAGCCGTGGCTGTGCAGGCTGAACACAACCTCAGTTATTTTTAGCACTGTCGAGAGCTAAGTCAAGAAAGTCAAAGTATTTTAGGCTTCCACTTTCTGCCCTCTTCCCCCTTTTTAACAAGACAAACAGCTTCATCCTCGGGAAGAGAATTCCAGCAGCCCTCAGTGTGTGCTGTGATCTCTTATCTTTTACTCCTCATAAAACCAGGGAGTTACTTAGCTCTGAAGAATGACTCCTTCTGATAACACTTTCCTCTCCCCCGCTGACAGTGTTGTTAACACATTTAGACAGCTTTCTGACAGTCTCTTTCCATGTGACATCCTGCAAGAAATGCTTGTTTGGAAATAGCTCTTACTGAGGCTGGAGCCAAGCTGAGCTCCTCCAGGGGCAGGAGAGCTCCTGCCTCTGTCTGGCAGACCTCTGTACCCAGGGATCTCTTCTTGGTGTGTTTTTCTCCGAGGTTACAAACTGTTTTCCTTGCTCAGCAGCAGGGCTGGCTGTGGTGTGGCAACATCATCTTCTGATGGGCTCTCCTTGGGGGCCAGTATTAGCAAATGGGCTGATGGCAGTGCAAAGAATTCAGTGTCTGTCTCTCCAGGAAGCCACTCAGAGGCTTTCTGAGGGAGGAAGACAGGAGAAACCTTCCTGGGAGCCCTTCCTCACCAGAGCTGCTTCTCCCAGGGAGCTTTGGGAATTGATGCTTCTGCTTATCTGACCAGTCCAGTGAAGAGAATTTCATTGTCATGGTCCAGATCCCCTCAGAGCTGGTGTTTATACTGATAAAGAGAAATGAGATAACACCAGTGGGAAGTAGAAGAAAGTTCTCCAAAGAATGAGGTTGTGCACTGGGAATGGAACTAAAACTCCAGAGACTCTCAGCAGCATGGGGCTGTAACAAAGCTGCAGTGGAAGCAAGGAAACCAGAGAGCAATCATAGAATCAGGCAGGGCTGGAAGGGAACACAAGGAGCAGCCAGTTCCAACCCCCCTGCCATGCCCAGGGGCACCCTACCCTAGAGCAGGCTGCCCACAGCCTCAGCCAGCCTGGCCTTAAACACCTCCAGCCATGGGGCCTCAACCACCTCCCTGGGCAACCCATTCCAGCCTCTCACCACTCTCATGCTCAACAACTTCCTCCTCACCTCCAGCCTGACTCTCCCCACCTCCAGCTTTGCTCCATTCCCCCCAGTCCTGCCACTCCCTGACAGCCTCAAAAGTCCCTCCCCAGCTTTTTTGTAGCCCCCTTCAGATCCTGGAAGGCCACAAGAAGGTCACCTGGGAGCCTCCTCTGCTCCAGCCTGCACAGCCCCAACTCTTTCAGTCTGTGCTCACAGCAGAGCTGCTGCAGCCCTCTCAGCATCCTCCTGGCCCTGCTCTGGACACTCTCCAGCATCTCCACATCCCTCTTGTCCCAGGGGCTCCAGAGCTGGATGCAGTCCTCCAGGTGGGGTCTCAGCAGAGCAGAGCAGAGCAGAGGGGGAGAATCCCCTCCCTGGCCCTGCTGGCCACACTTCTGCTGCTGCAGCCCAGGCTCTGGTTGGCCCTCCAGGCTGCAAGTGCACACTGCTGGCTCCTGTTGAGCTTTTCATCCAGCAGCACCCCCAAGTCCCTCTCCTCAGGGCTGCTCTCCAGTCACTCACTGCCCAGCCTGGATTTGTGCTTGGCATTGCTTCGACCCAGCTGCAGAACCTTGCACTTGGTCCTGTTGAACCTCTTGAGGTTGTCTTGTGCCCACCTCTGCAGCCTGTCCAGGTCCCTCTGGGAGGATCCCTGCCCTCCAGCCTGTCTGCTGCACCACACAGCTTGGTGTGGTCAGCAAACTGGACAAGGTCCAGCACAGCATCTTTTCTTGTTGGTTCCTCTACCATTTGGAGGAGGAAGTTGTCATCTATGCAATCCAGGAGCATCCTGGATTACTGATGCCTTGCTGTGTTGTCCCTCCAGCAGATGTCAGGGTGGTTGAAATCCCCCATGAGGGCCAGGGCTGGTCAGTCAATGCCAGCAGAACCAAAGGGACAGCATTGAGAGGTTTGGTCACACAAAGAGGCAGCACTGAGAGGTTTGGTCACAGNAAGCACTGAGAGGTTTGGTCATCCAAAGAGAGAGCACTGAGAGGTTTGGCGACCCAAAGGGACAGCATTGAGAGGTTTGGTCACGCAAAGAGGCAGCACTGAGAGGTTTGGTCACAGGAACTGTCTCCCTGTGCTCTCCACTGAGAAGCTGCTATCATAAACTCCTCCACAAGCAGCCACAGCAGAGCTGGAGCTGGTCCCTCCTCAGGCAAGAGCTGAGTGAATCCTCTGTGCCTGAGGCTGGTGCCAGCTGATGTCCCCCACACAAACCAGATCACCCTGGGTGAGGAAGGCAGCGCAGAGGGATGCCAGAGGCTTTCACTCTTCACCACCTCCCCATCCAGTAACCCCTTTTCCCACCCAGGAAACCCTCCTCACACAGTGGAGCTCTCTGCCCATGTCCTCCATGGGCTCCCATTGGACTGCAGGTGCCAGACAGCAGCAGCCTGGGATGTCCTCCCTGCAGCAGCACCATGGGTGGGCTCAGTGGGAAGGCAGCGAGCAGAACTTGCACACTCCTTGAAACAAACCTTCTGGAAAGGAGCTGAAAGTGATTTCTGAGGCCTGGCAGTGGGAGTCTGATTCTGACAGAAGAACTGCACAGCAGGATCTGAGCTCTGTCCCCTGCAGCTGCTGCTGATCATGCATCAGCCCTGTCACTTCAGCCTGGCACTGCCTGATGTGAAGCAGCACAGTCAGGCTTCCACGCCAGTCCCAGGCATCAGGCAAGAGGGACCCTGCACAGGAATTGGCTGCTGCTGGCGGGGCTGAGCTGTCTCCTGCCCAGGGATGCTGCTCTCCCTCTGGATGCTAATCGCTAAACACCCAGGAGGAGGATGTGGCTGTGGCAGGAGGAGGATCAACCCCAGAGCCTGCATGTCTGGGTTGCTGAGGCTCAGCTGCTGCCTGTGCCCATGACAAGTCCCTTTTGTAAGAGCTGCCAACACAGCAGACCTGTCCCTGAGCAGGTGCTGCTCTGCTAGCAGCTTCTCTGGCTCCCAGATGTATCTTAGAATCATAGAATCAATCAGGTTGGAAGAGAGCTCCAAGCTCAGCCAGTCCAACCTAGCACCCAGCCCTGGCCAACCAAACAGACCATGGCACTAAGTGCCCCAGCCAGGCTTTGATTCAACACCTCCAGGAAGGTGACTCCATCACCTCCCTGGGCAGCCCATTCCAATGCCAATCACTCTCTCTGACAACAACTTCCTCCTAACCTCCAGCCTGAACCTGCCCTGGCACAACTGGAGACTGTGTCCCCTTCTTCTGTTGCTGCTTGCCTGGCAGCAGAGCCCAACCCCACCTGGCTACAGCCTCCCTTCAGGAAGTCTTCTGAGTTATGCTCTGCCCATGTAGCCCATGAAGGACCTGCCCAGCTGTAGGTATGATCCCAGTTGATGTAATCAGTGAGTGATCCTATTCCCTGTGTCCAGGACACCTCACAGTAAGATGGAGTCAGTGCAGCCCCTCCCTGGTGTATCTGCCCCACTCGGGTTGCCTGTCTGAGAGGGTCATGAGTGCCATGGCTCATAATGCCTCCCTGTGAGGAGAGGCTGAGGGACCTGGGGCTGCTTACTCTGGAGAAGAGAAGGCTGAGAGGGGATTTAATCAATGGTTATAACTATCTGAGGGCTGGGGGTCAGGAGCGGGGGACAGGCTCTGCTCCCTGCTCCCTGGGATAGGACAAGCAGCAATGGATGGAAGCTGCAGCACAGGAGG
>WAAF01017355.1:108788-153323 GCA_013400475.1 Tricholaema leucomelas
CAGGGAGGTTGTGGAGCACAGAAGCACCCAATGTGATCAAAGATCACATTGGGTGCTTCTGTGCTCCACAACCTCCCTGAAGGTGTTCAAGGCCAGGTTGGATGAAGCCTTGAGCAACCTGCTCTAGTGGGAGGTGTCCCTGCCTATGGCAGGGAGTTGAAGCTGGCTGAGCTTTGAGCTCCCTTCCAACTTAAAGCATCCTATGAATGCAGGCAGGAAATCAGAGCTTTCATCCGCCCGCGTCCCGCAGGGAGGCATTTTCCCACCTGCCAGCACAGAGATCCCAGCACAGCAAGGCTGTGCCATTCCCAGGAGACTTCATCTCCTTCTTTTCTGCTTTTTGATAGTGGAGATGCCAGGCCCTCTTTAGTGTGCAGTGTTATTAGGTTCTTGGTGTCACAGGGGGTGACATTTCCCCGCCTGCGTCGGAGCTGTTTAACAGACGAGCAGCCAAGTGGCACAGAAATCCATTATTAATGCTTCTGGTTAAATTAACTGATTGAAAACACTGGAGCTCAACCCTGTGTATCAGCACATCACTGGCACTAAATGAGGAATTAATGGAATATGGCAGCCTGTTATTTAAGGAGGGGATGGGGATAGGGATGGGAAGTTCGGGTGGGAAGGAGCCGCTCTCTGGGCTGCTCTGCGCTCCTGGTTGTGATCCCAGCAGCCTGGCTTGCAGCTTCCAGAAAGAACCTTCTGGTTGCAGCTCCTCCTGGTGTGGTCTAATTGGCAGCTTTCCCTGTGCCCTTGCCTGTGAAGGAGTTGCTCTGGTGTTGCTCTTTTACATCTGAGGAGCGTTTACCAGCGTCAGTGCCATGCCTGAGCCACAGAATCAATCACAGAATCACAGCGTCACAGAATCAGTCAGGGTTGGAAGGGACCACAAGGATCAGCCAGTTCCACCCCCCCTGCCATGGGCAGGGGCACCCTACCCTAGAGCAGGCTGCCCAGAAAGAAAAGAGCTGCAAATGCTGGGTGCCAGAGCCCTGTGCTGCTGAGCAGGAAGGTTCTTCGCTGGTGCAGTTGGCAGCTTCCCCTTCTAGCATTTCTTGAATGACTTCAGTCACCTTTCCTCAGGAAATACCCCCTAAAGAGGGTTTAGCATCAAGCACAGCTTCTCCTCCCAACTTCTCATTCATATTTGCCTCTCATAGAGTCACAGAATCAGTCAGGGTTGGAAGGGACCACAAGGATCAGCCAGTCCCAACCCCCCTGCCATGCCCAGGGACACCCTACCCTAGAGCAGGCTGCACACAGCCTCAGCCAGCCTGGCCTGAAACACCTCCAGCCATGGGGCCTCAACCACCTCCCTGGGCAACCCATTCCAGCCTCTCACCACTCATGCTGAAGAACTTCCTCCTCACATCCAGGCTGACTCTCCCCACCTCCAGCTTTGCTCCATTCCCCCCCAGCCCTGTCACTACCTGACCCCAGCTTGGGGAGTGGATCAAAGCCTTAATCTGAGATCAAAGACCTTCAGCAGTGCTACAGCAGAGAGGAATTACATTGCCAACAGATTTCTTAATGATATTTACACTTTCAATTTGCATGAGACATGACTAAACTGAAATGGGCTTTTCTCTTTTCACCAGGCTCAATTAATGAACAACAACATCACAGTCTCACAGTATCACCAAGGTTGGAAGAGACCTCACAGATCATCAAGTCCAACCCTTTACCACAGAGCTCAAGGCTAGACCATGGCACCAAGTGCCACGTCCAATCCTGCCTTGAACAGCTCCAGGGACGGCGACTCCCCCACCTCCCTGGGCAGCCCATTCCAGTAGCCAATGACTCTCTCAGTGAAGAACTTTCTCCTCACCTCAAGCCTAAATTTCCCCTGGCACAGCTTGAGGCTGTGTCCTCTTGTTCTGGTGCTGGCTGCCTGAGAGAAGAGAGCAACCTCCTCCTGGCTACAACCACCCCTCAGGTAGTTGTAGACAGCAATAAGGTCTGCCCTGAGCCTCCTCTTCTCCAGGCTAAACAATCCCAGCTCCCTCAGCCTCTCCTCGTAGGGCTGTGCTCGAGGCCTCTCCCCAGCCTCGTTGCCCTTCTCTGGACACGTTCAAGCATCTCAATGTCCCTCTTAAACTGGGGGGCCCAGAACTGGACACAGTACTCAAGGTGTGGTCTAACCAGTGCAGAGTACAGGGGCAGAATGACCTCCCTGCTCCTGCTGGCCACACCATTCCTGATGCAGGCCAGGATGCCATTGGCTCTCTTGGCCACCTGGGCACACTGCTGGCTCATGTTCAGGCGGGTATCAATCAGCACCCCCAGATCCCTCTCTGTCTGGCTGCTCTCAGCCACTCCGACCCCAGCCTGTAGCTCTGCATGGGGTTGTTGTGGCCAAAGTGCAGCACCCTGCACTTGGAGCTATTGAATGCCATCCCCTTGGACTCTGCCCATCTGTCCAGGTGGTGAACATCAACAAAGAGGAAAAAAAAGAAAGGAAAAGGCAGCATCCCAATCTCCCAGGAGTGGATTCCTATCAATAGCAGGGCAAGGAAAATGCCAAGAAACTTTTCATTTACCCAACGGGCAGCTCACAGTGTGACACAGACCTCCACAGGTCAGATCAACTCCAGCAGAGAATCAGAGAATCACAGAATGTCAGGGGCTGGAAGGGACCTTCAAAGCTCATCCAGTCCAACTTCCCTGCCAGAGCAGGATCACCTAGACAGGATCACACAGGAATGCATCTAGGTGGGGTTTGAATATCTCCAGAGAGGTTTTGGTTTGGAGTCTCCAAACAAAATATTCTCTAGGGAAAAAAAAACCAAACATGATGTCAAGATGTGGCCTGAAGTTGTGCCAGGGGAGGGTTAGGTTGGATAGCAGGAAAAATTGCATAGACTCATGGAATCATTCAGGTTGCAAAAGACCTTTGGAATCATAGAATCACAGGGGCTGGAAGGGACCTCCAAAGCTCAGCCAGTCCAACTCCTTCCAGAGCAGGAGCACCCAGAGCAGATCACACAGGAACACATCCAGGCAGCTCTTGAATATCTCCAGAGAGGGAGACTCCACAACCCCCCTGGGCAGCCTGTGCCAGGGCTCTGTCACCCTCACAGGGAAAAAATTCCTCCTCATGTTCAAATAGAACTTCCTCTGCCTCAGCTGCCACCATTGCCCCTTGTGCTGTCCCTGGGCATCCCCCAGCAGAGCCTGGCTCCAGNCCAGCAGAGCCGGGCTCCAGCCTCCTGCCACTCACCTTCACACATTGATAACCATTGCTGAGGTCACCTCTCAGGCTCCTCTGCTCCCAGCAGCACAGCCCCAGCTCCCTCAGGCTCTGCTCCTAACAGAGCTGTTCCATTCCCTTCAGCAGCTTTGTGGCTCTGTGCTGGACTCTCTCCAGCAGTTCTATGTCCCTCTTGAACTGGGGGCCCCAGAACTGGACACAATACTCCAGATGTGGCCTCAGCAGGGCAGAGTAGAGTGGCAGGAGAACCTCTCAGCCTACTAACCACAGCCCTTCCAATCCACCCCAGACTGGCATTGCCCCTCCTGGCCACCAGAGCACATTGCTGGGACCCCAAATTCTTTTTCGCTTCACTGCCTTCCAACAGCTCAGTCCCCAACCTCTCCTGCTCCCTGGGGTTGTTCTTTCCCAGGTGCCAGACTCTACACTTGTCCTTGTTGAATGTCATTAAACTTCTTCCTGCCCATCCCTCAGCCTGTCCAGGTCTGGCTGAATAACAGCACAGCCTTCTGCTGTGGCAGCCTCTCCCCTCCACACAGCTTCCACCCAAGCAGGCAAAGGTTTTTTCTCGTGTGTGCAGTACAAAGTGGAGCTGCCTGCTCAGTGAAAAACCTCTCTGTGAACTGAATTGGGGGTGTTGAAAACTGAGAACATCTGCTGGGACAATAAGGCTCCTTCCCAGCTGAACTGGAATCTGGGCTCTGTGCTAGGGAACCCCCAGCCCTAGGGCTCCTCAGACATGCACAAAACCACTGAGACCAAGGCTGGGCTCTGCAACTGACATTGCCCAGGAGCTTATGGAGGCAGGCTGAGAGAGCTGGGGTTGTTCAGTCTAGAAAAGAGAAGGCTCTGAAGAGGCCTTATTGCAGCCTTTCAGTGGCTGCAGTGGGCTACAAGAAAGCTGGGGAGGGACTCTTTCTGCCCCTGTGCTCAGCACTGCTCAGGACACAGCTTGAGTGCTGTGTCCAGTTCTGGGCTCCTGAATTCAAGAGAGATGCTGAGGTGCTGGAAGGTGTTTGGAGAAGGGCAGCAAGGCTGGGGAGGGGCCTGGAGCACAGCCCTGTGAGGAGAGGCTGAGGGAGCTGGGGGTGTGCAGCCTGCAGCAGAGGAGGCTCAGGGCAGAGCTCATTGCTGTCTGCAGCTGCCTGCAGGGAGGCTGTAGCCAGGTGGGGTTGGGCTCTGCTGCCAGGCACCCAGGGACAGAACAAGAAGACAGCCTCAGACTGTGCCAGGGGAGGTTCAGGCTGGATGTTAGGAAGAGCTCTTCACAGCAAGAGTGATTGACGTTGGAATGGGCTGCCAGGGGAGGTGGTGGAGTCCCCATCCCTGGAGGTGTTTAAGAGGAGGCTGAATGAGACACTTAGTGCCATGGTCTGGTTAATTAGAAGGTGGTAGGTGATAGGTTGGACTCGATGACCTCAGAGATCTTTTCCAACCTGCTTAATTCTGTGACTCTGTGAGAAGGGCTCAGCCTTGAGTCTATGCAGCTTTGGCTGGCCATGGTTTGAGTCCTCTCTTTAATTTCCTTCCCTATCATTTATTAGCTCCTGTTTCCTCTGGACTATACCTGCTCTAAACATGGACTAGAAGGTGTCCTGCAGTGAAATGGAGTCTTACACAAAAATTCAACCCAATTAACATGACAATCATTGCACCTTAATTAAAATCTTACATATTCATTGCTAAGCCCCAGCTAATACCTGTTAATCCCCACCTGGCAGGTAGCATATAGTGCTAGACTTAAGAAATCCAACTGAAATCCTCCACTTCCTTTCCAGCTGGAACCAAATCCAACTCTTTCTTTCTCATTCTTGTCTTGATGCATCCCCCAAAACAGAGGAAAAAAGCCCAAACCAAATCAAATTCAAGGCTTTGAGTGAGACTCTGCAGCAAATGGCAAATGCAGCCCTGCAAATATTGTGGCATATTGTTTGTCATCTGCCCTAAATATTTAACAGCTCCCTTTTACAAGATTTTTGGGTTTATGCCACATGCTGGCAATTTGCTCCTGATAGATGCTGGATTTGATGGAGGAAATGGATTCTGTTTGGGAGCTGACAGCCCCAAACCTCTGTCAGGCTCTTTGCTGTTGCCATCTCCTGAGCTTTGTTGCTCTTCTTTTACGTAGAATCATAGAATTTAGCATGTTGGAAGAGAGCTCCAAGCTCAGCCAGTCCAACCTAGCACCCAGCCCTATCCACTCAACCAGACCATGGCACTAAGTGCCCCAGCCAGGCTTGAACACCTCCAGGGACAGTGACTCCACCACCTCCCTGGGCAGCCCATTCCAATGCCAATCACTCTCTCTGCCAACAACTTCCTCCTAACATCCAGCCTAGACCTCCCCTGACACAACTTGAGGCTGTGTCCCCTTCTTCTGTTGCTGGTTGCCTGACAGAAGAGCCCAACCCCACCTGGCTACAACCTCTCTTCAGGTAGTTGTAGACAGCAATGTATCATAGAATTATAGAATCAGTCAGGGTTGGAAGGGACCACAAGGATCAGAGGATGTCAGGGGTTAGAAGGGACACAAAGAGATCATCCAAGCCAATCCCCCTGCCACAGCAGGACCATCCAATCTAGCTCAGGGCACACAGAAACACATCCAGACAGGCCTGGAAAGTCTCTCCTTAAAAGGAGGCTCCACAACCTCTCTGGGCAGCCTGTGCCAGTGCTCTGGGACCCTTACAGGAAAGAAGTTCCCCCTTGTGTTGAGCTGCAACCTCCTGTGCTGCAGCTTCCATCCATTGCTGCTTGTCCTGTCCCAGGGAGCAGTGAGCAGAGCCTGTCCCCCCTCTCCTGACTCCCAGCCCTCAGAGAGTTAGAAACATTGATTCAATCCCCTCTCAGTCTTCTCTTCTCCAGACTAAGCAGCCCCAGGTCCCTCAGCCTCTCCTCCTCAGGCAGTACTCCAGTCCTCTCATCATCCTCATAGCTCCCCATTGAATCAAAGGTCTGTGATGGATCTCCACATGTTCCCATGTGTGGAGGGGTGCCAGGGCTCCAGGGATTCTCTGCCCTGGGCTGCTGGTGCTCAGGGGCACAAACTGGGAGGCATAGAAACTGCTTCAGCCTCTTTGGCACCTGTGTTGGTGCTGTCTACAACTACCTGAGGGGTGGTTGTAGCCAGGAGGAGGTTGCTCTCTTCTCTCAGGTGGCCAGTGCCAGAACAAGAGGACACAGCCTCAGGCTGCGCCAGGGGAGGTTTAGGCTCGAGGTGAGGAGAAAGTTCTTCACTGAGAGAGTCATTGGACACTGGAATGGGCTGCCCAGGGAGGTGGTGGAGTCGCCGTCCCTGGAGCTGTTCAAGGCAGGATTGGACGTGGCACTTGGTGCCATGGTCTAGCCTTGAGCTCTGTGGTAAAGGGTTGGACTTGATGATCTGTGAGGTCTCTTCCAACCTTGGTGATACTGAGAGAGAGCCAGACTTGGGCAGGGAGCAGGAGCCGTGGAGAGCAAAGGGCTGCTCCCAGGAGGGATTTGGGGGCCACACTCCTCGTGGTGCTCCAGGATCCACTCGGGAAAACATCCTTAGAGCCTGGCTTGGGGCAGATGGGATTTTCCCTCTTTATTTCTAAGTAGTTTCTCTGTGCTGACTGGGCAGGGAGGGAGGGACAAGGAATGTTTGGTGCAGTGTGGGCAGGGAGCCCCCAGGGCTCTGGGCAGGGGGTAGACACTACCTCTGCATGATGCCAGTGTTTTGTAAGGACAAAAAAGTCAGGATTTGGTAGGAATTCCTTCCCTGTCTCCCTTGACTAACATCCTTCCCGGCAGGAAAGGTCTGCTGGGGGAGGTATTTGCGATGTTGCAATGTTTCTGTGCAGGGTTTTTAGTTTCCCTCTTTTATTTTCTTCCTTTTTGGTTTGGTGGAGTTCTTTTTTTTTTTCTTTTTTTTTCATTTTCTTAATTGTCAGTTCTGAGCACCAAAGGTAATTACAGCTGAAAGATTTGCTGACTTAAAAGCAGCACTTTATTCCAGGGAATGAAAGGGGGGGTGGGGTGGGGAGAGAAAGGGGATGACAAAAGGACCTGCTCTGGAAAACGCTTTCATTATTTTCCTTGTCATTTGTACCCTCAGTTTACAAACAGCTACAGACAGAGGAGGGGGAAGGAGTGCAGATGGATGTGCTGGACCTGCCCGGCAGCAGAGGACTTTTACAGCCCCCTAAATGATCAAAATCAGCCATTAAATGTCTTTCCCATCTCATAAAAGCAAACGATGCAGATGAAAGAGCAGCTTGTGCTGAGCTGTGCTCGGAGCCTTTGGCTGTGTGCATGCCGCTGTGGCACAGGGTCCCCATCCTGGTGCTGGGCACCCTGCCTGTACCCAGCCATGCTCTCAGCCTGCCCATGGCAGGGGGGTTGGAACTAGATGATCCTTGTGGTCCCTTCCAACTCTGACTGATTCTGTGATTCTAGGATGGGGTTAGGTTGCTGCTGGGTTATCATAGGATGTCAGGGCTGGAAGGGACACAAAGAGATCATCCAGTCCAACCCCCTGCCACAGCAGGACAATACAGTCTAGCTCAGGGCACACAGGAACACATCCAGACAGGCCTGGAAAGGCTCCAGAGAAGGAGACTCCACAACCTCTCTGGGCAGCCTGTGCCAGGGCTCTGGGACCCTTCCAGGAAAGAAGTTCCCCCTTGTGTTGAGCTGCAACCTCCTGTGCTGCAGCTTCCATCCATTGCTGCTTGTCCTGTCCCAGGGAGCAGTGAGCAGAGCCTGTCCCCCCTCTCCTGACTCCCAGCCCTCAGAGAGTTAGAAACATTGATTCAATCCCCTCTCAGTCTTCTCTTCTCCAGACTAAGCAGCCCCAGGTCCCTCAGCCTCTCCTCATCAGGCAGTGCTCCAGTCCCCTCATCATCCTCATAGCCCTCCCTTGGACTCTCTCCAGCAGATCCCTGTCCCTCTTCAACTGGGGGCCCAAAACTGAAGGCAGTGCTCAAGATGAGTTTATGTTGTATTTGGTGAGGTGTTGGAACAAGATGCTCAGGGAAGTGCTGGAGTCACTGTCCCTAAAAATGAGTAGAGGTGGCACTTTGGGACACACAAAATCCCTCTACAGCCTTCCTGTAGGATCCTTTCAGGTACTGGAAGGCAGCTCTAAGATCCCCATGGAACCTCCTCTTCTCCAGGCTGAACAAGCCCAGCTCCTTCAGCCTGTGTCAAAGCTTTATCACAGTGCTCACTCTTTATTTAGTGCTGAGGATGCTCTTTCCTCAACTGCAGCATTATGAATTACCAAGGATTATGGTGTTCAGTGGCTCCTATTGATTCCTGCAGAGCTAATTAATGAGATCCAGCCCTCAACAGGAGCAGCAGCACAGCTCTCCTTAGCATGAACCAGCAAACTGCTGCTGGGAGTGTGTAGGGTGAGGGCAGGTCTCTGGAAGGGTTAATGAGATAATATCCACTGATTGGAATCAAACTTCTGTTAGAAACCCTGCAGCAGACAGTGAAAAGGCAGCAGGGTATTGCTGCCTCCTACTTGCCCTGCCCTGGCTGGGAGCATTCCTGCCTCCCTGGGACAGCTCTTTCAGAGCACTGAGAGAGGCTGAGGAGCTGGAGGAGTGATCAGAGCATAAAGCAGCCCTGCAGAGCTGTGGTGTGTTTGGTGAGCTTTGCTCAGGTGAAGAGAAATAAACAACAAAACAGTCTTTTTGTTATCTGGAGCCTCTGGTGACAGGAACCCTCTGCCACCTGAAGAGAATCAGGATTTGGCACTGGTAAAGGCTGCTAAAGGCAAAGGCACTTGGTAAAGACTGCGAAAGCAGCTTGGGTCTGAGCCCCTAAATTGGGCTCCCCAGTTGAAGAGGGACAGGGTCCAAGGGAGGGCTGTGGGGATGATGAGGGGGCTGCAGCACTGCCTGGTGAGAAGAAGAGGCACCTGGGGCTGTTCAGTCAGGAGAAGAGAAGGCTGAGAGGGGATTGAACCAATGGTTATAACTATCTGAGGGCTGGGGGTCAGCACTGGGGGGACAGGCTCTGCTCACTGCTCCCTGGGATAGGACAAGGAGCAATGGATGGAAGCTGCAGCACAGGAGGTTCCAGCTCAACACAAAGGGGAACTTCTTTCCTGTAAGGGTCCCAGAGCACTGGCACAGGCTGCCCAGAGAGGTTGTGGAGTCTCCTTTCAAGGAGAGACTTTCCAGGCCTGTCTGGATGTGTTCCTGTGTGCCCTGAGCTAGATTGTGTGGTCCTGCTCTGGCAGAGGGGTTGGACTTGATGATCTCTTTGTGTCACTTCCAACCCCTAACATCCTATGATCCTGTGGGAGCTTCCTCTACCACCAGGACCAGAGCCCTGCTGTGGTCAGAGTCCAGTAGGGACCACTGAAACCACAGCTTCTGTACCCCTCTGCCCCTGTCCCAGCCCTGGGGCTGTTGGGAGAGTGCCCAGAGGTAAGAACTGCAGATGAGGCTGTGCAGGACAAACTGCCTGGCTTCCCATGGGATGCTCTGGGATGCTCAACCTCTCCTTTATTGCCTTTTGATTTTTTTTTTTTCCCCTGAAATTGCTCCCCCTCCTTTTTGTTTTCTCTTCCTGTCATTTCTTTGACTTCAGGCAAGTTGCTATCTCCTGTGTACTCCTTGTGTGGCATAAACTGGCAGCTATAAACTGAGAGTAAGAATGAGTTGAATGGGGTGGGGGGGGGAATAAAAATGATTTGCTGTCAGTCAAGCTGGCTGGGTAGGAAGGGCCACTTCTGAGTGGGAGAGGCAAAATAAAAACCCAACCCAGAGCTTAAAATGCAGCTGAGCTGAATTTGCCTTTAATTAAAAGCATATTCAAGGCAGAGGTTTGTGACAGGGCAGCTGAGGAGTGAAGGTTTCCTATTTCCCACCCTATTTATAACGCAGGGCACAGGAGCTGGCATCCCTCCTCACCACAGTGGGTCTACAGAAAGCAGATTGCCTGTGGGGAAACCACGTGAAATTGGGCAAAACCATCCTCCCCCTCTTCCCTCCTGGGCTGAACAGCTCCGTGGTGGGGTACAACTGCCCTGCCTGGGCCACACAGAGCTGAGCTGGGGGCACTGTCCCTTGCCTGAGCCTCTCATTTGCAGCTGGCTGGTGCAGAGCTTCAGATGCTAAGCAGGGAAAGAAAGAGATGAATCAGTCCAACTGAGAGCAGGTTTGGAGAGGCTGCTGCAGACATTCCCCTCTGTAGTGCTGAGCTTTATGCTTTGCCCTTCTCTTGAGGTGTGAGATGCTGTTAAAGGCTGCTTGGAAGAGATCATGGAATTGTAGCAGGGTTTAGGTTGGGAGGGAGCTCAAAGCTCAGCCAGTTCCAACTCCCTGCCATAGGCAGGGACACCTCCCACTAGAACAGGTTGCTCAAGGTCTCATCCAGCCTGGCCTTAAACACCTCCAGGGAGGTTGTGGAGCACAGAAGCACCCAATGTGATCTTTGATCACATTGGGTGCTTCTGTGCTCCACAACCTCCCTGGGAAACCTGTGCCAGTGTCTCACCACCCTCAACCTGTGCCAGTCTCTCACCACCCTCACTGCAAACAACTTCTTCCTAACGTCCACTTTCAATCTCCCCTCTGCCACTTTAAACCCATTCCTCCTCCTCCTGTCATTCCAAGACCTTGTCAATAGTCCCTCCACAGCCCTCCTGGAGCCCTCTGCAGACCCTGGAAGGCCACTCCAAGGTCTCTTCAAAGCCTTCTCCTCTCCAGACTGCAGAGCTCCCTCAGCCTGTCCTCAGAGCAGAGCTGCTGCAGCCCTCTCAGCATCTTGGTGGCCTTCTCTGGACTGGCTCCAACACTTCCATATCCTTGTGTTGGGGGCTCCAGAACTGCACACAGTACTCCAGGTGGGGTCTGAGGAGAGCAGAGCCAAGGGGCAGAATCCCCTCCCTTGCCCTGTGCCCACACTGCTCTTGCTGCAGCCCAGCACAGGGTTGCTGTCTGGGCTGCACTCACACTGCAGGCTCATGTTGAGCTTTTCATCAGCCCAGACCCCCAGGTCCTTTTCCTCAGGGCTGCTCTCAGCCATTCCCCACCCAGCCTGGAGCTGTGCTTGGGATTGCACCGACCCAGGTGCAGGACCTTACACTTGGCTTTGTTCAATGTCATGTCGTTGGCCTGGGCTCACATCTCCAGCCTGTCCAGGTCTCTGCCCTGCTGCTTCCAGCAGCTTCTAGCCCAGCAGAAAGTGAGACTCTGCCGGGTAGCAGCACATGATCCTGCTGGAGTGAAGTGTTGGGACCATGCCTGTACCTTGTGCAAAATCCTGGGTTCAGTCACCACAAACAAATTGCTCCCAGTGACATTCTGGGATGCTGGGGGAAGCTGCAGGCACTGATCCCACTTGAGAAACTCTGCCACTGGCCACTGTCCCCCTGCCCTGTGCTGCCTGGGGCAGCTGTGTGTGAGCAGCTGCTGGGCAGGGCTGTGTTCAGCTCCAGGGGCACCAAGTGGGCTGCCCTGCAGAGCTCTGGGGGCACCACCAGTGCCCTGCTACAAGCCAAGCTGGTGCCCAGCACTGTGGCTGGGCTTGGGGGGTGTGAGGCTTCCCCACTGCACACATCTTGTGCTGTGCTGTCTCAAAGCTGCTATCACAACTCAGCTGCTCTGTCAGGTTGAGCCTACAGCCTGCTTCCTGGGATTCCCTTAATTAAAATAACATCTTGGGGCTGTAATAATGAAAACAGAGGAGCTGGCATTGGAAATCAATAGCCTGATCTCTGCTCTTGCTGTGGACCTTGCTGCTGGAATCTAGAAGCTGTGCAGAAAAGAACTGCAATTAAAACTTGAGGTGAGATAAGGCTCCTGCAAGCTCTTCCCTTTCTTGCCCCCATTCCTATGCAAGTGCAGGGGGTGCAGTCCTTGTCCCCTCCCCACTCCCCCAGCACAGCCCTCTCCTTTCTGGAGCAGGAAGGATGTCCCCAGCCATGGAGATGACCTTGCCTTCTCCTGAGCAAGAAGCTGTGGAGGTCTGCAGGCTTTGCTCAGGTCCCTCTCGGGCACATAACTCACACTGCACTTCTTGCAAGCATTTTACTTCTTAAATCCTGTTTATTGAAGCACTTCAAGGCCTGACCTAAGTCACATCTCACCAGACAATGAGCTGGAGCAACCCAACTGCTTAGTGCTTCACTCAGCTTTGTAGTATAAAGTGAATGCTTGGGCTTTATAGTGGAAAGAGAAACCCCAGACACCAGCCAGAAGGTGAGGGAGGCAGGAGGTGACTTTACAGGCTGGTGGTGAGGAGCCTCCAGGAGAGCTGGTGGTGAGGAGCCTCCAGGTGATCTGAAGGTGAGGAGCCTCCAGGAGAGCTGGTGGTGAGGAGCCGCCAGGTGAGCTGGCGGTGAGTAGCCTCCAGGCGAGCTGGTGGTGAGGAGCCTCCGGGAGGGCTGGTGGTGAGGAGCCTCCAGGTGAGCTGGTGGTGAGGAGGCCCCAGGAGGGCTGGTGGTGAGGAGTCTCCAGGTGATCTGGTGGTGAGGAGCCCCCAGGTGATCTGGTGGTGAGAAGCCTCCAGGTGAGCTGGTGGTGAGGAGCCTCCAGGAGAGCTGCAGCACATCCTCCACATGACCTGTGCCGTGTCCCTGCCACACTCACTTCAGAGGCTTTAATTGCCATGATCCTTTCCCACCTGGTAGCAATCAAGTGCTGGCTTCCCTAATAAACAGGAGTCAGCTTGGGTGCAGTCAAGCTCTCCTTTCAGGTCTTCTTTTGGCTTTTGGAGGCACTTCTGAAGCGTTCATGTTGAACTAACAAAGTTCTGTTCATGCTTTCAAATGGAGATGAAAATGCTGCATCTTCTCAGGGGTGTCAGGCTTGATGACACCAAAGAGCCCACAGGTTCTGCTTCTGCTTTGTGTAGCTGAGCCTCAGTGCAGCCATGCTCTTGCAGTGCCCTCTGAGATGAGCTCAGAAGCCCTGACTGGATTTGCACACCGACCTGCTGGCTCCAGCTGGGCTCTCTGTGCACACAGAGCCTGCCTGCACTTCATTCATTCATGTGCTGCTAGGAACAAGTGAGTAAGTTGGAAATCTGCTTTGTCCTTCTGTTCTCCCCCACCTGAGCAAGCACACATTTATTCCCTCCTACAGAGGGATCTCTGCCACAAGTCCTAGGAGCAGTCAGGTTAATCTCAGCACTTGAGGCTGGTCAAGGAGATCCAGTGGAAGGGTGAAGGTGCTGGGTGGGGTTGGGGGAGATGACTCAGGTCTCACCCCCTGGATCCCTGAGGCATGGCTCATCAGCACACTTGTTCTGTCTGCCCCTAAGCTGCCAGTGCAGCTGGCACTGTGGCTTAGGGGCAGGCAGCTTTGGCTGCGCAGAGTGCAGCAGCTCCAAATGCTGCATGTCCCTGGACAGCTGCTCCACTGGGGACCATGAGGATGTGTTCCCCTGGCTGGTGACCATGTCAGTGATGGGGTGTGAGCTGAGAAGGGTCTGTGGAGGTGAGTGCAGCCATCTGTGTGCTTGGGTATTGCTTTTTCCTTCTGCCCAGGTCTGGCTGCCAGTAGCCAGGTGGCCAGTAGCCATCCTTTGTAGCGGTGAGCCTATACCTGCCCTGGCACAACTTGAGGCTGTCCCCTGGTTCTGTTGCTGGGTGCCTGGCAGCAGAGCCCAACCCCACCTGGCTACAGCCTCCCTGCAGGTAGCTGCAGACAGCAATGAGCTCTGCCCTGAGCCTCCTCTTCTGCAGGCTGCACACCCCCAGCTCCCTCAGCCTCTCCTCACAGGGCTGTGCTCCAGGCCCCTCCCCAGCCTTGCTGCTCTTCTCTGGACACCTTCCAGCACCTCAGCATCTCTCTTGAATTCCTCTCCCAGACCTCGTGCACATGTTGTAGCTCTGATCTCTCCCAGATACATCTTGCTAGCAAATGTAAAATTCAGAGTCTGTGGCATGAACATAAGAAGCTCATTTTTCCCCAGTCTCCAAAGCATCCTTGCCTGGTGAATGCCAAGACAAAGACACACAAAGGTCTCTTTCTGCAGGAGGAGCACAGGCTGAAGATCACAGCAAGAAGATGCGAGGGCTGCCTGTGGAGCTGAAGGGACAAACAGCACTGCCTTAACTTCCCTCAGCTTCTTGATGCTCTCCCACCACAGGTGGAAATGATTCAGCCTTTTGTGCAGAAGAAGAGGGGTGGTGAGAGGCATCTTAGCCGTGCTGAAGAGCTCCATGTGCTGAACCTCCTTCTGCAGATTTCCCTTTCCCAAGCTCTATTGGATGCAAAGAGCTGAGCCTTTTCCTGCCATAACAACAAAGAATCTCCCTCACCTCAAAGGCAGGATTAGAAACAATGGAGCCAATTAACTCCCAGAGTTTTGTCTGTGACCTTTGAAGTCTGCACCAAGATACACTTTGTATAAACAGTCTCAAATAACACCCGGGGACGATGGTTGGCTCTTCAGTTCAGAAGCAAAAGAGGCTTTTCCTTGAATCAATATGGGAAGTGTGTGCTGAAAGGTCAGCAAATGAGTCCCACAGCCAGTGCAGGGCTGGCATTTAAACCTGACCTGTCTCATTGCTCTATGCACTGTGATGGATTTCATCCCGTTGGAAGCAACCCCCCAGGGGCATCCCTCTGGAGCTTGTCCACGATTCTGCCTCTGCAAAGCACCTCATTGTCTCTGGGAAGTCAGGTGCCAGGAAGGGGAGCAGCAGTTGCAGGCTCTGCAGCTCCTAGCAGCACAAATGCTTTGCTCTGGTGGTGCCTGTGGATCTCCTGGAGGTGCTGGTCCCACCTTTGCATCCACTCCTGGCTGATCTCTTTGGTGCCTTGCAGAGCAGCTCCTGCAGCCCACTGCCCACGCACCCCTCTCTCCCTGTGTTCTTAGCCAGCACAGCCTGCTGCTGCCATGAGAGCCCTGAAATTGCCTCCTTCTTGCTCTGCTTGTTCCTCCTCTGAACAGCTCAGCCCTGCTCTCTGGAGCCAGTCATTCCAGCAGGATGAGCTTGTGCTGGGAGCTCTGCCAAAGTCCAAGCCACCCTGAGCACCTGCACCAGAGCTCTCTGCTTCCTGGCCATGGAGAAGGAATGTGAGTATCTACAGCCAGAGGAACTGAGATCCCCATCAGCCCTGAAATGTCCTCTCAAAGTTACCTCACCAAGCAGGGAGAGGCCTGGGCTGTGTGGCCAGCACACAACACCTCCTGGGCTTTGCCCTCCAGGGAGAAGCTGCCTTGGGCTGTGTTTTGCCCCAGGTCTTTCAGAAGGCAAAGCTTCACACACAGCCTCGGGCAGCTCAGCTCACCAGGAGCAAACACTGGAGGTCACCAGGAAGAAACACTGGAGGACACCAAGAACAAATACTGGAGGACACCAAGAGCAAACACTGGAGGGCACCAGGAAGAAACACTGGAGGACACCAAGAACAAATACTGGAGGACACCAAGGCAAACACTGGAGGTCACTAAGAACAAATACTGGAGGTCACCAGGAGCAAACACTGGAGGACACCAAGGCAAACACTGGAAGTCACCAGGAGCAAACACTGGCAAATACTGGAGGTCCTCAAGGCAAATACTGGAGGTCACCACTGGGAGTCACCAAGAGCAAACACTGGAGGTCACCAAGGCAAATACTGGAGGTCCTCAAGGCAAATACTGGAGGTCACCAAGAGCAAACACTGGAGGTCACCAGGAGCAAACACTGGAGGTAAGAGGATGAGGCACTTAGGAGTCAGAAAGGCAAATACTGGAGGTCACCAAGAGCAAACACTGGAGGTCACCAGGAAGAAACACTGGAGGACATCAAGGCAAATACTGGAGGTCACCAAGAGCAAACACTGGAGGTCACCAAGGCAAATACTGGAGGTCCTCAAGGCAAATACTGGAGGTCACCAAGAGCAAACACTGGAGGTCACCAGGAGCAAACACTGGAAGGTCACCAGGAACATCTGCTGGGCACCTGCCCTGCAGGCTGGGTTGGGGCTGGCCACACCAGGACATCCCCTAGCTCAGCACAGCTTTGTGCCACTGCTGCCTGTGTGCTGCCTGTGCCAGCTGCTGAGGAGGCAGTTCAAGGCAGAGCACTGGGAACAGGTTTAGATGCCAGGCTGTGAGGTCTTGGTGCCTAAACTGGCTCCACTGTGCTCCCCTTACACAGACAGAGCTAAACTCCACCTGACCATGCAGGCTCCTCACAGGTTCTCCTGTGGCTTTATCTGCTTGTTAACAGCCACAAGCTGGACTGAAGGTCACAGTGTTATGTTCTCCATGGGTGTATAAAAATAAACACCTAAGATGCCCCCTCAGTATTTCTCTGCTGGGTTGTGCAGGGGGACCCAGAGCATAAACGAGGCCATAAAATGATGAGGACATCACACAGCTCAGTGACAATATAGTGTCTAATTATGGAAGGCTCAGAGATGTCCTCAAGAAGACATAAAGTGGAAATGCAGGTCTAGGGATGGATCCAAAGCCAAAAATGAATCCTGAGGAGACTGAGTAAAAGAAATGGGCAGTAATGAGCAGCAGAGAAATAAGGACTGGAGGAAACTCAGCTATAAAATGCTGGGGGAAAGGAGTTGTCTGTGTAACTAGGAACCAGCTCAAACTGAAGACCAAAAGGGAAACATAAAGCTGGAAATTGGGTCATAAATCTCTGCCCTCATCAAAGAAGAGACAGTTCTATTGGAAAATAAAACCAACATCCTAGAACACAACAAAGTGGAATTTATAGGCCAATTAAAAATGCACAGCTGAAAGAAAAGAAAGCCTCAGATACTTTTCTTCTCAGATTAGGTGGAATAGAGTGAGAGCACAGAGGGAAAAGACCATTGGAAACTGGCAGGAAGCAAGAGCTTGGCTGGGTGGTTGATGAAGGACTTCTATCTGCATCTGGGATGCTCTGCAAAGTCACAAACTGCTCCAGAGCTGCTGAGTTCCCCTGGACTTTGATTCATTTGCTTTACACCAGTGAAATGTTTGAGTCACCATCCCTGGAGGTGTTCAGGAAAAGAGGATGAGGCACTTAGTGCCACGGTCTAGTTGATTAGATAGGGCTGGGTGATAGGTTGGATTAGATGATCTTGGAGGTCTCTTCCACCCTGGTCAATTCTATGACTCTTGGTGCTCCAGTCTGAGGCTGAGGGGCCACAAAAGGAGCCCAGGGAAAGGAATGATCTCACCTGTACATGGGATTTACTGTGGGGATGGCTGTACTGTGTGGGACAGGAGAATGTGGGAACCTTGTAGGCATGGTTTAAACTCAACACCTTTCTGAAACTCTCAGGATATGCAACAAAACAGGATGGAGACTTCTACCTGGAATGGTATTAACAGAGGAAGCCATGGCTAAGTGCAGGGTTCTACATTTGGCCACAACAACAACCCCAAGCAGCACTACAGGCTGGGGACAGAGTGGCTGAGAGCAGCCAGGCAGAGAGGGAGCTGGGGGTGCTGGTAAAGAGGAGCTGAAGAGGAGGCAGCAGTGCCCAGGTGGGCAGCAGAGCCAATGGCATCCTGGGCTGGCTCAGGAGCAGTGTGGGCAGCAGGACAAGGGAGGTTCTTCTGCTCCTGTGCTCAGCACTGCTCAGGACACACCTTGAGTGCTGTGTCCAGCTCTGGACCACTCAGTTCAAGAGAGATGTTGAGGTGCTGGAAGGTGTCGAGAGAAGGGCAGCAAGGCTGGGGAGGTGCCTGGAGCACAGCCCTGTGAGGAGAGGCTGAGGGAGCTGGGGGTGTGCAGCCTGCAGCAGAGGAGGCTCAGGGCAGAGCTCATTGCTGTCTGCAGCTCCCTGAAGGGAGGTTGTAGCCAGGTGGGGTTGGGCTCTGCTGCCAGGCAGCCAGCAACAGAACAAAGGGGACACAGCCTCAAGTTGTGCCAGGGGAGGTCTAGACTGGATGTTAGGAGGAAGTTGTTGTCAGAGAGAGTGATTGGCATTGGAATGGGCTGCCCAGGGAGGTGGTGGAGTCGCTGTGGCTGGAGGTGTTGAAGCTAGGGCTGGGTGCTAGGTTGGGCTGGATGAGCCTGGAGGTCTCTTCCAACCTGGCTGACTCTATAATTCTATGAAAAAGAGTGAAGAGCATCCCTGTGGCTCAGCTCCTCCAGGCAAATGCTCTGTCACTCACTACAGTACTGTGGCTACAGCCCCAACAGAACAACTCAAGGACAGCAGATTGTCACAGAGAGGCCACCAAGACACTTTTTAGCACCACATAAACCAGAAGTGCAGACTCAAGGATGGATTTCTAGTTCCCAAACAGCATGGAAAGGGGAGACAAACACACAGGGAGGACATTTCCCTCTCAGCCAGTGCTGGTGGTTGCAGCAGGGAGGAGATGGGGACTCTGGTGCTGTCTGTGGGGAAGGAGAAGATTCCTGAGTCCCAGGGAGGGAGGCAGGGAGAAAAGCAACCACCACTGCTAACACCAACACCCCTGGAAACCCAGCAACACAAGCAGCAGCAGGAACACCAGAAGCTGCAGTAGCCACACAAACCATCTGGAGCTCCTCTGGGGATTGAATAAACTTCCCCCAGTTGCTTTAGACATTTCCACTCTCTGCTCTCATTCAGCCAGATGCAGCTTCCTGCTCCGGCACCGCTTGTCACTTCTCTTTGAGCTCCTCTGCTTCTCTCTGCCAAAGCTGCCTTCTTCTGGCTCTTGAGGCTCTTGTCCCCTTCCCAGTGCCAGCTCTTGCTGTGGAGGGGCTGTGCCACCCAACACAGCTCACACCATCGGGGTTCACCAGCAGCCTTGGACTGTTACAGCGGTGAGCTGAACCCAAGTGCTTTTGTACACCAGGGACATGGCTCAGCTGTTTGCCCCTTCCATCCTCTCAACCAGAGATCCTCTCCTTTCTCTCCATGCTTTCCAGCAGCCCCTGCCCTTCTCTCCATGCTCTCCAGCAGCCTCTGCCCTTCTCTCCATACCCTCCACCAGCCTCTGCCCTTCTCTCCATGCTCTCCAGCAGCTCCTGTCCTTCTCTCCATGTTCTCCAGAAGCCCCTGCCCTTCTCTCCATACCCTCCAGCAGCCTCTCTCCTTCTCTCCATGTCCTGCCTGTGCACCAGCCCTGCTGCAGTGCCCACAGTGGTGCCAGCAGCACCAGCTGGTGACCACATTTCTATCTGTCTAGTGCTTATCAGGAGTCAGGCCACAGCCACTCTCACTCCAGCAGTGAATTATGATATAAAAATAAGCAGAGGCTGATTGTTGGCTTTGTCTGCTCTTTGCAGGCAGATGCTCCATTGTTTGCTGAGCCTGTTCTCTACACCACCAACATGCACATGGTATTGTAGATTTGCAGGCATTCCTGTCCCTCAATTTTTAATGGGCACCCTTCAAGATGCCCCACAGATGTGCTCTGTGTGCTGCCTGTTACGTGCCCTTCTCCCACAGGGCAGTGTATCTAGCAGTGACCCAAGGACAGCAGAGATTTGTTTCCCAACCCTGTCAAGAAAGTAGATCCTACCCCTCTCAACAGGAGCCAGCAGTGTGGTCTTGCAGTGCAGAAAGCCAACCAGAGCCTGGGCTGCATCAAGAGAAGTGTGGCCAGCAGGTCAAGGGAGGTGATTCTCCCCCTCTACTCCTCACTTGTGAGACTCCACCTGGAGTACTGCATCCAATTCTGGAGCCACTATTGCAAGAGGGATATGGATGTGCTGGAAGGTGTCCAGAGAAGGGCCACGAGGATGAGTAGAGGGCTGGAGCTGCTCTGCTATGAGGAGAGACTGAGGGAGTTGTAACTGTTCGATCTGGAGAGGAGAAGGCTCCAAGGTGACCTATTGTGGCCTTTAAGTATCTTAAGTGGGCTACAATAAATCTGTGGAGGGACTTTTTAGGCTGTCAGGTAGTGCTAAGAATGGGGGGAATGGAACAAAGCTGGAAATGGGGAGATTGAGACTGGATGTTAGGAAGAAGTTCTTCACCATGAGGGTGATGAGAGCCTGGAATGGGTTTCCCAGGGAGGTGGTGGAAGCCTCACCCCTGGAGGTGTTTAAATCCAGGCTGGATGTGGCTGTAGACAGCCTGATCTAGTGTGAGGTATCCTTGCCCCTGGCAGGAGAAGGACTGTTTGCAAAGGTCTGCAGTGACAGGACAAGGGCAATGTATTCATGGAGGTGTTGAAGCCAAGCCTGGCTGGGGCACTCAGTGCCATGGTCTGGTTGATTGGCCAGGGCTGGGTGCTAGGTTGGGCTGGGTGAGATGGTTGATTCTGTGATTCCATGATACTAAAGTTAGCTTGTGTCTGCCCCTTGTCTCTGCAGCCAGGGTGGTTATGTGGCCAGCAGATCCATTAAACAAATCAATTTTGCACAGGGAATGTTTGGAAATGTGATGCCTACCATAGCTGTTCTGCAGGCATTGGCTAGAGAAGGGCCCCTGCCTGCTCTTTGTGCTCTGTGTGACACTTTCAAATCTCAGCCCTTGTCCCATCTACCAATATTGTGAGAATGTGTCCTCAATAAGGGGATTTGGTGGAGCTCTGCAGCACTCAGCAATTTCAACTCCCAGGGATACAGAGGAGCAATTTCCCTCGTGCTCCTTTGTCATTTCAGGTTTCATTTCTGAAGAAACCTAAAGGAAATCTCAGCCCAAATTACTCTTCATTTGCCTCCCATCAGAGCAAAATGCTATGACAGCTTTTAGTTGATTTCTGCATGAAACCCTGTGTCTTAGGCAGGCACTTCTGTGTGTGCAAGAAGGAAATGCAGGTGCTTGAAGAGGGTAAAACCCAGCCTCGAATCACAGGCTCCCAGCAAGCTGAGCTTGCTGCAGCTCTCCAACCAGAAGAGACACAAGAGAGCATCTTTCTGAAGTCCTTTTGCTCAGGTCAGAGCCTGTCCTACACCGAGGTGCCTGTGGGTGCCTCTCTCAGAGCCTCCGGACTGGAGGCAGCACTGCCCTGGGCTGGGGGAGGCAGGCAAGGAGGCTGCAAACAACCAAGACCTTGCTGAGCACCTGCATTTCCAGCAGGCTGGAGTGGGAAGAGGATGAGAAATGCTGCCTGGAAGCCTGGGTGCTGCGTGGGGGTCTGCCTAATGCTTTTGCTGTGCTGCACAGGGGAGGAGCAGGAGCCCAGCCGAATAGAAATGCCCACACGAGAAACACTGACCCAGGCCAGACACTCTCTGCTGATGCTGTCCAATGATTTAGGCTTGTTCTGCTTCTAAAATAATAATAGACCATTTTTTTCCTCAGTGACAGACAACTCTTCCCTGAGTTCTTCAAAGGAAAAAGTCCTTTTCTTCTCTTCTCCTCACCCCCAGTCTCCGCCGAGGTCGCTGAGGCTGCGGCGCAACAACACCGTGTGGCTTTCAACAGCGTTTTCAATTAACACCAAAAGCTAATGAGTGCACAGGATCACAGGTACTCAGCTGCCACGGGGCTGATGGCAGATGCAGACTTCAAATGCAGCATCTTCAGAAACTGAGCCAAAAAAAACCCAAACAACAAAACCCAACCCTTTTTTTCTGCACCTCAGCCTGCGATGCTGTTTCGCTCCTGGCTTTTGCCAAGGGGATGGATTGAGTCCAGCATCAGTAAGTTTGCAGATGACACCAAGCTAGGAGCAGCTGTGGAACTGTTGGAGGGTAGGAGAGCCCTGCAGAGGGACCTGGCCAGGGTGGATGGGTGGGCAGAGGCCATTGGGATGAGATTGAACAATGCCAAGTGCAGGGTTCTGCACTTTGGCCANTGGAGCACAGCCCTGTGAGAAGAGGCTGAGGGAGATGGGGGTGTGCCACCTGGAGAAGAGGCGGCTCAGGGCAGAGCTCATTGCTGTCTATAGCTACCTGAAGGGAGGCTGCAGCCAGGTGGTGTTGGTCTCTTCTGCCAGCAAGCAGCAACAGAACAAAGGCACAGAGTCTCAAGTTGTGCCAGGGGAGGTCTAGACTGGATATTAGGAGAAAGTTGTTGTCAGAGAGAGTGATTGGCATTGGAATGGGCTGCCCAGGGAGGTGGTGGAATCGTGTGGCTGGAGGTGTTGAAGCCAAGCCTGGCTGGGGCACTTAGTGCCATGGTCTGGTTGATTGGCCAGGGCTGGGTGCTGGGTTGGACTGGCTGAGCTTGGAGCTCTCTTCCAACCTGCTTGATTCTATGATTCTATGATTTAGTTATTTCTGATGGAGGGGGGGCTGGGGGGCTGTGCTGGGGGATGTGTTGTGTGTGTAAACTTCACTCATGTCTCAGTGCTCCAGGCCTTCCTGATGCACATGTGTGGGATCAGCTCTCCAGTACCAGCCAGTGGCTGTCAGAGCACTTGTGCTGCCCACAGCTATGGCAGTGGCCATTGGGCACTTTTGTGGGGGTCTTTGAAACTCCCTGTTGCTGTCTGATCATTCCTGCATCTCATTGTGACCCTCACCCCTTGGGATGTCCTGAAACAATCATCCCCTTTGTTTCTTAACCTTGGTCTAATAGGGTCTGACTTGATAAACCCAGGGGAAGTGCTTCAACTGAGGGTCGCGCTGAGCACAACTGGCGCCTGCCTGGCAGAAGGGCATCTGTAGCACTCCAAATAGCCACAAATCACTCGAGTCTGGGCCACTTTTGTTGCTTTTAATAGCCACAGGAAAGAAAAAGTCAGTGCAAATTCAATAGGCACCAGGGTTTGGAAGTCAAATATTAGATTAGTGGCCTAGAAAAGCAACTAAAGAAGAGGAACCTTCATTATTGAGTGTCCCTGCAGCACAGGCTGAGCCCAAGCTCGCCTGCCTGATTCAACTGGAAAGAATGTTCTCAAAAACAAGAGGCTTCTGTTCTCAGCCCACCCTAATGCAATTATTTAGCACCCTACTATTATGGTCTGTCAAGAAATAAGCCTCACTGGATGACAAAAATGGCACCAAAGACTGGACGCAGGCAGAGGAGGAATGCGTGGAGCAGCCACAGTGCTCTGCACTCTTCTTGGCACAGCAGAAACACTTAGAGCTTTGGAACAGAGCTGCTCAGACTCCTGCCTGACCCACAGTTAGCTCCAGACAGCACCTGGCAGAGGATTCTGGGTTCAGGGGTGGGCAGGGTTGGTGTAGGGGTGAGGGTGGTTCAATCAGATAAAGTGGAGAACTTGCACTTTGAGTCCTTTCTCTTCCAGAGTCAAATTGCTGATCCTGGTGTCCACAAGCAGAGTGCTGTTGACATTCTCCAGTGGCCACTGTAAAGTGATTCCTTTTGTTATTTTCCTACCAAAGTCATAGGATCAGTCCTCAGGACCTTATCATGGGTGCTGCTTGAAGATGTTGCTTAAGACTCAGCCTTCATATGAACAATCCCAGTGAGTTTCTTCTCTCTGTGGTTTTTAAAGGAGCTTGAAAACACTGCTGAGAGGTTGAAAAAACTCCCAATTTGTGATCTGAAGAAGCCTGGCTCATGGCTTTGTGAATGTCTAGCATTAGAAACACTGGAGATAAACCCAGCCTAGCAGAAGGCTCAGAAATTATGGTTGCAGAGTAGATTTGCACTGTAAACATCAGAGATTTGCATCCCTTGCTCTTAGAACTGTGTGGACTCTCCACTCCTAACACATAACCATCCAAGGTGAGGTCATTTCTGGGGTTAGTCTTATTGTGATTCTTTTTCTTTCCCCTTCAAAATTTGCCAGGAAAGCAAGAAAATCATAGAATGGTTTTGGTTGGAAAGAACTTCAAAGCTCATCCAGTTCCAATCTCCTTCCATAGACAGGGACACCTCCCACTAGAACAGGTCGCTCGAAGTCTCATCCAATCTGGCCTTGAGCTCCTCTGGGGAAGGAGCATCCACAACCTCCCTGGGCAACTTGTGCCAGTGTCTCAGCACCCCCACTGGAAAGAACTTCTTCTTAACATAGAATCATAGAATCAAGCAGGGTGGAAGAGAGCTCCAAGCTCAGCCAGCCCAACCTAGCACCCAGCCCTGGCCAAGCAACCAGACCATGGCACTAAGTGCCCCAGCCAGGCTTTGCTTCAACATCTCCAGCCACAGCGACTCCACCACCTCCCTGGGCAGCCCATTCCAATGCCAATCACTCTCTCTGACAACAACTTCCTCCTAACATCCAGCCTAGACCTCCCCCATCACAGCTTGAGACTGTGTCCACTTCTTCTGTTGCTGGTTGCCTGGCAGCAGAGCCCAACCCCACCTGGCTACAGCCTCCCTTCAGGGAGCTGCAGACAGCAATGAGCTCTGCCCTGAGCCTCCTCTTCTGCAGGCTGCACACCCCCAGCTCCCTCAGCCTCTCCTCACAGGGCTGTGCTCCAGGCCCCTCCACAGCCTTGCTGCCCTTCTCTTGACACCTTCCAGCACCTCAACATCTCTCTTGAACTGAGTGGTCCAGAGCTGGACACAGCACTCAAGGTGTGTCCTGAGCAGTGCTGAGCACAGGGGCAGAAGAACCTCCCTTGTCCTGCTGCCCACACTGCTCCTGAGCCAGCCCAGGATGCCTCCTGCCCACCTGAGCATCTAGTTCAAATCTCCCCTCTGTCAGTTTAAACCCATGAAAAGCCAAGCAGCTACTGATGCCCATGACCTCTGCCATGCAGAGCCCTCCAGATGCACCACATCAACCTCTGTGCCTTTTCCCCACCCTCCTAAGCTGGTTAATTTACACCACTTGCCTCCTCCAGCCCCACACCAGCTCTGCCCCATTTTACACCATCTCTAAAACCCAGCACTGAAGAGGACAAAAGGCTGCATCCCTCAAATCCCAGCCCCCCTCTGGAGCATGGAGTCAGATTTACTTGACAACTCTTTCTGTATTGAGAGGCATTAAAATAGTGCTGCTGTGAAATGCTTCATTAGTGACCTTCCTGCGGCTCTGCCAAGCCACAGGAATGAGTTGATCCCAAATTCCTCTCCTTAGCTTTGCTGCCTCTCCAGTTCCTGGGCTCCCCCTTGGTTCCCAAAGGAAAGGAAGACTCCAGCACCCCTCAATGACACCAAATATCAGTTTGCTTTTCTTGCCAAGAGCAGAAAATAAGAATTAAGCCTTTCTGGGTATCACTTCTGCACTGTTAACATCAACTCCACCACATCCAGCTGAACCCTGTGGATTTAGAAGCATTTCACCTTCTTAAAGGTCATTTGGATGTGGTGCTTGGGGATATGGTTCAGGGGTGAAGCTCCTAAAGCAGGGTTTTGGGTTGGACTTGGGGATCCAAGGACAAGTGCAGAGTCCTGCATCTGAGGAGGAATAATAAACTGCACCAGTAGAGGCTGGGAGGTGACTGCTGGAGAGCAGCCCTGTGGAGAGGGACCTGGGGGTCCTGGTGGCTAACAAGTTCCCCATGGCACAGCAATGTGCCCTGGTGGCCAAGAAGGCCAATAGGATCTTGGGGGGCATTAAGCAGAGTGTGTCCAGCAGATCAAGGGAGGTTCTCCTCCCCCTCTGCTCTGTCCTGCTGAGACCTCATTGTGAATACTGTGTTCAGTTTTGGGCTCCCCAGTTGAAGAGGGACAGGGATCTGCTGGAGAGGGTCCAAGAGAGGGCTATGAGGATGATGAGGGGACTGGAGCACTGCCTGGTGAGGAGAGGCTGAGGGACCTGGGGCTGCTTAGTCTGGAGAAGAGAAGACTGAGAGGGGATTTAATCAATGTTTTTAACTATCTGAGGGCTGCCAGGAGGGGACAGGCTCTGCTCACTGCTCCCTGGGATAGGACAAGGAGCAATGGGTGTAAGTTGCAGCAAAAGAGGTTCTGCCTCAATACAAGGGGGAACTTCTTTGCTGTAAGGGTCCCAGAGCCCTGGCACAGGCTGCCCAGAGAAGTTGTGGAGTCTCCTTCTCTGGAGCCTTTCAAGGCCTGTCTGGCTGTGTTCCTGTGTGACCTGAAGGGACTCAAATTGACCATGGAGTCCAACCCCCCTGCCACAGCAGGACCACAAAATCTAGCTCAGGTCATACAGGACTCAATGATCTCTTTGGGTCCCTTCCAACCCCTAACACCCTGTGAGCCTGTGATCCTGAGGGTCTTTTCCAACCTGGCTGTTGTTATGATGCTGTGATCCTCCTCCTCACCGACCATGAATGTTCTACCAGGACGTCCTTAGATCCCTTACCAATGTTCTGCTTTGCATAATTCCTAATTTATCTTTGCTGTCCCAACCCCATCTTTTTCCTTTATGGCTTTTGTGTTTTGTTTCTGGCTTTTAATTTTATTGCTGGCTTGAGTTCAGCAATAAACAGGGATGGGCTCCTGGCCAAAGCTATCTTCTTCCCCCGTTTGCCAAAGGCAACGAATCTCTCTGTTCTGGGAAGTTCTCTGAAGCTGCCTGGTCACAGTGTCCCCTCCTGCTGGTGTCAGGGTCAGGGAGGGCTTCCCAGGAGCCACCAGCCAGGGCTCTGGTGCCAGCACTGCATAAGCAGGTGCCCAAGACCAGATAGTTACTTAGGCAGGCAGGACCTGGTGTGCCACACCTCAAGCACCTCTGAGTGTCATCTGTGACACAGTGAGATGTCAATGGGCACCCTGAGTTCAGCACTTCAACAAACAGGGTTTCTTCTTCTGGGAGTATTTTCATCTCTCTGGGGGCAAGATCTCTTCCTGGTCTGCTCATCCTTCACTGCAGAGCCCAAACACAGCTCAGAGGATTAAGAAGATGCTCCTTGGTTGACACAAAGAAGTGGAGGCTTTTGTGGCTCTGAAGCATCTTATCCAGACAATTCTGAGCAGACATTTCCTTGGCTCATGTCAGGACTGGACTAAGCCAGCTCACATTCACCCTGCCAGGCCTCTGGCCAGCCTGTCCCCAAGGTCTGCAAGTCCCTGGGGTGGCCTGTGGAGCTCGCCTGCCTCATCCCTGCAGAGCAGACAGGCTGCAGCAAAGGCTGTATGGGTGGAGAGGAGAAGGCTGGCAGAGCTGCTGGCAGATCCTGGCTTACAGCAGGGAGACTGCTGCACAGAACATCAGCTCAGCTCCAGCTCTCCCACCTCGGTGCAAGTCCTCCTCCACTGAGCAGAAGCTGAGCTTTGCCATCGGGATGGACGTGCAGCACCACCGGCACCGCTCTGCACCCCCGGAGGGGACATGCACCTGGGGGGAGCCACCAGCACAGCCACACTGAGATGCCTCCCTTAGATCATAGAATTGTTTGGGTTGGAAAAGACCTTCAAGATCATGGAATCCAACCATTCCCTAACTCTACCCAGGCTGGTGCTAAACCATGTCTGTCAGCACCACACCTCTGTGACTCTGCTGTGGGCAGTGAGGATGCAAAGCAAAATAGAACAGAGCTGGGTCAATATTTCTCCCCACCCAAGGCCTTGAATATGTAGATGGGATCTGGGTTAAGATCTCTCTCCAGTGGAAGCTGCACCATGAAGCAATCCTAATTCACACTCTGTGACCCTGCCTTCACAGGCTCCAGTGGAGACCTGTTCCCAGATCCTCTCCAGCCCCCGTTCTGGATTCGTGGAGGGCTACAAAGCACCCTCAGAGCCTTCAAGTCCTGTTGGAGTTCCATTTCTCCTCTTTTAAACCTCCTCTAGAATGCCTGGACCATTTGTGGCTGTTTAGTGGGAGCTGCAGAAAGCTTTTCAACAACTAGGGTAAATTCCAAATACTGGGATTTAAAACCAGTGCTGATGGGTCTCTGATGTACCTGGCTAAGAGAAGTCTCCATTTCCTTTGCTCTCTGCAAGCCCACTCCAGCAGGGCTGCTCTGAACAAGCCCCAGTTCCTGGAATGCCAGGCACAGGCTGAGATTGCAGCATTTTTAAGCCATAATGAAAAAGGTAATTTTCCCTGGCTCCCTGCAATCTTCCTCATTGGGGAGGCATTTTGTGCAATTTTCAGTACTAGCTATAATCATGCTCCCAGAGATGATAGCCTGCTGCTGGCTTGCTTGGGTTCTTTCAACCCTGCCATGCTCTGGGGCCCAAGGAAAGGAAAGGAGAAGGGAATCAGAGCTATGGAGATGCCATCTCTGCTGGGGCTCCTCACATGGAAAGCTCCCTGTGCTGGGCACAGTGTTCCCAGGCACAGCTTGGCCTGAAACCCAAACCTGAATCTCTGCTCCTGAGATGAGAAGCTGCAAAACTCAGAGATCAAAGGTGAAAGGACCTCTCAGCTGTGCCAGCACAGAACAAGTCCCTGGTGACATACTGTGGTTTATCACTCTCCTGCCATGCTGCAGCTCCAGGGCAGAAACCCACAGCACTGAGATGATGATAAACATCGTCATGATGTTGGCAGGATTAGTTGCTATGCAGTGAAAGGGACACAAGGTTCATGTGGTGTGCAGTGCATTTGGCTTTGGAAACCTGATGGGGCTTGGAAAAGCTCCTGGGTGGTCTGGGACTTTGAAGCCTTTGCTTTGCCTGTGATGGATTTGGCTGAAGCCCAGAAGGAGGTGGAACAGAGTTTGTGGAGGGGATAAAGGCTGGACTTGGAGGTGCAGCTCTGAAGGCAGCAAATGCCTTTTCTTCCTCTTGTTCCTGGGTATCCCTCTAGAGGCAGGCATCGAGGCTGGGGCTCCCCAGGGTGAGGAAGGTAGAGGGGCAGCACTGTGAGCCTCCAGCTGGAGCAGCTGCATGGAGCCACTGTGCTCTCACCCTGCAGCTCTCCTCAGGGAGGGTCTCTTACAGCAGGAGATTTGGGTTCATGGAAGATGATGTTCAGAGTTGTGGGACAAGACAGGAGAAGAGCTGTGAGGAGCAGGTTGCTAATGTCTGAGCGTGTAGCTAGCTGCAGTGTCACTAACAGGACAGTGCTCCCAGCAGTGCAGCTGCTTAGGATGAGCTCCACCAGCTCTGGCCTACAGCTCAGAGCTGGGCGAAGGAAGCTCCCCAGCTGCTTGCTCCAGATGAGTGGGATGCTGGGGGGGTAAGGAGAAGCAGCACAGAGCCTGTGATGCTCTTGCAGCAGCAGCTGCAGCCGATGGCAGGAGAGTGCGAAGTTGTGTTAGCAGCAAAATGGAGCTGGGGGGGGTGGTGCTGGGCAGCAGCCTCCCTGGTGCTCATGAAACAAGAACGCTCCTCTTGCTCTGCATGCCAGGAGCCATTACCCAGACAGCAAATCATCTGCTGAAAGGGCCATGAGGAGAGCAGAGCTCCAAGATAGAGGGGGGGCTGCAGCAGCTAATCTGCCATCGTTCACTTCATCCCAACGCCCCTGCCTTGTGTTCCTGGTGTTGGGGCTTGGGAGGGATCGGCGGGCGGTGGAGCCGCAGTGCTCCGTCGGATGATGTCAGGGATTTGAAGGCAAACAGAAGTGAAAACGTCAAACCTGTTAAGCTTTGGAGTGCTTTCACCAGAACGTGGGCAGGAGGGACTCCAGGAGACTGCTTAAAAATAGGAGCCAGAGGGAAGCTGCTCTCACAATGGTGACATTCTGGTGTCGCTGCCTTGCTGGCAGCGCTGCTCGCTCGGCTTTTTATGGATCACGAAAGGAGGGAGGGGAAAAAAAAAACCCTAACAACCTGACCCAAACCAAATAAATCATGGGATGATGCATTTATGAACCCACTAGAAAAGCAAGGGCTCAAAACCGCTGCTGGAGCGGGTCCAGAGGAGAGCCACGAAGATGCTCAGAGGGCTGCAGCAGCTCTGCTATGAGGACAGGCTGAGAGAGTTGGGGCTCTGCAGCCTGGAGAAGAGAAGGCTTCAAGGAGACCTTAGAGTGGCTTTGCAGTATCTGAAGGGAGCCTACAGGAAAGCTGGGGAGGGACTATTGACAAGGTCTAGTAATGTTAGGACAAGGGGGAATGGGTTTAAGCTGGCAGAGGGGAGATTTAGACTGGATATTAGGAGGAAGTTCTTTACAGTGAGGGTGGTAAGACACTGGCACAGGTTGCCCAGGGAGGTTGTGGATGCTTCCTCCCTGGAGGTGTTTAAGGCCAGGCTGGATGAGGCCTTGAGCAGCCTGCTCTAGTGGGAGGTGTCCCTGCCTATGGCAGGGGGTTGGAGCTGGATGATCCTTGAGGTCCCTTCCAACCTAAACCATTCTATGATTCTATGAAAACTCAGCTCAGTCATCCTGAGTTCAGCCTTGCCAGAGTCTGTGTCACAGCCTTTGGGTGCCTGAACAACAAGGCAGAGGAAGGGAGCAGCAACACAGTCATTTGCCCAGGTCTTGGGGCCTCTCATCATTGTTTCTACCTGTGCCAGAGCAGTGTAGGACACTTACATCTTGGAAAGGTGACATCTTACACCTTAGGAAGGTGGCATCTTACACCTCTTGTGCTTCTCTCAAGTGCAGATCTGTACATCAAAGCAGAGCCAGCAGCAGCTCTGCTGCCTGTGCTGCTGCTCAGCTGTGCTGGGGCTGCTCCACTGCAACCCAGCATGTGCTGGGAAGCTTCTGGCATCTGAAGTCCCCAAAAGCACAGGAGGAGTCAAAGGAATGAGGAGGAGACTCAGGAGATTTAAGGATTATGGTACCAGTTTGTCCTCTCTGAGGGCACCGTGTGCTTAGGAGGTCAGGGAAGGGTTCCTGCTTGGGTTAAAGGCTGTTTGATGCTGGATGTAAGCCAGGTTTTTGCTGGAGCAAAAGGTGCCTGTGTGGCAGTCTGAGTCTTCTCTTTCTGTCCATGTAGGGCCTTGGTTTAGTCTGTGCTGAGCAGGAGACAGCACCACCAGAAAGCTTCTTCTCAGACTGAACCCAGTGCCCTGGGGAAGGACCCCGAAGAGCTCTGAGATTGGTTTTCCCTCTGCTGTCCTTTGGGCAGCCCTAACCCTTGGAAGCTTTGCACCAGGGGCAGGCAATGAAGGATCAGGCCCAAGGTATCTGAGGTGGGATTGTGTCCCTCCTTCCTCCCTCCCTGTCCCCACACAGAGTGTCTTCAGGTGGTCCTCAGGTGGTGCCTTCTCCGTGTGGCAGGAGGAGATTGGCAGGGCTGTGTCTGAGGGCTCTGCCAAGAGCAGTCTGGCAAACATGGTGCTGATGGCCTGGGGGAGCAGGTACCAGGCCCAGCTGAGATGGTGAGCAAACAAATTCTTGTGCCTCCTCACTTCTTGCTGAGCTTCTTGAACCTCCCCTTAGTCTCCTGCACCAGAAGGGATGGTGCCAGGCTCTGCTTTGCCTGTTTGGACAGCTGTGGCTCCACAGCATGGCACAGGGGCTGCAGCCCCCTGACAGTGTCTCCAGTCTGGTCAGCCTGCCACCAGACTCAGCTTTTTAGTCTGGAGAAGACTGAGAGGGGATTTAATAAATGTTGTTCTATAAATATCTGAGGGCTGGAGGTCAGGAAGGAAGGGACAGGAACAGCCTCTGCTCACTTGTGCCCTGTGGCAGGAAAAGGGGCAATGGGTGGAAACTGCAGCACAGGAGGTTCCACCTCAACATGAGGAAGAACTTCTTTACTGTAAGGGCCACAGAGCACTGGAACAGTCTCCCCAGAGAGATTGTGGAGTCTCCTTCTCTGAAGACTTTCAAGCCCTGTGTGGATGCATCCCTGTGCAACCTGCCCTAGATTCTGTGGTCCTGCTCTGGCAGGGGAATTGGACCCAAAGATCTCCAGAGCTCCCTTCCAACCCCTAACATCCTGTGATCCTCCTGAGGTTTCCCATGAGCTCATGGGGAGGTAGCTTTTTGCAGCTCTTTAAATCCACCAGGATTCCCTAATGGTTCCAGCTGCTCTGTTAACATAAAAGTGATTTGTTCTAAGCCTACAAACACAGAAACATTTTGCCTTCCCCATTTTTCTTCTTGTCGGAGAAGAGGCCAAGCTAATACATCACAGGGTCTGCAAAGCAACTTCACCACCAGCAGCCAACAGATGAAACTGCCACCAACCCTTCTGTGCACATCTCCTGCCCCAGCTGGGCACTCCTGTCCCCACTGCCCTGCCTGTCCTCAGTAGCCTGCCACCCAGGGCTTGTGCCACACAGAACAGGGACCCAGAGTGATGCCTCCTCAGTCCTGGGTAGGTAAGGAGTGCACCTGGCCAGTGCCCTCTGTGCCAAACTGCCAGCTGGGGTTCTGTGCTTTGGGAAGCCTGGGGGGAGGCTTGCTCTGTGGTGAGCCCCATACTGTCCCTGTAACCCCCCCTCCGGCTGCCCTGCCCTCCTTGTCACAAGGCTCCCATCCCCCTGTTCCTTCCTCCCCTTGATCTTCCACAGCTATTTACAACATCAGAAGCTCTTCACAGCCACAACCACCTTTTGCTCTGGCTTTGTAAAGCCCCTTTGTGACAGGACCGTCCCCATCCCCACCCCCAGGCTGGCAGGAGCCCTGTGCCATACATCCGGAGGGTTTCTGTTGCCACAGGATGTGCTGAGGACATGTTGAATGTGGCTGTGCTGGGGATGTGCTGAGCGTGGCTGTGCCACAGGTGGTCTCAGCCCTCTCATCTGAGAGCCATCCCTCTCTCTGCTCCATGCCCCCAGCACAGGGAGCCAGCTGCCCACGCCAGGCAAGGAAAGCAGCCAAGGGGTGGGGAGAGCACAAAGGGCAAGGCAGAAATCAAGAGCCTGATCCGGACACTCAGGTGGGAGATGACAAAAACGTAAACAGCATGCTGGTGGCTGGGAATGGATCGCAGCTCAGCTGCCGGGCGAGCAGGGCTGACAGCCACCGACAGCTCCTCTCAGCAGCTTTTCAATTACCTGCTGAACGCTGAGGCTGGGAGAGAGCAGCTGACAGCTCTGCAGCTGGTCCTTGCCTCCCAGAGGTGACACACACAGACGAGCCGCTGGTCCTTGCCTCCCAGAGGTGACACACACAGACGAGCCGCTGGTCCTTGCCTCCCAGAGGTGACACACACAGACGAGCCGCTGGTCCTTGCCTCCCAGAGGTGACACACACAGACGAGCCGCTGGTCCTTGCCTCCCAGAGGTGACACACACAGACGAGCCGCTGGTCCTTGCCTCCCAGAGGTGACACACACAGACGAGCCGCTGGTCCTTGCCTCCCAGAGGTGACACACACAGACGAGCCGCTGGTCCTTGCCTCCCAGAGGTGACACACACAGACGAGCCGCTGGTCCTTGCCTCCCAGAGGTGACACACACAGACGAGCCGCTGGTCCTTGCCTCCCAGAGGTGACACACACAGACGAGCCGCTGGTCCTTGCCTCCCAGAGGTGACACACACAGACCAGCAGCTGGTCCTTCCCTCCCAGAGGTGACACATACAGACCAGCAGCTGACCCTTCCCCCCAAGAGCTGATGAATGAGGACCATCTGAGGAGGTTCCTAAGCCCCCATTCAACGCCTTCTGGATCGATCTCTTGCTCCGTGGTGGGAGGGGATAACACCAGCATCCTCCTACCCCCTGGAGATCCGCCTGGCTGTGTGCCCTGTGCCATCCCCGAGCACCTGCAGCCCAGGATTTCCATCCTGCCAGCTAGGAAAGGACTTTCCCCATGCTGTGGGCAGAAGCTGCTTCATGCAGAGCTGTTACTGACGTTCCTGTGAGCCCAGGCGGGTGTGAGGTCGCTCCCCGCGGTGCCTGCATGCAGGAGGGAGGCGCAGTCAACATCCAGCTCTGGCTCCCCGGAGGTGTGGCTTTGGGTCGGATTAAAAGCACCTCCTTTAGGCAGCGACCCCAGGGGAGCAGAACTCCCTGATTCCTCTCACTAGGCAGGAGAACAGAGGTGGTTGCAAACCTCACCCTTAGGGACAGGCAGGGAGGGAGAGAGGCAGTGGAGGTGTGGGTTTGGGTCAGATTAAAAGCATCTCCTTTACCCAGCAATCCCAGGGGAGCAGAACTCCCTGACCCCTCACTAGGCAGGAGAACAGAGGTGGTTGCAAACCTCTCCCCTCCAAATAGGGACAGGCAGGAAGGGAGAGAGACAGTGGAGATGTGGCTTTGGGTCAGACTAAAAACATCTCCTTTACGCAGCGATCCCAGGGGAGCAGAACTCTCTGACCCCTCACTAGGCAGGACAACAGAGGTGGTTGCAAACCTCTCCCTTGGGGCCAGGCAGGGAAGGAGGCAGTCAGGACCTCACTGGGCTGGCAAAGCAAAACTTGGGCGACATAAAACGTCGGTAACATTCACCTAATAAACCACCCAAACTCCGTGATTTAAAGGGCCAAAAACCTACTCTTTGTTTCCAAATTTACAGGCAATAATAGTTGATTTAGATCCCTGTCTGGCTCCTGTATAGACTGCAGTATAATTTAAAGGACAATAAAGTCTGGGACCATGATACCATCAGCATGATAAATCAGGCTGGCTACCAGTGCTGAGAGCAGGAATTATTAATCTGTGTTCCAAATGATATGCCTGCACATTGCTGCTTATGCAGCAAGCTGAGATAGCACTTTCCCCACCCCACCCATTGTTATTCTTTACTTCTGCAAGGAAATGTTGTTCCCCCTCCTGCCACAGGGGCATTTGTCACCCCTCTGTGTGTGGGCACAGCCTGGCGTGATGCGCACACGAAGCGTAGCGTCACCGAATGGGTTGGGTGGGAAGGGGCCTTAAAGATCATCTAGTTCCAATCACTCTGCCATAAGCAGGGACTCCTACTAGCTCAGGTGGCTCAAAGCCTCATCCAAGCTGGCCTCGAACACCTCCAGGGAGAGGGAATCCACAGCTTCTCTGGGTAACCTGTGTCAGTGTCTCACCACCCTCACTGCAAAGAACTTCTTCCTAACATAGAAGCATGCAGGTTGGAAGAGACCTCCAAGCTCATCCAGCCCAACCACCCCTCACTCTAAGGAATTTCTTCCTAATCTTTGATCAGAACCTCCCCTCTTTCTATCTCTACAAGTCCTTGTATCAATATCTAACCTCAGCACAGAGCTTCACAGAGTGCCACATGCTGCTGGTTTCTAGGATCTCAAACACAACTCCAGGCTGGGTGGGGAATGGCTGAGAGCAGCCCTGAGGAAAAGGACCTGGGGGTCTGAGTTGATGAAAAGCTCAACAGGAGCCTGCAGTGTGCACATGCAGCCCAGACAGCAACCCTGTGCTGGGCTGCAGCAAGAGCAGTGTGGGCAGCAGGGCAAGGGAGGAGATTCTGCCCCTTGGCTCTGCTCTCCTCAGACCNGATCCTGGAAGGCCACAAGAAGGTCACCTGGGAGCCTCCTCTTCTCCAGCCTGCACAGCCCCAACTCTTTCAGCCTGTCCTCTTAGGAGGGCTGCTGCAGCCCTCTGATCAACCCAGTGGCCCTTCTCTTTGTCATGTGCAGGAGCCAACTCTTTTCAGCTGGAGCAAAACACGAAGATGTTAACCTGAGTTTGGAGGTGCTGCTCAGGATTAGTTTAAAAGCTTCTGTTTTCAATAAAACACCATTTATTTGTTAAACAAATAGCAGATACTCAATAAAACCCCCAACCCCCTGCTGCCTCCCACGTTGTCTGTCAGCCACCTTCAGTCTGAAGCAAAGGGCTGAAAGTTACATCTGTACAGAATGAAGTATGCAGCCCTGAAATTGTCCCTGGGAATGTCCCCATCTGCTGCTGCATTTCTCTTTCATGCTAATTATTAAAAGATATCTGAGCAGAAATAAATAATAGATGTCCTTTAAAGAAGCAGAAGTAAAATTTAATGAGTGTTTGGTGCTGGGCTGTGGTTTTTTTCCCTTTGAAGTTGCAGCAGCTTGAATGCATCCTGAGCCACAGGCATTGGCAGCCCCCGGCAGCCACAGAGCAAAGCTAAGCCCAGAGCAGCACCACAGTGCCAGCTCCTTAAGCTGAAGTGAAACCTCCTAAATTCCAGTTTGTGTCCATTGCCCCTTGTCCTGTCACTGGGCACCACTGAAAAGAGCCCAGCCTCATCCTCATCACCTCCAGATACTTATAAGCACTGCTCAGATCCCCTCTCAGGTTGCTCTTCTCCAGGCTCAGCAGCCCCAAAGCTCTCAGCCTTTCCTCCTCACAGAGATGCTGCAGGCCCCATACCATCTTTGTGGCCTCTGTTGGACTCTCTCCCTGTCCCTCCTGATGGAATGACAGTGCTGTCTTAGAATCATAGAATCAGAATCAACCAGGTTGGAAGAGAGCTCCAAGCTCATCCAGCCCAACCTAACACCCAGCCCTGGCCAATCAACCAGACCATGGCACTAAGTGCCCCAGC
Organism: Tricholaema leucomelas; assembly: GCA_013400475.1. Lineage (NCBI taxonomy): Eukaryota > Metazoa > Chordata > Aves > Piciformes > Lybiidae > Tricholaema lacrymosa > Tricholaema leucomelas. Next base: position 144,859 of record WAAF01017355.1, read on the forward strand.
CAGGCTTGGCTTCAACACCTCCAGGGATGGTGACTCCACCACCTCCCTGGGCAGCCCATTCCAATGCCAATCACTCTCTCTGTGAAGAACTTCCTCTAACCTCCAGCCTGAACCTGCCCTGGCACAACTTGAGACTGTGTTCTGTTGCTGGCTGCCTGGGAGCAACACTTACCTGCATCCAGACAGGACTTGAAAGTCTGCAGAGAAGGAGACTCCACAAGCTCTCTGAGCAGCCTGCTCCAGTGCTCTGGGACCCTTACAGGAAAGAAGTTCCCCCTTGTGTTGAGCTGGAACCTCCTGTGCTGCAGCTCACATACCTGATACCCCAGTCCTGGGTGCACTGAGCCCTCTGCCTTGCTCAGCAAGACTCTTGCCCTGTCGGGTGACTGCTGGAGGCTGCAGGGCCAAACCCAGTGCCAGAACCAACATTCCCCACACAAATCCTTGTGCCCTCTACCCCCAGCTCAGCAGCTCACAGCTGCAGCCCATGTACAGGGGCAGCCCTGCACTGTGCCGCTCTGACTCCATCACTGCACCCCACAGCAGTGGATTTTCTCTCTCCTAACCAAAGCAGAAGTGTCCCTGATAGTGCAGAGTGCTGCAGGAGTGTTAATGAAACACATTGCAACTGTAAAGTGGGAAGAAATCTGTTACTCTAAATTGCATTTTGATTTCCCTATTACCAATTAGAGTGCCAGAGTCAAGCAGGTCACATTTGTGTGCAGCTCGTCAGGAAGAAGCTTTCACAGCTCAGATCAGGAGAGCAGGAGCTGTTTAATTGTTTACTTTGCCTTTCTAGAGGGACAGGAGCAGTGCTCAGGCACAATGAGTGGGAAATGTCTACTTGGGGGATGGAGATTGCCAGGGTGTTTGTCTGTCTCAACAGTGGATATTCCCCTCCTCCCCCAGGCCTAAATATTCCTGTTCTTAAGGCAGGAATCATAGAATCAGTCAGGCTTGGAAGGGACCACAAGGATCAGCCAGTTCCAACCCCCTGCCATGCCCAGGGACACCCTACCCTAGAGCCTCTCCCAGCCTCTCCTCATCAGCCATGCCCTCCAGTCCCCTAATCATCCTGGTAGCCCTGGGAGATGAATGGCAAACGATTTGGGACCTCTTGTCAGGCAAAGTCTGTGCCTGTGTCTGATCTCCCTCCACTTGGTGACAGTGGAGACCAAAGCTTTGTCTTCTCATATGCTGAAAGGTTTCATTCCTCCTCACATCCACCTTCTCCAAATGACAACAGAATTAACGTTTATAATGGCAAGGGGAAATCTGACTGAAGTGTTTCCCCAAAACTCTCTGGCCAGAAGATTCAGCCTTGTCCCTTCCCATCAGCTTTCCAGTTTTCTCCACCTTAACTGCAGGGTTGTCATTCTGACAGTCTGCAGTTCAGTCCAGGGAGAGAAAAGGCAGGAGCCAGAGGGTGTAAATTATTCAGAGATGTCACACGTTTCCCAGGGGGCACCCAGGTGATGTCTGCTCTTGCTCAAGAACTCAGAAGACCTGGAGAAAACTCAGGAGCAAACTCAAGCCTTGCCAGGATATCCCAATTTGAGTTGACATTGAGTCCATTAGCAGGTCCTTGTACCTGTGCCCAGATGGAGCAGCACAGCCATGTGTGACAATTCATCCATATTTAAAAGCTGCCTCTCTGTGTCTTCCCTTGATGCAGGCCCTCGTGGGTGTCATCCCCCTTCACCAGCTCTGCTCCATCCTACAGCTTCACCAGCTGCAGGGCTCTGCAGCTTGTGTTTGGAGAGCAAAATGTTGGTGGCTCTGGGAACACAGGCCAGGAAAAGCCACTGCCAGCAAGGAGCTTCCAAGGTGGGGAGGAAAGCTGAGATGACCTGAGGCAGAGCCACTACGGCTCAGGGCTGTCACCGAAGTGCAGAAGGAGCTGGAGCTCCCCAGGGGGTCATTTCTGATGAAAACAGTGAAAAAGGCATCTGTGCCCTGAAGGACTAAGAATGGAAGTGACTGGAGAAGAAAGGTTGGTGGTGACTCAGGATGGGGACCACAGGCTGCTGCCCAGCCTGGGGCCATATGCCAGGACAGACCCAAAGGACCCAAACTGACCATAGAGTCATAGAATGGGTTGGGTTGGAAGGGACCTCCAGAGGTCATTCAGTCCAACCCCCCTGCAGCCAGCAGGGACATCCTCCACTAGGGCAGGTTGCCCAAAGCCCTGACCTTCAATATCTCCAAGGATGGGGCTTTGGCTATCTCCTTGGGCAACCTGCTCCAGTGTTCCACCACTCTCATGGTGCAAAACTTGTTCCTGACATCCAATCTGCTCCTCTCTCATTTCAAACCATTGCTCCTTGTGCCATCACTGCAGGCCTTTGGGAACAGTCCCTCTGCAGCCTTCTTGTAGCCCCTTCAGGTACTGGGAGACCACTCTTAGGTCTCCCCAGACTCTTCTCCAGGCTGAACAATCCCCAGCTCCCTCAGCCTCTCCTCATAGCAGAGGTGCTCCAACCCCCTGACTCAACTAGATCAGGTTACCCAGAGCCCTGTCCAGCCTTACCTTGAATATCCCAAGGGATGGGGCCTCAACTGCATCCCTGAGCAAGCCATACCAGTGTTCCAGCACCCTCACGGTGCAGAACTTGTTCCCCACATCCAATCTAAATCTGCTCTTCTCTGCTTTGAAACTATTGCCTTTTGTCCTCTCACTGCAGGCTTTCATAAGCAGCCTCTCTCCAAGCCTGAGTGAAGGTCCCACAGAGCTCTGTGAGCTGCTGTACTCTGCTGTGCCTTCACAAGCTCCTGCAGGAACTGAACTTCTGGTGCCTCAGTTCAAGTCTCCATCACTCTCTGGACTTTTAGGTAGATCCCAAACTCTCTCACTGCCCTGAGCAGAGGAATATGGCAGGACTCTGGGTCACTCCAAAAGGAGTGAAGGTGCTCCAACCCCCTGACCATTTTCATGGCCCTCCTCTAGACTTGTTCCATCAGGTCCACATCCTTCTTGCAATGAGGGCACCAGAGCAGGATGCAGTACTCCGTGAGAGTTGAGCTGCCCACCCCAGGAAGGAAGGAGCAAGCCTGAGGGACAGGAGGGTACCACGGGTGCAGCTTGAGACAATCTTTGCCAACCCTCCCTGTGCCAAGGGTCAGCTGTTGGAGCAGCCCGGGGGCAGTCCCCATTCCAGCACCGCCTGGGGTTGCTGTGCCTTTGTGATGCTAATGGCCACAGCTCTGCACGATTTCAACAGCGCCGGCAGAGAAAGAATGAAGTCTGTTCATTGACACAGGGAAATGTTTTCACCCTCCACCTAACCTTCACAGCTTCCCTGCGAAATCTATCAGTCAGTAAACGATTCATCTGCGAGTGCTCGCCAATTATTATGCTAATGCATGACAATGCATTACACTGGATTCCTCCGATGTGCCAGCAAATGCAGCTGCCTGGCAGCTCCTGCCCTGGCTACAGAGCCGCCAAAAACCAGCCCAACCTTTGCAGCTGGATTGGGATTGCAGCTGGATTGGGAACTGCTCTGTCCCTGCGCAAAAATCCCTGCCGCCTAATGCCGGCTGGAGCCCGTCCGCTATGGAGACAGGCTGAGGGCGTTGGGGCTGCTCAGTCTGGAGAGGAGAAGGCTCCCAGGTGACCTTCTTGTGGCCTTTCAGTATCTTAACGGGGTTACAAAAAAGCTTGGGGTTGGACTTTTTAGGCTGTCAGGGAGTGATAGGACTGAGGGCAATGAAACAAAGCTGGAAATGAGGAGATTCAGCCTGGATATAAGAAAGAGGTTCTTCAGCATGAGGGTGATGGGAGCCTGGAATGAGGTTACAGGAAGGATGGAGAGAAGCTGTTTACAAAGGCCTGCAGTGACAGGACCAGAGGCAATGGGTTCAAGTTTGAGGAGAGCAGATTTCTGGTGAGGGGCCTGGAGCACAGCCCTGTGAGGAGAGGCTGAGGGAGCTGGGGGTGTGCAGCCTGCAGAAGAGGAGGCTCAGGGCAGAGCTCATTGCTGTCTGCAGCTCCCTGCAGGGAGGCTGTAGCCAGGTGGGGTTGGGCTCTGCTGCCAGGCACTCAGTGATAGAACAAGAAGACAGCCTCAGACTGTGCCAGAACAGGTTCAGGCTGCATGTTAGGAGGAAGCTCTTCACAGCAAGAGTGATTGGCATTGGAATTGGCTGCCCAGGGAGGTGGTGAAGTCGCCATCCCTGGAGGTGTTGAAGAGAAGACTGAATGAGGCGCTTAGTGCCATGTTCTGCTTGATTGGCTAAGGCTGGGTGCTAGGTTGGACTGGATGATCTGGAGGTCCATCCAACCTGCTTGATTCTATGATTCCATGACTTAGATTGGATGTTAGGAACAAGTTATTTACTATGAGGGTGGCAGAGCACTGGAACATGTTGCCTAGGGATGTGGTTGAGGTCCCTTCCCAGGAGACATTCAAGGTGAGGCTTCACAGGTCACTGTGTGACCTGGTCTGGTGGGGATATCCCTGCTGACTGCAGGGAGGGCAGGACTGGATGACCTCTAGAGGTCAATTCTGGCCCAGACCTTTCTATGGTGCTATGAGTCTATGGTTCTATGATTCTGTGGTTCTGTGATTCTATTGTTCTATGATTGTGTAGTTCTGTGATTCTGTTAGTTTATGATTCTGTAGTTCTGTGGTTCTATGGTTCTGTGATTCTATGATTCTATGGTTCTGTGATTCTATGATTCTATGGTTCTGTGATTCTATGGTTCTGTGATTCTATGGTTCTATATTTCTATGATTCTATGGTTCTATGTTTCTGTGGTTCTGTTTCTGTGTTTCTGTGATTCTCTGGTTCTATGTTTCTATGATTCTATGATTCTATGTTTCTATGATTCTATGGTTCTATGTTTCTATGCTTCTATGATTCTATGGTTCTATGATTCTATGATTCTATGTTTCTATGGTTCTGTGGTTCTATGATTCTATGTTTCTATGTTTCTATGGTTCTGTGGTTCTATGATTCTGTGGTTCTATGATTCTATGTTTCTGTGATTCTGTGGTTCTATGTTTCTATGTTTCTATGATTCTATGGTTCTATGTTTCTATGCTTCTATGATTCTATGGTTCTATGATTCTATGATTCTATGTTTCTATGGTTCTGTGGTTCTATGATTCNTTCTATGGTTCTATGGTTCTGTGGTTCTATGTTTCTGTGGTTCTATGTTTCTATGATTCTGTGGTTCTATGGTTCTATGTTTCTATGTTTCTATGGTTCTATGTTTCTATGATTCTATGGTTCTATGATTCTATGTTTCTATGGTTCTATGGTTCTGTGGTTCTATGTTTCTGTGGTTCTATGTTTCTATGATTCTGTGGTTCTATGGTTCTATGTTTCTATGTTTCTATGGTTCTATGTTTCTATGATTCTATGGTTCTATGATTCTATGTTTCTATGTTTCTATGATTCTGTGGTTCTGTGGTTCTATGGTTCTATGTTTCTATGATATATCTCCAGGCAGGGGGCTTGAGAGGGGCACATCTCTACAGTGTGGGTGGCTGTTGCATGAGTCTATACCGATCCAGAGTGTGTGTGAACAGCACAGCAGAGAGCAGAGAGAGAGAGCACTGCATGGCCACAGGACCCACCACGTGTCTCCAAGCTGTGATGTTTAGCTGCTGCCTTGCAGCTCCTTCTTGGAACTGAGTGATTCTAAAGTTAGAGCAGCACATGTAGGCTGCAAACACTGGGTCCTGTGTGGAGTAGAGCACTCGAGTGCTTTGCACTGAGGTGATTCCTTCCACACACCATGGGAGCTGCTGCCAGGTACCAAAAGGAATTCTTCTTTTCATTGCCTAACAGAGGTTGTGGAGTCTCCTATGGAGCCTGTCAAGGCCTGTCTGGATGTGTTCCTCTGTGATCTGTGTTAGATAGGATTGTCCTGCTCTGGCAGGGGGGTTGGACTGGATGATCTCCTTGGGTCCTTTCCAACCCCTAACATCCTGTGAGCCTGTGAAATACTCAGCATTGATATAAACTTTGCTGTTATCACTGATATGATAAAAAAAACCACCCTTTTTTGTCTACCTAGCATCAGTATCTCTTGGTGAAAAGCTGGAATGGCTTTGTCTGTGCATTCTGCATCCCACTGCACTTTTCACCCCCTGCCTGTGCTGGGCTGGGGGGTGCAGGACAGCCATCAGCTCAGTTTGTTTCCCCAGCAGCTCTTTGCATTCTCTCCTCTGAACATGTGCAAACCCAGAGACCAGCAACTGGCAGCTCTTGGCTGCCTGCTGATGTGTGGGCTTACAGAAATGGTATTTTTAAGCATTTGCAATTGCATCATTCTGTAATGAATTCATTTCTGCCTCTCTAGCACGACATGGAATACTGGAGAGGGGCTGTGCATGCATTAGAGGTGCTAAAAACCTGTTGGCTCCAAGAAGGCCTCTGACAATCAACCTCCTGATCCCAGTCCTCTCCTGCAGTCCCTAGCAGATGCTGGCTGTCCTGCAGGCCAAGCCAAGCCTCTGTCAGAGAAGATAACCAGACCCTTGGAGGCTGTGCAAGGCTCCATTTTCTCAGAGGAGTTAATGCCTGAGGCCAGGAGGTGTTGCCAGAGCCTGCATCCCGTGGAGCTGAGCTGGCTGAGCTCAGAATTGGCCTCAGGCAGGACCAGCCAAGCGTTCCTTGGCTGGCAGGTAGGTGGTGTGTGGGGACAGCAGAGCTGGAACATGCTGTTTGCCAGACAAACAAACCCTCTCCGTGGGGACTAGCCCCACATAGAAGCATAGAATCAATCAGGTTGGAAGAGACCTCCAAGCTCAGCCAGTCCAACCTAGCACCCAGCCCTGGCCAATCAACCAGACCATGGCACCAAGTGGAGTCACTGTCCCTGGGGGTGTTCAAGAAAAGCCTGGATGAGGCACTTAGTGCCATGGTCTGGTTGACTGGATAGGGCTGGGTGTTAGGTTGGACTGGATGAGCTTGGAGGTCTCTTCCAACCTGCTTGATTCTATGAAGTGCCCCATCCAGGCTTTGCTTGAACACCTCCAGGGACAGTGACTCCACCACCTCCCTGAGCAGCCCATTCCAATGCCAATCACTCTCTTTGCCAACAACTTCCTCCTAACATCCAGCCTAGACCTCCCCATAGAATCATGATGACCTCCTCCTCCCTCTGAGTTTTCCTCTAACCCTGAAGAGATGAAAACAATCTCCTCTGGCTGGACAAATCCCAACTCATGGAAAGGTCTAACAGTTCCCAAACACCTCTCTCACAAACATACAACAACAGCCCCAGAGCATCTTGTGCTTCAAATCAACACCAGAGCAACTTGTGCTTCAAATTAGCACACATCTCCTCCCTCAAAGCTCCTGGCAGGATGGTGAAGGTGTGCAAGGTGCAGTCTGGGTGCAGTGTAGCCTTCACCGCTGCCTTCCTGCAGCCATGGGCACCAGCGAAGTGTTCCTGCAGGAGCCCATCCCGCTGCCAGCCTCCCCACTCCTTGCAAACAGGGAGAGTTGACTCAGTGTGGCAGATGTTTGGGAATCTTTAATTGAAAATGCAAAGAAAAACAAATGCAGCTAGAGGCATCCATCAAAACTTCTCTGCTTCCCCACAGTTGTCTTTTCTCAGGAGCTAATACCCAAAGATTCGCTTATTAGAGTCATAATGTTATAATTATTTCATTTAATACTCTAATTATCCCTTGTGATTAATCCTGACCATAACAGAAATGTCTGGGAGTCTGGGAGGCATGTTCCAATAGATTTGGCATTATGAATGTTAATTTGAGTTAACAAGTATGATAGCTGGAGGAAAAGAAACCAAAGAGCATGAGGACTTCCAGCTTCTGAGCAAGCGCAGGAGCTCTTCCTGCCTGCTTCTGCCAGAAACTGGGCCAGGAGCCTGAGGTTCTGCTGGTCTGGGCTCAGGTGGAGGGCTGGAGGATGTGGGGCTGTGCGTGGAGGCTGTGCAGCAGGCACAGTGCTGATGGGGAGAGTTGGCACAGGCCTGGGAGAGCTCTTAAGTAATGCCAGGTGTGATCACCCACTGCAGTAGAAGGAGGTTCTCCTCTGCCTCTGCTCTGCACTGGTGAGACCTCATCTTGAGTACTGCCTTCAGGTTTGGGCTCCCCAGTTGAAGAGGGACAGGGATCTGCTGGAGAGAGTCCAAGGGAGGGCTATGAGGATGATGAGGGGACTGGAGCACTGCCTGATGAGGAGAGGCTGAGGGACCTGGGGCTGCTTAGAAGAGAAGACTGAGAGGGGATTGAATCAATGTTTCTAACTCTCTGAGGCTGGGGATCAGGAGGTGGGGGACAGGCTCTGCTCGCTGCTCCCTGGGATAGGACAAGCAGCAATGGATGGAAGCTGCAGCACAGGAGGTTCCAGCTCAACACAAGGGGGAACTTCTTTCCTGGAAGGGTCCCAGAGCACTGGCACAGGCTGCCCAGAGAGGTTGTGGAGTCTCCTTCTCTGGAGCCTTTCAAGGGCTGTCTGGATGTGTTCCTGTGTGACCTGAG
>WAAF01017355.1:153492-164052 GCA_013400475.1 Tricholaema leucomelas
ACCTGCTTAGTTCTGCCATGCGAGGTACCAGCGACAGACAAGCTCCCAACATCTACTAACCAGTGTAAACCACCTGTGCACAGCCTCACTTCTCTAAAGAAAGCAGCACCTGGCAGTGTCTGACTTTCAGAGGGTCCCAAGTGCTGTTCTCTGAGTGCCTCCCCAGGTGCTCCCAGACGTTTGCAGTTGGTATGTGCACAGCTGGGCTCTCCAAGCACCCCGGGGCTGCAGCTCAGTCTAATTTTAGGTACTGAAATGTGAAGGATCGAGCTAAATCCTTTACAGCCTGGAGTGGAGATTGAGGCTCAGGCAGAACCTCCTGAGGCTTTCTTGTGTCACTTGGATGGCTGAGGGCAAACAGCAAATTGCCTGGGGCTGTAGATAGGGAAATGAAGGTTGCCTGATTTCTTCCCCATTAGTCCACAGCCCACACCCTTCTCCCGGGCTTGGCCCCCCCCATCTCTTGGGTTTGCCAGCTCTGCCCTGGTAGTTTCTGCCCAAGTTCCTGGCATGCTTGCCCCAAAATATCCAAGAACCACACACTGCTGAGCTTCCCCTGCCCACCCTGGCACACCTAAGCTCTCTCAGGTGGTTTCCAGACCTGTCCACCCCTCATGTCTTGAGGACAAACGTCTCTCTGTGGGGCAGTGCTGTGAGCTGTGCCCGTGCCAAGGCCAGAGGTGTGTGGAGGTGGTGGTGCCTTTCTGGGTGGAGGGGCTGCAGCATGGTCTCCTTGTTAGCATGGAGAGAGGCTGTTAGTGAGCCAGAAGGTGATGCAGATGTTGAGCAGCTGCAGAGGGCAGACACAGCCCCAGGGCACTGAGGGCAGGCTGGGTGGGTAGGGGGCTCTTCTGCGAGAACAAACGGGCACTTTCTCTTCCCTTCTGATTTCCATTTGCAGGCTTCAGAGGTGGCTGCCAAGAACTGCAGCAGCCTTCAGCTGTCAGAACAATGATCTCAGTTCTGCTGAAAAGTTCACATCTGACAAAGTTCCTCTGCTGGGTTGTCTCAGGTATCCTTGGGATGGTGGAAACGCTGCAGGAGCTGGGAAGGGTGGGTGGAGGCACTTGCTGCACTGCACTTTGAGGTGAAGGATGTCTGTGCAGCACCACCCAGGGAAGAGCTGTTGGACACTTTTCAGGTGGAGCCACATTAAGTTTCCCAGAAGGAGCCAACCTCCTCTTCTGTGCACAGAACCATCCCCCAGGCTGCCCAGCAGCAGCAGCAGCAGCAGCTATTTGAGTGGTTTGTAGCCGGCAGCTCCAGTGAGTTGCTATGTGCTGCAAGGACACAGGTGCCATGCCCAGGGTAACCCTCAGCCCACCTCAGGCTCCTTCTGGACACAGCCTCCTGAAGTTACTCAAACCTCATCCCTAGCAGAGCAAAGGAACCACAGCCTGGAGCTGCCAGGAGGGCAACACTGTGCCCAGTCTCCGTGCCAGGGCAGGAGGAGCAGGGACATGAACACAACCATGGCTGGAGGAGCCCTAGGAGTGCAGCACCCCACGCAGAAGCCAGCCCTTGGGCAGCTCCCACCCAGTGTAGTGGGTGAGCACAGAGCCTTGGCTCCAGCGGGAGCCCCATTGACGGAGCAGCCACTATCAGCACAGCCAAGGCTCCTTTTCAGCCTCTCTGGCAGCCAATTACTCATTTCCAGTGCGCCAGTCTGTTCTTAATTTGGCAGTTAAAGGCGGGGGGGGGGCGTCAGAGGGAAGAGCACAGCAATGTCCTCTTAGTGGGAGCCTCAGAACCAATATTCTAAGAGACAGGAGAAAATTAATGCGAGAATGTGATGTTTACAAGCCCCTGTCACTGCCCATGCTTGAAGGACTGGCTATTAACACCTGGTCAAGAAGAGGCTCTTCCTCTAAAGACGTTTTTTAAAGGCATGGAGGATGCTCTGGAAGAGCAGGAAAACAATCTGATTAATAGGATGTCTCCTTGAAACATCTCCAAAGTGTTACTTTTACTGCAGTGCACTTTCCCCTGGCGCGAAGCGAGAAACCAAAGTGCAGAACCGAGAGGAGAACGAAGAAGCTCCTTTACTCCAGGGGGCATAATGAGGCCATAAAAGAAACAACCAACCCCAAACCAATAAAGTTAAATAATTTACCATAAATACCTACAGCTCCAGAAATCATTTCCCTACGTTGCAACTGCCTATGCTTCAAATGATCTTTGCATTCGCCGTGTCACAGATGGCGACATCAGACAAGAGAGTCCTTGACAAAATCCCGCTGTAATTATTCTTTCCACAGCTGCAGTTATTTTAATGCCTTTTCAGTTGAGCTGAAAGGGATGCACACATTTGATAAAGGAGGGCTTTTTAACCACTTGGACAATGAAGCATTTGAAGTGTACAGTGGAAAAAAAGAAAAAAAGAGAGAGGAGGAGAGGGGGGAAAAAAAAGAAACAAACAACGACAAACGACCCACCAAAAATTCCAACCCCCCCCACCTCCCCAAAAAAAACTTTCTCCAGACCTTGTGAGGGCTCAGAGAGAGGTTTCTGCAGCAGTTAGTCAGCTGTTCAAGCTAAAATATGCTGCTTGGAATGGCCTGAGAGAGCTGTTAGCTGAGGAGCTGCTCAGAGGCAGCCTAACACTTGGTTGTAGTTTGGGGAGCAGCTCGGAAGGGTCCTGTCTGCGTTGAGAAATGGTCCCTGTCAAGGACAGGCAGGGAGCTCTGGGTCTGCTTTGCAGGGCTGGAATGAGGTCAAGGTTAGGCACTGCTCCAGCCTGCTGTGCCCAGCTGCAGTCCCACTTTGGGTGGCTTTTCTTAGTTGTGCTGTTTCATGCCCGAGTGCTTTCAATCACTGTGGCAAGTCCCTCTCCCTAAGGAACGCGGTGCAAGGCCAGCCCCTCCCAGCCCTGGGAAAGCTGGCAGGCTCCCACCAGCAAGCCTGGGCACTGCGGGCACGTCCAAGCTCCACTTGCCCAAGAAACAAGGATGAGCTGCTCTGACAGAAGCTGTGTCCCTGGAGACACCATCCACGTCTCCTCAGACCCAGTTTCTCAGCCTAGCTACCAAATCATCCTTCCCTGGCACTCATTACCCTCCCTCTGAGCCACTCTTCCCCTAGGCAATGCCCTTCCTCAGTCTGCTGCCTCCCTGCCATAGGGGCAATTCCTCTGGGCAAGTAGTTCTGGAAGCCCTGGCATATTTAGGCAGCTAAATAAAAGCAGGGTCCTTTTGGAGTGACCCAGAGTCCTGCCATATGCCTCTGCTCAGGGCAGTGAGGGAGTTTGGGATCTACCTAAAAGTCCAGAGAGTGATGGAGACTTGAACTGAGGCACCAGAAGTTCAGTTCCTGCAGGAGCTTGTGAAGGCACAGCAGAGTACAGCAGCTCACAGAGCTCTGTGGGACCTTCACTCAGGCTTGGAGAGAGGCTGCTTATGAAAGCCTGCAGTGAGAGGACAAAAGGCAATAGTTTCAAAGCAGAGAAGAGCAGATTTAGATTGGATGTGGGGAACAAGTTCTGCACCGTGAGGGTGCTGGAACACTGGTATGGCTTGCTCAGGGATGCAGTTGAGGCCCCATCCCTTGGGATATTCAAGGTAAGGCTGGACAGGGCTCTGGGTAACCTGATCTAGTTGAGTCAGGGGGTTGGAGCACCTCTGCTATGAGGAGAGGCTGAGGGAGCTGGGGATTGTTCAGCCTGGAGAAGAGTCTGGGGAGACCTAAGAGTGGTCTCCCAGTACCTGAAGGGGCTACAAGAAGGCTGCAGAGGGACTGTTCCCAAAGGCCTGCAGTGATGGCACAAGGAGCAATGGTTTGAAATGAGAGAGGAGCAGATTGGATGTTAGGAACAAGTTTTGCACCATGAGAGTGGTGGAACACTGGAGCAGGTTGCCCAAGGAGATAGCCAAAGCCCCATCCTTGGAGATATTGAAGGTCAGGGCTTTGGGCAACCTGCCCTAGTGGAGGATGTCCCTGCTGGCTGCAGGGGGGTTGGTCTGAATGACCTCTGGAGGTCCCTTCCAACCCAAACTGTACTATGAGTCTATGATTCTGATGCTATGAGTTACAGAATAGAGTCATAAAATCATAGACTCGTAGAATCAGTCAGGATCAGCCAGTTCCAACCCCCCTGCCATGTCCAGGGACATCCTACCCTAGAGCAGGCTGCCCACAGCCTCAGCCAGCCTGGCCTTAAACACCTCCAGGGATGGAGCCTCAACCACCTCCCTGGGCAACCCATTCCAGCCTCTTACCACTCTCATGCTCAACAACTTCCTCCTCACCTCCAGGCTGAACCTACCTATCTCCAGCTTTGCAAACTGTTATGGGAGACATCACTAAGTTTGCAAAAGGATGTCTATGATTCTGCATCTTCTGCAAGCCCTCGAACACCCTGGCCCTGAATCTACCTTTCAGGACTCTGAAGAAGCAGCTCTGTTTTGTAAAGCTCTGAACACTCAACAGCTCTTGTGAAAAACAAAAGAAGCTGAATCCTCTTTAAGTGAAGTTCTCTCTGCTCCCAGCAACTTGCAGCTGCTTCTCCCTCCCCCTCTTTAAGCTATTAGTTTAAAAGAAGTGCGTGGAGACACAAGGCAAACGATGCTGGCTCTGCTGGGAGGATATTTTCCCACTTAAACCAAAGAAAGAAAAGCCAAAGAATGGCTGAGCAGCAGGAGGCTTTTCAGAGTGGGATCCTCGCAAGCTTTGACGTACAAAGAAGACATCCTGGGCTCTGCTGCTCACAAACCAGGGAAGCCTGATTAATGAAGGTTATTGTCGGGGAGGCCTGGATGTTATACTCGACACTGAAAGGCACCAAACCCTCAAAGTGTTCAGCTTTATACAATAACAGATTGTGTGCAGTTAGCCTTAGAAAACAAATGCACTCTCTCATCTCTGAGATTATAGAGCATCCATCACGGGCTGGCAGGGAACACCACAAACATGAGTGTATGTAATTAGCAACACATGAAATCTGAACAGCAGCAACTGGAGGAGCTGTTTGTGTTCCTTCCCACTCTGAAGCATCTTTTCCCTCCTAACTCAGGTCCTGCTCCAGCCTGGCAGTGCTGTGCCTGGGCAGGGAAGGTCACTCTGGGTTCCCTTCTGCACCCAGACAGTTTCCCTCCTGTGCTGCTGGGATGTGTCTGAATCCCAGAATGGTCAGGGGCTAGAAGGGACCTCAAAAGATCATAGAATGGTTTAAGGTTGGAAGAGACCTCAAAGCTCAGCCAGTTCCAACCCCCTGCCATAGGCAGGGACACCTCCCACTAGAACAGATCACTCAAGGCCTCATCCAACCTGGTCTTGAACACCTCCAGGGAAGTTGTGGAGCACAGAAGCACCCAGTGTGATCTTTGATCACATTGGGTGCTTCTGTGCTCCACAACCTCCCTGGGCAGTCTGTGCCAGTGTCTCACCACCTTCAACCTGTGCCAGTGTCTCACCACCCTCAACCTGTGCCAGTGTCTCTCCACCCTCAACCTGTGCCAGTGTCTCACCACCTTCAACCTGTGCCAGTGTCTCTCCACCCTCAACCTGTGCCAGTGTCTCTCCACCCTCATCCAGGAGTTTTGTTTTTTCTTCTCTCCTGCATCTTTCACTGCTCTCTCAGCCTTAGCTGCCATCTCCATGGGGCACCATACACAGTCTGCCACAGCCCTTCCCCTAGCATGGAAAGAGAGGACAGGAGTAAGGAGCAGCAGGGATGTGGAGGCTGACTCCAAGTCCATCCCAGCCAGATTGTGCTTTGCATGGATTTCAGCAGCATCAACTCTCTTGCCTCATGCCCACCACAAGCAAAATGGGAGCAGTGTTCTCCTGAAGTGTTGTGCCTCAAGCTGCCCAGGGTCTCTCCCAGAGCTGGGATCTGACCTGGGTGCCAGTCTCTTATGCTGCTTTTTCTTTTCCTGCTGCACTGTACTGTAATATGAGCCACAAAATTAAGAGCTATGCTTGAGTACTTGAATAAAGAAACAAGCTCCATCCTGGAAGCAGCCAGGCATGCCTCGTGGGGTCCTCATATTCCTCAGCCCTGAATCTTAGGCTGATAATTAAGAAGAAACAAACTCACTTACACAAATTAAGATCCCATCAGGCTGCAGAGCCAGCACAAAGCCATTGTCACTTCCTATTTCAAACATGCTTGAATTGAAGGGAGCTTGGATTAGGGGGGTTTAAAGAGAGGCAGAGAGAAGTCACTTTGCTGGATGACAAGCAGCTGTCCTCAGAGGATGTCCTGAGGGCCCTTTCTCCTGCTGCTTGCCCATGAAAGCCTGGTATAGGGCAGGGTAATGATACAGGCTTGTCATCATGTGCCAGCCTGCTGAGTCCCAACCACAGCAGGGTCCAGGGCAAGAGCTGTTCAGACACCCAGCATGGAGGCCTTCCAGTCCTTGCAGGATTTCAGAGGTTCCCATAAACACCATGCAACATTTTGGCCTTGGGTGCTCCTTCCAAAATTGGTCCTTCACATCAGGTCTTCTGGCCAAAAGGAGTCATCAAGCTGGAGGTGTCTCCTGCAGGAAATGTCCTGATTCTGTTTCCCATGACAGTGACAAACCCACAGCTGATGTTAGGGGCTGCTGCTTCCCAAGAACATTCTGGACAGGAGTAGACCCCAGTGAATATTCTGGTCCCTGGAGTGCTCTGGCATTCTAAAGCCTTAAGAATCAAGAATCACAGAATCACAGAATCACAGAATCATAGAACCATAGACTCACAGAATCATAGACTCACAGAATCATAGAATCAGTCAGGGTTGGAAGGGACCACAAGGAGCAGCCAGTTCCAACCCCCCTGCCATGCCCAGGAACACCCTACCCTAGATCAGGCTGGCCACAGCCTCATCCATCCTGGCCTTAAACACCTCCAGAGATGAGGCTTCCAACACCTCCCTGGGCAACCCATTCCAGGCTCTCACCACCCTCATGGTGAACAACTTCCTCCTCACACACAGCCTGAATCTTCTCATTTCCATCTTTGTTCCATTGCCCCCAATCCTATCACTCCCTGACAGCCTAAGAAGTCCCTCCCCAGCTTTGTTGCAGGCCCCCTTCAGGTCACAATAAGGACACTTTGGAGCCTTCTCCTCCCCAGACTGAATAGCCCCAACTCCCTCAATCTCTCTGCTTCCCACAACACCTTGTCTCTGCTGCACCCCAGGACTGAAGCCATGGTATATGGGGTAGGAGCTGCTCCTGAAGCCAGAGAACACCTCACAGTCCCTGGTCCCCTTCTGGCCCAGCAGCAGTCCCCATCCCTGACTCCTTGGGGCAGCCCCCTCTGAGCCCCAGCCCAACACGAGAAGCATGTATCTGGCACCCAGCAGGGCACAGAACCCTGGATCATATGGATCTGGCTGGGGAGCCAAGTGATCAGGAGCTTGTTAGAGCCTCCTTTTAAATTAAGTGTCTGAAATAGGGCTTTAATTGGGCTGCAGCAGCACAGCTATTGTAGAGCAGTGAAATACCAGGGGCTTATTAAGGGGATGCTTTAAGGCTTTCCAGTCCCATATTGAGCAAACAGTTGTTAGATTTCAATAAATAACTTCTCTAATCTACATTAAATAAGCAGTTAAACATCTTCAGGATACTCATTTTCTTCCAGAATGACTCCAGTCAGAGAGTCCCAGGTTGTAATTTCACTGTTTTCACAGGGTTCTGCTTGCTCTTTGCTCTGCCCCAGAGCCGCTGCCTCGCTGCAGCCATCTCAGCCATTTACATCCCCAGTACATCCCAGTCTGTAAACCCCTTCACCATCACAAGGCCCCAGAGGAGCAGGGGGCACACTTAGCCCCATTTTACAAGCACAGGATGAAGGCTCAGAAGAGCAAAGCCACTTGTTCAAAGGCAGGCAGGGAGCCTGGAGCGGAGCAGAACAGGAGCTAACGAAAGATCAAAACACACTTTCCTAAAAATAAGGCTTTGAAAGTCTGCAAAGGGAACCTGGCTCTGAGAAATTGCTGTGCTGGGATCAAAAATGCAATTAGTCCTGTGCTGGCTTTGTCACTGACATTGGTAATGAACATACAAATGGCCCAAGAGCCCCAAGAGCTGACAAACATTCGCAGCCACTTGCTGCTCCTGTCCAGAACAGTAGAAGTGTCTGGAACACCAGAGCAGGCAGAGAGCTCCAGGAGGGACCATAGGAAGTGCCTTCACCAAACTTTGATCCCTGGAGGCAGCTCTCACCTCTTTCCATGAGGTCTTTCCAAGATGGCCCATCATAAAATCATAGAATCATAGAATCAAGCTGGTTGGAAGAGACCTCCAAGATAGGTTGATAGGTTGGACTGGACAATCTTGGAGGTCTCTTCCAACCTGGTTGATTCTATGATCATCCAATCCAGCCTATCACCCAGCCCTAGCTAATCAACTAGACCCCATGGTCTCATCCAGTCTTTTCTTCAACATCTCCAGGGATGGCAACTCCAGCACCTCCCTGGGCAGCCCATTCCAATGCCAATCACTCTCTCTGACAACAACTTCCTCCTAACAGCCAGCCTAGACCTCCCCTGGCACAGCTTGAGGCTGTGTCCCCTTGTTCTGTTGCTGGGTGCCTGGCAGCAGAGCCCAACCCCACCTGGTTACAACTTCAGGTAGCTGCAGACAGCAATGAGCTCTGCCCTGAGCCTCCTCTTCTGCAGGCTGCACACCCCCAGCTCCCTCAGCCTCTCCTCATAACAGAAACATCTAAACTGAAGCCACTGCTTGCACCTTCTCTCTGGAGCTGCCCAGAGCTTCACACTCCTCCTGTAAAGGAATCTGAACTCCTTTCAGAAGTCACTTCTACTCTGCACTGTAGAACAGGTAACACTAATGAGAAAGCCCAAACACTGGGGTTCTTCAACCAGGGGAACAGGAAAATTAATGAGAAGCTGCTGAAGAACATAAATAATCTGAGCTCCCCATTAGAGGTGGTTAGCAGCATCACAGCATCCAGAGAGGAACCTGCCCAGGCACCACCATCAGCCATGCTCCCTGGGAAATCCATAGAATGGTTTAGCTTGGAAGGGACCTCAGAGAGCATAGGATTGTAGGATATTAGGGGTTGGAAGGAACCTAAGGAGATCATTGAGTCCAATTCCCCACCACAGGCAGGGACAACTCCCACTAGAATAGGTCACTTAAGGTCTCATCCAACCTGGCCTTAAACACCTCCAGGGAGGTTGTGGAGCACAGAAGCACCCAATGTGATCTTTGATCACATTGGNCATTCCATGCCCTTCTTATGTTCACAGGAGCACAGGATGGTAGGGGTTGGATGGGACCCAAGGAGAATATTGAGTCCAACCCCCCTGCCAGAGCAGGGCAATAACACAGATCACAGAGGAACACATCCAGACAGTGTTGTGTTGGGGGCTCCATCACTGTCAGGAAGTTTTGGTCAGCTGAAATCCAGAGGTGATTAGCTGAAATCCAAGAGTGATTAACCCTTTAACACTCAGGCTATGGGGGAAGAATTATTGTTATTATAAAGCAGAAGTTCTGCCTTAACTGCTTGCAAAGATCTAGATGTAAAAACAAACCCCCAAACAACCCACATCAAAGTGGCATGGCCACAAAGGAAAGATTATGAAGTCCCCTGTGGGGTTTACAAGTAATTTACTAGCAATAAATATTCAACCCCACATTTTGGTGGGTAATGATCATAAATACTCTTTGGACAAGAATTCTTTCCAGAACTCACAAGTCCACTCCCTTAAGGACAAGTTTTATTACCTCTCTTGCTCTGTGTTTGTGTTCAAAATGCTGCTGTCAAAGCAGTTTATGAATCACAGCCCTGTTGGCATGAGGCTTTCATAATTCCTGTGGAAATGGGTTCCCCACAAACACTCAGGGAGCACAGAGTCCTGTAACTGCCCAGGATGACCTTAACAAGGAGGATCAAAGCTGCAGCTCAGCCTCCTGGGCCAGCACTAAATAGAGACAGATAGGAGAACAGCCAGGAGGAGCCATGGGAGATGAGTGCATGCAGGAGGTTGCTGTCACCAGGCTGGTGGCACCTTGTAGGATCTTTAGGAAAGGAGGAACATGCTGAGAGTTTTGTTTCCAAGCAGTCAGCAAAATCCCAGCCAGCTGCTGGGGAAGGAGAATGCAGGAGATGGGAGAAAGTACAGAGTGTGCAAGAGCTCATCTGAGGAGCTCAGCATCCAAAGTGCTGAGAGCAGAGGGGTGCTGCAGGGCCAGGGAACTGGGAGTGCTTAGGCAAGACAAAGTGCAGGAGGCATCTGCCAAGGCTGGGTTCTGAATAAGGGTCCTGGAATTTTCTTGTGGCTGAGTTGTGGCTTCCCTCAGTGTGTGAGATTCAGAGACTTGCAGAGTGGTTTGACTTGGAAGGGACCCTAAAGATCATCTAGTTCCAACCCCCTGCTATGGGCAGGGACACCTTCGATTAGAATCATGGAATCATCATAGAATCAGTCAGGGTTGGAAGGAACCATGAGGATCAGCCACTTCCAACCCCCCTGCCATGCCCAGGGACACCCTACCCTAGAGCAGGCTGCACACAGCCTCAGCCAGCCTGGCCTGAAACACCTCCAGCCATGGGGCCTCAACCACCTCCCTGGGCAACCCATTCCAGCCTCTCACCACTCTC
>WAAF01017355.1:164074-177904 GCA_013400475.1 Tricholaema leucomelas
GATCACATTCGGTGCTTCTGTGCTCCACAACCTCCCTGGGCAACCTGTGCCAGTGTCTCACCACCCTCAACCTGTGCCAGTGTCTCACCACCCTCACTGGAAAGACTTTTTTTCCTGCTTTCCAGTCCAAATCTCCCCTCTTCCAGCTCATATCCATTGCCTCTCATGCTAGCACTACAAGCCCTTGTAAAAAGTCCCTTCTTTGGAGCGAGGGAGTAGGAAGGAGAGGGAGAGTTAATTAGGTTAGAATTGCCTCCAAAAAAAGGACCAGCACTAAATATGAATTCACAAGCCAGAGATAAGGAAATGCAAATCAGGCTGGGCTTTGGGTTTTACTATGCCATTGCTCTCCCTCTAATTGGAGGAAATGGATCCAGCAACTGCAATTGCTACACTTCCCCTACTCAGCTACAACTGCGGGCAAGAGAATCTCTCGTGTGCTTCCCCAAATAACCACATGAATGTGTCAGGGAATTGAGTAAATGTGGCTCTAACTGCCTCTTTGCTGCTCAGTTTGGAAACGGGCAGGCACATGCACCAAGTCACTCCTGTCTGCTGACACATCCCTGGCACTGAAAGGAGCTGCCAGGGGAGCAGAGGATTGTTTGCATTCGGTACCTTGCGCTGAGAGCGTTAATCCGAAGCGATACCTGCACAAAGACAAAGCTCGAGGTGGCAGAAAGTGGCACCAGCTCCAGCTAACAGCCTGCAATGCATTCTCTTCCCCGTGGCAGAGATGAAGAGGAAAAGCAACCAGAAGATCCTATTTCCAAATATTATGAGCCAAGCCTAGATATTGCCCTCCAGCTAAACAGCCAAGGACTCGTTTCGAGTCTCTTCTGAGTAAAGACGACAGAAACTGATCTTCCAGAAATAAAAAATGCCTAAGAGGTGTGTAAAGTGAGGGGGGAAATGGTTTTCTTTCCCTATAAAGGGAGAAAAGAGCTTTTGGATTTTATAGGCAGAGATTTAAACTAAGAGTCTCTTTTTTTACAGGTCCCTGTCTCAGCTTAAAATGGCAACAGCATCACTGCAAGAGAAAATGGAGCGGTGGCAGCATCCTGAGCCGCGGGAGGTGTGGGTCTCAGCTGGGGTTGCTGGTTTGGCAGAATAGGGCTCCAGAGGAGAGGGAGAAGGAGTCAGAGGATTTTCTCCTCATCCCAGGGACTTCCTGCCAGAAGAGGAGCCTGCCCCTGGGTTTGCCAGCTCCAGTTTGTGCTCCTGACCACAGCTTTAGCACTGCCACGGATGGGAAACAAGATTCCAGCCACCAGCCAGCTGCCGCTCTTGGGACCTCCACGAGGCTTTGCCACATCCCAGAGCTGCAATCTCCAGTTCTCTTTTTCACTTCTGATGAGAAGTTTTGAATCAGGGAAATCCCAACCCTGTGCCAGACAATTAAACCTGAAAGTAATTAAGGTAAAATCAGGAGGTACAGGACACGTGGGGGTAGCAGAATGGTGATCAGTGCTTGTGCCGTTGTCAGGCCACCAAACAAACTGGGACTTGAATGAAGCACATGGAGCAGTGACCTGTGCACAAACCTTGCTGTGACCTCAGGGTGTGATGTCATTTTGGCTCCATTCTACTGCTAATTACAAATGCTGAGTTCTGAATATTCCCATCTGAGGGGGATTCACTGCTGGGTCATTTAAGAAATCTATCAATGAGAAGATGCTGTGAAGTTTCTCCCTTCGCCAGGACAGTGACTGCTAAAACCCTCAGACCTGTTTTGGAGGCAGTTTCCTGCCTAGATCAAACCCAGTAGATTCTGGCAGCAAACATCCAGACTGTGGGGAAACCACAGACCAGAAAACAAAAAGTTGGAGCAGATGATCCTTAAGGTCCCTTCCAACCTGGGATTCTATGATTCTGTGACTCAGGGTCTTCTTCCTCACCTAAACTGTATTTAAGCATCAGACTTGGACATTTTGACTCCTCTTACTTCCCTCCCACGGTTAATTCCCTAGATCAACCCTTTCCTAACTCAAGGAGGACAACCAAACCATTTCATTCACTCAAGTCTTTGAATGGTGCAAGCCCAATGTACCACCTAAGTGATAGAGAATGGCATTGTCCTTCAGCAGGGGTGAGCCACCTCTGCTGGGCACAGGACGTGGCAGAGGACAGCAGTGTTACCAGAGCATAGGTTAAAAGTAGCTTATAACCCCAGAGCAGAGCCAGAAACCAGGGCAGGAGTGACCTGAAGCATGATTTGCAACTAACATCTTCGTCTCTCATCCATGGGAAAGACACTGTGGGATGATTATCCACCCAGATTTATCTCTGCAGCTCCATGTGTATCCTTCTGTGCTTAAAAATGTCTCTCTGCCCTTTGCATTATTGCATTGCCCTTTACATTCATACCACATAAACCTCTCAAGTACCGTAAAACTTACAAGGTGTAATATAATGTCCTGGGTTTCTTTTACACACCATCAACAAAAGCACAGAGAGGGAGATGTTGTTTGGCCTGACAATGACACAGGAGGAAAATAGCTGGCCGAGTACACACACACACACACTCTTAGAGGCTGAAACCCCCAAGCTGGATTGATTATCTGGCACTGATGGATCGCTTTCATGTATTACATAGATAAGGAAATTGATTATTCAATCCATCACTGTCTGCAGCAAGAATCCAGTCCTTAATAACAAAAAAAAAACAAAAGGAGAGAAAATATAGATCTATCTTGTACAGGTAAAGAGGCTTTTGGGGTTAATCATAATGTACCTTCTGCTGCACAGCCACTGAGAGGGCAACACCTGGGAGTTCTGCAGGGTTAAGTGACCAGTTTTCCTTCTCAGGGCTCTCAAGGAAGAGAACTGTGCTTGGTGGCTGCTCTGGCTGTGACTGTGGAGAGCAGCGTGCTGCTGGCAGGCAGCTGACCAAGGACCAAGCAAGCAGAGCCCCACAGACTGGTGGTCATACCCTGAGCTGTGATGCTGCTGGGTGGAGAAGCCACCACAGAGCACCGGGGAAGAGGCAGGTGCCCCGAACGCTGTGCCAGACGAGTGCAAGTGATTGCTGAGACCTCCCTCTGAGTGCTTCCAATTCACTGCAGAACTAACCAGCAAGTCTAACACCTCAGTCCCCACAGACAGCCATAGCTCAGCTCACTTTGTGGGCTGTACCACAGATTTTATTTACTGTTCCATCCCAGAAGACAAGCAGGAGATGACAGGAGATTCATTAGAGTGGGGAGAGCCACCCACAGCCAGAGCAGTTCCCTCCCCATTCCCTTCTGCATCTCTGATCCAGTTTGGATTCTGCAGCACCAGCTCTGTTATTTTAGGAGCAGCTTCTGTTCCTATTCACCTGGTTGCTAACGAGTTCAAAGAGCTGCTCTGGTCACTTCCAAGTCCCCAGATGGAACAGAGGACATGGTTTAGCAATCAAATGTCATCACCAGCTAATGAGCAGCCAGTGGCCTCTGTTAGAGCAGCCAGTGGCCTCTTCCCATTCCTTATGGGGCACAGGAACCACACTTAGAGTCTCAGCTGCTGCCCTGGCACAGCTCCTGAAGCTGCTGTTTGCAGATGGTGAGGTCAGAAAGCTAATTTGAATCAATCAGTCTCAAAATCCTTGGTAATGCACAGGGGAATCTGGGCACCCCTTGGTGCCTGGGGTGCCAAATTTGCAGAGGAATGAGCAAAGTGCAAGAATTCATCTGCACAGTGGTCTGGGTTTAAGTCTCTGCTGTGTTCCTTTGACATTAGGTGGTTTATTTCTCTGCTTAAAACTTTCCTGAGCAGGGATTCATTGACCACACAGAGTCAGCTCCTAATCCAAGGTGTAAATACTCTGATTTTGGTGCTGCTCTTTAGATTTAGTGTGACTCAAGCAAAAGGGCAGGCTGTACCTCAAAGTAAAAAATGCCACTCAGGGGATTTTTCTCCAGGGCAGTGAATCTTTGGTGAATCAGTTGCTGACAGAACCGAGATGAAGACCAACTGGTGCCTCTTCAGCCCCTCACCAGCAGCACTGGAGTCCAGGGTGAGGTGGAGGAGTATTTTCCCAGTGCTGGGCTTGTCTGGGGAGGCTGGCAGGGAGGCTGGCAGGACAGCTCTGTATGCTCCTGCTGTGTGATACCCAAGCAGCCCACGTTTCTCTGGCTCTTTGCCCTCCCAGAAATCACAGAGCAGTAACAGCTCTGTGTGGTTATGTACCGTGGCTTGCTGCAGATGGAAAGCACAAGGAGTGATGCTGCTGCATGCTGGAGTAACACTGGATGTGGGGAGTTTCACTCAGTGCAAACCTGATAAATGATGCTGAAGGTTGAGGGAAGGTTCCCTGAGCAGCAGAGCAAGGTGTGGGGCAGGAGGTGAGAGCAAAAGCAGCTCGGAGAGGCAGCCACAAAGAAAAGCTGGTGCTGGAGCAAAGACAAAGCACTAAACCTTCTTGGAGAGCTCTTTTCTGTGCTAAGAACCTTCATCAGGTTTAGGCTGTATTATGAGTAATAAATACCAGCAGATTATCCCTGGGTTTAGTGCTAATGAACAGCAGCAGTGATGCAAGAAGCTCCATCACATCTCAACTCGCTCTACATCAGCCCAAACACAGACAATCCCTGCCTGAAAATGCAGTCTGGATTCTCCGGGCAGAGGAGCTGGTGGAGTGTCAGGATGCCCCTGCAGACACTGCAAACAGCAACATCTGCAGTCACAGCAACTTGGGTTCTCCTGGCTGTGAGGCAAGCAGCACTCCCCACTTCACATCTCTTCCCTTCGGCAACGCCGCCGCAGCGCAGCTTTCATCCTCCCCTTCAGCCCTCAGCAGCTCTCAGCCTTTGCCTCTCTCCCCCTCCTCACCCAGTGAGTTCTGCTGCTTTCAACTCGTTATCTGCCTCACCCAGAGACTTCCACCAGCCTAGCTTCTGAGTATGCAAAGGGAAGAAAGAAGTCGAGACGGCATCACATGAAACCTCCAGCCAAGACGAGGGAAAGGGAGTTGCACAGCAGAGCTGGTGCAGAAAGGCAGCACATTGCCAGGCTCAGCGCCGGGATCAGCCCGCCCAGTATTGGGGTTTGTTTGATCCGTGTCTCCGTAAGAGACTCCTGCACCGTAGCTCTCCTGGCAGTGCTGCTGCCAGCATCAGAGGGGATGGAATCAGAGAGGGTGGCTAAAGCAGGAGCGCAGCGTGAGGGAGCTGGAGGAGCAAGGTGGCCAGAGCCACCCGGTCAGGGCAGCTGACGAGGCACAGTGCCCTCTGCTGATGCTGGCCCATAGGCAGAGCCGTCAGCCCCGCTGGCATCATCCACAGCAGGTGAGAGCAGGACGAGCTGGATAGTCTTTAGGAAGAGCTGGATTTCCTCTAGGGTTGGTAATTCGGTGGAAGTGCTGCTCTGTACCAAAGGAGCACTTCGTTCACCAGGATGAGGGAGACCAAACTTCCCTGTCAGCTGAGTCACTTTTAGCATCATTTGGCACATGACTGTGTCAAGGAGGCTCCACAGCGATCTCCTCATGACATCAACCTCCAAATAGTTCCATCAACAGAAACATCCAGAGATGGAGAAATTAAGTTTGCAGTGGTGGCAGTGGATTTGCAGGTGGCAGAATCAGGAGCGGCAATGCCGCAGGATCAGGTGCATGTTGCCTGGGCAGCAGTGCCAGCCACAGCCACCACCCCTGTCCCCACAGACGAAGCCCACAAGAGGTTCCTTCCCCATTCAAGTCCTGCACAACCCAGCACTGTGCAGCCCATCGAGGAGGTCGTGGTGCTGGTGCCTACAGCCAAGGGAAGGTGCCTGCTCCGAGGCAGCAGCCCAGCACTAAGCAGGGCTGCTTACTTTGGCGCTGCTCCTGCCCTGTGATGAATGAGGGTCTCTTATTCTGGTTTGTGGTTTGATCTTAATTTCCTGTATGAAGTTCTCAGGAGAATGCCAAGATCAAACAATTAGACTGCTCTGCGATAAAGAGGTAACATTGTTATTCAAATGTATTCAGCATTAATTTACCACCAAACAATTTACACTGCCACCCTTGCAGCCCACTGAAATCGCTGGGATGTGTTATCTGACACACAAAGCATCTCATGACCTGAAATAACTTTATCAACTATTAAAGGCTTGAACAATGGGTGCGTGGCCACAGCAATGCCCTCGGAAGTGCAGCAGACACAAAGGCAATAAAGCGATTTAAACCCCGGGTGAAGCAAACAAAAGCACTTTACTTGCAATGGTGAAGATGCAGAAAGCAGAAGCTTGAAGCAGCCTCTCAGCCTGCTTGGCCCCAGGAAGTTCAGGGGCCAGATCCTCATCTCAAGCATGTATGTGAGACCCTATTGATACTGCTGCAGAAACCTACCCACAGCAGACAGTGTCCCTTGGCCAGGGGAAGCCCAGCTCTGCTCTGGATGCTTGTGCTCCAAATAGGGGAGAAGGTGGCAGGGAGCTGGGCAGGGAAGATTCACCCAGTTAAAGTGTTTTGAGCCTAGGGGATGGTCTCAGGTGCTGTGAAACTCTTCTCTGATGCTGCTGGCTTCGGGAAAGGGAAAAAGGTATGGCTTTCAGTTCAGTTTCTGCCAGTTCCTACCCCACCACGTTTCGTCACCTCAGTAGCCTGAGAAAAACTCGTTGCTTTACACTCGGTGGCCCCAGGCCCTGGCTGGCACATTGGAGCACCTGTCCCTAAAGATGTCATCCAGAGCAGGCATCGAGCAGGAGCTGAACAGAGCACCACCAGAGCTACTCTTCAGAATATCCCACTCCAGCACCTACACACCCCAGAGCCAGACAGCTCCCAGCCCGATGGCCACTGCCCTTTTCAGCCTTCTCCAGCCTGCTCTTGCCTTGACTGTTAAAAATAAAACTTGGTTTGCAGAGTGTGGGAAGGTGATTTCAGAACAAAATTTCCAGGCTGGCATAGTAAAGCCTCAGAAGAGCCAATCCCACAGAGGATAATTAGCCAGAGAATTTGTTTTCTGTGTATGTATACAAAATAATCAATGCCTTTTTTTTCCCACACAGACTCCAGCCCGATTCGATTGTCTTCTCCGCGTTACTTGCAAGTCATACAAACAATCAATGCCCTGATCCCTTCTCTACACAAGCACAGCTTAGGAGGAGACTGCGAGAAACAAAACCTGCTCAACTCCTGGACGCAGGACTGTTTGTTTAAAAGCTTGGCTGAACCCAATCCTGCTCGCAGCGACTTCAGCCGCGCACCGGTGAGGCTGTCAAACGCTTCTGAGCTGGGATTATTGGCACAAATATCAGCGGGGATGTAACCGTGGTAAAAAAATCACATCGGAAAAGTGAGAACGCCGAGGTGAAGGTGAACCCTTTTCAAATGCAGAAAGCCGAATGCACCCCCAGGCACAGCACAGTGCTCCTGCAGAGGAAGGTCCAGGGGAGCGGGCGGATAAGGTTTGGAGGGAACCCAGGTGTAGGATCGGTAGGGGGACCCTGACTATCCCCACATGCCCACAGACTGGGTGGTAGAGGGGGAGGCTGAACCACTTGTTCCACTCTCCTCACGGAGCAGAGGTGATGGGGAAATGATGGCAGAGGGGCTGGCAGTTCTGGTGTCACCTCCTCGTCAGCACTCGAATACAAACAAAGGCACTAATCACCACATGCCAGCGCTAACGCCGGGCTGACGGCTCCCGAGGTCTATTTTATGCGATTCTTTGTTAATCACCAACCGCTGGCACCCACCTGCTCCACACGAACACCTTGCTAAACACATCATCCATCAAAATAATCACCCTGAGTAATTGACGATGATGCTCGAGCGACGCAGGGCCGCTGAACCCGGGCTGCTGCGCCCTGCTGCTGCTCGGGCTCCACCTGTGACTCCGTTTCCAGTCACCTCGCCCTGCTCTGCCAGGGGCCGGTGCCACCGGGCTCTACAAAATGGCATCAGGCTCTCGTCTGTCACTTTGAAGGGCTGTTACTACTGCTCTTTAATCTAAGAGAAAGGTTAGATAAATAGGCTGTTGACGGCAGCCTAATCACTTGGCGCTCGCTGCTTCTGCCGTCTGAGGGGCACGATATTGCCGCTGCTCAGCGGCTCGGTGCGGCTCTTAATAACCGGGGGGGGGTAATCTCCCTGATCTCATCCACAGCCAGAGCTGGCAGCACCTCACACTACCTCTCACTCACCGTGCTGCAAACCCGAAGTTAACTCCACTCACACCCTGCCTCAGTTATCTCGTTAAACCAGAATAACTCGGAGCTGAACCCAGCACCTCAAGCGTGCCGCAGATCGAGGTGGCGTTTTCTGACGCAGCTTTGTCACATCTTTAGCAGGTTGTACAATCACTGAGCAGGTGCTGAACAACCCTCAGATACAAGCTCCTACTTCAAGAACAGCAACAAAAAAAAAGCACAAAACAAACCCCAACCCGGCAACGAGGCACAGATTCTCCTCGTACCTGACTTATGTATAGATATATTTAGATTAAATATTTATCTTTTACTCGCGAGAGCAAGGCTGCTTTTGGCTTTTCCTTCCCTTTCTTAGATATCTCTGCCTGTGTTTATTTTAACAGTCAGCTTCATAGGGAAACGCCAGCTTTGAAAAGTTCCCTGCTTTCTCTCCAGTTAGATTTTCTCTTCTAAAACAATACTTATTTAAGTGTTCTCTGCTTCTTGGCATAACCTAATAATTAAAAGCATAGCTTGAAAGCCAGGGCAGTTTCGCACAAATTAATGCGGGGGGGTGTGAAGAAGCTGCAATTTTCCAGTGGGCTGAAAAAGAGGTCAGAATCATGCCAGTGTTAGCTGAGAGCAAAGGCAAACACAGAGCTCCCTGCAGCCCCTTTTAAAGCCTTTATTTTCTGATCTTTTGCGTTTCTGATTCGACTGATAAAAGCAAAGGCTAAACGAGGTGCTGAGGGCTGGGGTATTTTTCTTCCTGCAGAAGGCAGGGTAGTGCTGGCAGAGGCGCTGCAGGGCAGTGATCTGTGGTGGGCAGCCCTCCCTGCCTGTCTGTCTGTCTGCCTGCTGCCCTGCCTTCCTGCCTGCTGCCCTGCCTTCCTGCCTCCCTCCTTGCCTGCTTCCCTGCCTCCCTGTCCACCTCCCTGCCTTCCCGAGCTGAAGAGCTCCCCGTGAAGGGGAGCAAACCCAAGAGGTGTGTGTGAAGGGTTGGCAGCAGTGCCCGGGTTGGAAGCTCCTCTCTCCTTTTGTGCAACTGCTTTGAAAATCCGTTTTCAGGACAACTGAGGCACCCGTGCTCCAGACAAAACGTCTCCCAGAGCTGTAGGGGTACTCCTGGGCCTGAACATCTCCCACGAGCCTCGGGCATTCCCGGGGGTCTCAGCACATGCCAGCTGTGGTGACTTCAGCCCGTTCCCCGGTGAGTGTCTGTGTGTGCAGCAGCAGCCCCGCTTGGGAGCGCCAGGCTGGCAGCATGCCGGGGATGCCACCAGGGATCAGTCCTGCTGCTGCCGAGCCCAAGGCAGGATGAATTGGAAGCCCAGCACCCCAGTTGCAATAGGATCCCCCAAGCACATGGCTTATGGTCCCGATGTGCACCTGTACCGTGGCACCGCTGGAAAGAGAAACGTGGCCAATGCTGTGGAGGGGCCAGGCTGGTGATGGGTGGGGGGGCTCTGCCACGGCACAGCAGGATGCCTCCTCCCTGCTCGCACGGTGGCACTGGCAAAGCCCAGCGTGCTCAGTCAGCAGCCGCGGGAGGGTTCCTGGGAGGGGGGCTAGGGGAGCTCTGTCGCACAAACCATTCCCAGCTGAGCACACCAGGCAGCCGGGCACCAGCAGAAGTCCATCAGCAGCCAGGGCCCAGGCCCCAGGCCAAGTGTCCATTAACCTTTTCTGTCAACACTTCTGGGACTCAGCATGCCCAGGACCACATCTGCCCAGAGCGTCTCATTCACAGAAGTCCAGGGGAGAGCAGATGTTCACCCTGCAGGGATCAAGCCCTTGTTCATGAGATGATCTGGAACGTGGTGTTGCTCCAGCCCAGCCTGGAGGTGACAGAGATCATCTGTCCCTCAGGACTGACATTTTCCTCTTACTGGTGTTCACATTGCTGCTGTGCAGTCGCACTGGGATAAACCAGACCCATTCCCCCCTGACATACACTTTAAAATATTCACAGTTCTATTTGGTTTTCACCAATTCCTCTGGGTTAGAATCTGATCCCTGAGAAGAAGGGGAAAACAGTCCTTATAATTTTTGCTGGGCAGACAGGAAGTCCCCTGGAAGGCTTACGGACAGTGAGGAGCACGGGGTGTAAGGGATCATGACGCACTGAAAACAAGAAGCTCGTTTAATTAGCAAAGGAAACATTGCCGACTCTCTCCCAAGCTGTTATCTGTGCAATTACTTTATGTAACATTATTAAAAATTAATTTCCCCCCCAAACCTCACTGATTTAATGAAAGCTGCCCGGCCCTCGGCAGCCGCAGCGGCACGGCCAGCCTCTGGCATTCTGCGGGCAGCAGGGCTCAGCGCCGCGGGCTCCCCGGGCTGCCCGTCCCCTATACTGGGCACCTCTGGCCCTGAGTCAAAGTACCTCTGCACAGCATCCCTACTGCAGCAGGCTCAGCACCTCTCCTTGCAATGGCACAGCATCCTCCTTGCACTGGCACAGCAGCTCTCCTTGTATCGGGCACGGCAGCCCTGCTGCTAGCAGGCTCAGCGTCTCCCCTTTACTGGGAGCACAGCATCTCCCTTCTCTGGGGACAGTGCAATCCTCTTCTCCAGGGACTCAGCACCCTCCTCTCTGGAGGCACAGCATCTTCCCTTTTCGGGGACACAGCACCTCTCTCCACGGGCACAGCATCTCCCCTCTCCAGGGCCACAGCACCTCTCTCCACGGGCACAGCATCTCCCCTCTCCAGGGCCACAACACCTCTCCAGGGTCACAGCATCTCCCTTCTCCGGGGCCACAGCATCTCCCCTCTCCGGGGCCACAACACCTCCCATCTCCATAGGCGCATCACTCCCCTGCTCTAGGAGTCAGCACCTCGCCGGGGGCACAACGCCCTCCTCTTCGCACCGTGCTCAGCACCATGCCCCATCACACGGTGCCCAGGGCGGCAGCTCGGGCCGGACGCTCTCCCGGTGCCAGTCCCTCACCGCTTCGATGACCCTCCAGTCCCCCGGCAGCGCTTCCCCCGCCCGTCCCGGCGCCCCGAGCGTGTCCCCGCCGCTTACCGATCCGGATGACATGCGGCATCCCGTGCGAGCACTGGCCCCAGAAGCCGCCGACCAGTAGCGCTGCCCAATATTCCCAGAGCACGCCGCGGAGAGCCTGCCAGAGATGGGGCATCGTTGGGGAGGGCGCGGGGCCGGGGCGGCCCTACGGCCCCAGGGGCAGCGGAGGAGCTGGCTTCTGCTGCCCGGGGCTCAGGCGGAGCGGCCGGTGCGGACCGGGGCCGCTCCGCTCATGGCTCATCTTAGTGCGGCCGCGCCGGCCCGTCCCGCGGCAGCCACTCCGAGCCGAGCCGAGTCGTTCCTCTCCACTCCGTGCCGAGTCGAGCCGTTCCACTCCGTGCCGAGCCCAGCCGAGCAGGTCCGTGCGGTGCCGGTGCCGGTCGGGAGGCACCTGCGGAGCCGGGGCTGCCGGTGCGCCCGCGGGAGCGGCTCTGTCCCCTCCTACCGCTGATGCGCGGGCTGGCGCCAAGCCCCGGAGTGGAACACGGTGCCCACCCCGCCACACGCCCTGACACGCTCACACCGACACACAGACACCCCCCGACACACCGACACCGGCACCGAGCCGCTGCCACCCTCCCGCTCCCCCGGGGCGAGGTCGAGGCGGCCGCGGACCCTCGGCGGCGACTGCGGAGGGGCGGAGGCAGCGGTACGCGAGGTACCGGGGGTGTACCGGGAATACAAGGAGGGTACCGGGAGAACCGGCCTCCCTCTGCCCCCTTCAGCCCCGCGGATCAAGGGGTGCTGGCTGTCCTCCGAGCTCCCGAGAGTCCTGCCGTCCCCGGAGACCTCGCTGTCCCCTATGTCCCCCGTGTCCCCTTCGCCAGGTGCCGGGCGAGGCGGGGCACCATCTCTCGGTCCGGACACGGCAGTGGCAGGGGCAGCGGGTGGGTACTGGGGGGCCGTGGAGCGTCGATCCCTAGGCGGGAGCTGGGTGACCCTGGGGACAGCCAAGGGGACAGACAAGAGGCCGCGCATGTCGCAGATAAGGAGGCTGCTTTGTCAACTCGGGGGCTCGGCTGGGGCGAGTTTATTTTCCCCTCATTTCAATAATTTGATCAGTTCCAGCATTCCCAGCCGCTCCCATTTGCCAGCCGCCTGCGAGCTGCATCGGGAAGGGTTGGGAGCACAGCACTGATTTCCTCACAAACACACCAGTTGTTCCCTGTCTGCTCGTCCTTTGAACACGCTCCCCAGCAGCTCAGTGCTGAGGGAGAAGCTGGTGGCTGTCCTGCAGTCCCACCGCCCGTCCCGACCAGCCCCAGTCAGTCCCGGTGCGTGGACTGGAGGACGGGACAGGGCAAAACCATTTGGGGTCCGAAACTGGAAGGGGAGTTCCTGGGTGCAGCAGCAGCTGCCATCAGCCAGCAAGCACCGAGTGCTGCATGAAGCAGCCCCCCCGGGCTCCCTGCGTGCCCACAGTGGTGGTGTCTGGTCTCTGGCTCGGTGCAGTCTGGCACTGGCCGGTAGCTGTCACGGCCACAGAATCATAAGGAAAAGCTGGAGGACTCTCTGAAGGGCTTTCATGCCACCTGCAGCACCAGCCCCTCTTGGAGATGCTGCTGTGCCTCTTCCTACTGCCTGCTGCTGAGCATCCCCAGGCACCTGGGGCCATGCTTTAACTGGTGCTTCTTTTGGGGTGATAGGAAGGTCCCCCTGGGCCTGACCTGGGCTGTCAGCACTGGCTCATGTTCTTCCTACCTATGAGTGAGGCACGGACATTGTTTAGCATTTTTGAAGCACTATGCAGAGGTTGGGTCTCAGAGGTCTCTTGTTCCTGTTCACTGTAGGCAGACCAAGGCTGATTCCCAGTAGGAAATCTTCTCTCCAGTGTCAAAGTTACAGGAAAGGCTGGCTCGTGTTAAGGACAACTTTATCCCTCGTGACACCAGAAAGGAAAAGATTTAGCAAAAGGGCATGGAAGAAATCTTCTTGACTTATTGCTTCAAGGAAGGACAGCTGTTCCTCTGACCCTCTTCTGAAATTAAATGTCACAACCTGGTGAATCTTTGCACCTGCAGATAAACAAACCCTCAGAAAGCTGTTGGCAGGCTGAGGGTGGAGAGGGCTGTTTCATCTGTGGCTGCTCTCCACTCTGTAAACTCCAGAGTGCAGAAAATAATGTTGATTCTCAGTAACTTGGAAGGAGGTTCAGGATTTGTGAGCAGTTCATGTGAAAATGGAGCTGGGATGATCTGTTTTGTTAGCTCTTTGGTGTCGTGGTGCTGCTTTTTGCCTTTTTGCTGGCATCAGGCACAAATCAGGCTCCAACTTTTGCCTCAGCCCCTAGACACCACTGCAGAGCCAGCACAAAGAGTTTGTTTGTTTTTCTTATTTGATTAGAATCTGATGGGTATGTGGAGGTCATGGATAGGAACAGGAACAACCAGCAGAACATAGAGACCAGACCAGCCCTGACCTGCCTGGCACTGGGCAGATGTGTGACCCACAGCTTCACAGCTCCTTGCTTGGGGGTCTGCGTGGCCTTTCCTCCTGGAGCCATCCAAAGTCACACAGCAGAAGATCAGATGAGGGCTGGGTTTCCCTTCCTCACGTTCCTGAGTTCCCACTCTCCCCTTGCCAGTCCCTCTTGTGTGATTTGGCAGGGCTCCTCTCCTCTCCTCTCCTCTCCTCTCCTCTCCTCTCCTCTCCTCTCCTCTCCTCTCCTCTCCTCTCCTCTCCTCTCCTCTCCTCTCCTCTCTC
>WAAF01017355.1:178040-188065 GCA_013400475.1 Tricholaema leucomelas
CCACCTCTACACTCTCCCCTCCCCCCTCGCCCCTCTCCACTCTCCCCTCTCCTCTCTCCTCTCTCCTCTCTCCTCTCTCCTCTCTCCTCTCTCCTCTCTCCCCTCTCCCTCTGAGCTGCTCCAGATGTGATTAAAACGAGAATATATTTTTGAGCTGCTCTTAGATACTGCACCACAGTCGCCTTAGGGTGTTGGATTTTTCTTTCCACAACAAGGACTATTTAATTCTATCACCCCTGGGTCTGGTCCCTGGGGTCCACACCTGAGCCAATGCACCTTGCACAGGACCAGAGCTCCATCTCAGTGCTGGTACCCGTTAAGTGCTGCCTGGGATGCTGGGCTGAGCTGTGTATGCTGGGCCTTGGAATGTGGGTGACTGGTCCTGGGGGGAGCTTAGGAGGTAGTAGGTTGATTTTGGGGTAATTTAAGACCTTCTCTGGGAGTCTGTGGCTGTTGCCTTGCTGAAGGACAACCACAAGTAGCAGAAGAGCTTTGGAGTTCTGTGAGTTGTTGCAGTGGTGCTAAAAATACAAGATATTTGTCCAGTCCACAACTGCTGCGAAGATGATCTTAATGCAGGGATTCATCATTTCATTTATATCAATTAGTGCAAATTCTGCTGTATTTATAACTCCTGAACACGCTGTACCATCTAGAAGGAGTCATTTGGCTATTCCTAGGCTGTCATGAGGATGCTTGGATGTGTTAGATTTTCCTGCTGCCTTCCTGACAGCAGAGCCACGTGGTGCTCAGAGCTCCGCTTATCACCCGGGGAGGGCTCTGACTTTCCTGCCCGTTCCTGCATTTGTTTTGGCCGTGTAAAAACCTCAGCCTCTCTCTCACCTGCAAATACAGCTGAGGGTTTATAGCTGCTCTGATGGCTGCGGGTGCAGGACTTTGGTTTTGAGCATGAAAAGGGACTGCTTGCAAAGGCTTGGTGGGGGGGAAGGTGTAAATTATAAGTATTGAAGGGGAAAAATGCTGGCTGACAAAGGACCTTTCCCAGGTAAGATTCACGCTGTGGAGCGGCAGCAGCAGCAGGAAGAGACCAAGCATTTCTGTAGCCGTGCCATTTTTCCTTGCTAAGGGAGGAAAAAGAGGCTTCTCTTTACCTTTTTTTTTTGTTGTTGTAACAGGATCTAAACTGGTTCGTTCGGATTAGCTCCATCCACATGTATTTTGTTTAGATTTATACGCATCAGGTGTAATATAACCACGATCAGGGTGAGTTATGAGACCCAGTGCTCACATTACTGAGATTCATGTGCTGGAGTCAGCTCCTAAAATACCAGAGAGTAACTACGGCGGGGCTGGCAAATGCAGATTTCTGGGACTTGAGTGCCCTCTACTGAAACAGTCCCTGCTAGCCCTTAACTCTTGCACCCATCAGCTTGATTGATGGGCTGCTAAATTACATTTCAGCCTGTAGTTCACAGGTTCACCCCTTGTGAAGAATCCCTCCCCTCTTTCCTGTCTGACCGTGTGCTCGTTTCTTCTCCCCAAACGCTCTGGTTTTAATTCTGCTTCCTCCTGCAGCTCTGCTTGTGCCACAGTAGATTTCCCTGCTTCTAAATGCCAAGGCCAGATTACTTCTGGAGTAGCACCGAGGAGCTGTGATGGCACTGATGGGTGCCAAGGGTTGCGTGGGGCTGGCAGCACCCACGGGGAGAAGCTAGTTTGCCCCAAAGGTCTGCTCAGGGCTTGGAGGAGATGTTTTGCCCCTGGGTCTGTTGAGAACCTCGTTACTGCCAAAGACATTAACTCATTAACTCCTTGTGAGCTGCCAGGATGAGGTGCTGGTGCCACCCACGCTCTGGGAGCTCTTGCAGAAGCAAACGGCAGGGAACCTCGTTTGCCCCCGCAAAGTGACTGGAATTTTGTGATGGATTTTGCTTGTTGTGGGAGGGAAAAGAGGGGAAAATCTCCGCTTCCTACTCGGCACCTCATCCACAACGGGAAGAGCTACAGCCCGAGCGGGGCAGGGATGCTGCGCTCTTGGGGGCAGCAAGGCAGACACCAGGGTCCTGCTGCCCCTGAGGAAGGTTTGCGCTGCCTGCCGTGCTGCTGGGCAGATGATTCGGGTTTCTGGGGTGTGTCTGTGTGTATATGTGGTCCTTGCTGCTTCAGTTTCTCCCAGGTTGCCTCTCTCGGTGCGGCTCACCAGGTGTCAGCTCCCTCAGCCCTGGCACGGCGGGGCCGGCGCGGAGCGCGCAGCGCAAGGCGTTTGCTCTGCAATCTGTGTTACTCGGCAATACCCTGGAAGGGCTTTTTTTTTTCTTTGCTGCTCTACACTGCATATATTTGTGTTGGAACACACTGTGGTGTAATAGCTGGTTTGAAATGTATCCAGTTCTGCTGAATATATTATCGTGAGAGTCAGGCGAAGGCGCTGGGAGGATGCGAGCTCCTGTCAGAGCCCAGAGCAGAAACGCTCCGCGGAAGCTGCGAACACGAAGAGGGAGTTGGTACCAACTGCTGCCTCCTGTTCCTGCGCAGGGATGTTTGCAGGGATCAAGGCTGCGGGAAAACTCCGAACAGAGCTCTGTGTGTGGCCCGAGCGTTTGAATGGATCAAAAGCTTCTTCAGCCCTGCCTGGGAGGCAGTTGGCATTGCCCACCTCTGCAGACCCCTTCGTGCAGCAGGTGAAGGAGCTGAGGACTTAGGGTAGGGACACTAATCTAGGATCCTGATCTAGAGTAGGGTGTCCTTGCCCATGGCAGGGGAGCTGGAACCAGATGATCCTTGTGGGCCCTCCCAACCCTGACTGATTCTATGACACAGCAGCTCCATGCTCTGGGCTGGGCTCTGCCAGCTGAGCCGCTGGGAACAGGCAGGAGGTTTTGCCCCCATTATCCCCAGGCTGGCAGAAGATGGGATCTGGCTCTTCCTTCATCCCAGTGATATTTACATCATCATTTCCTCCTCCACCCCCTTTCCAGCTAGGGCTGATCTGGGAGTGAGATGTGGGCTACACCAGCACATGGCCCTTAGCAAAGGATGAGCAGAGAAGTTTGCCAGACTGTCCTGCCTGCAGTCGGTGTCTCTGTGGCTGGTGGAGACTCTTCAAAGGATGAAATTAGGCAGGGAAATCTTTGGTTTATTTTTAATCAGTTATGACACAATTTGCCTTGTCCAAGGGTCCCCTTCTGGCTCACAGGGATGTCACACTCCTGGCAGGAATCCAGATGGTTCCCTGCACCAGCAACATCCAGATACTGTCACATGGGGACACCTGTCTCTTGGGGGGGTCTGGTGTCTTTCACCCAGGAGAGGACAGCAGAAATATGAGACCCTCAGGTGGTGTTGGCTGTTTGGGAGGGCGTGGGAGGTGTTTCAGCCACCTCTGCTCTGATGCTGGAGCAGCCACATCGGTGCCAGCTCTCACATAAAACCCCATGCAGCAGGACCCTTGCTGGGCACCTCCTGACAGGGACTCCTTTGATCAGTCACTGCTTTTGAAGTGGTCTTGGTTTTGAACCTGGAGATGGACTGCTGCTTGCTGGGAGACACCAGGCTGAGCGATTCCTGGCATCCACACCTGCAGGGTCACCAAGGCAGCAGAAGCTTGGGAGAACATGAGCAGCTGCCTGGCTCTTTCGAGTGTGCCATGGTGTTGGTGAGCAGGAATGAAGCCATCCCAGTGCCCAGAGAGTGGAAGCATCCCAAGGGATGTGTGGGGCCAAGCTGTGTGAGCCCTGCTTGGCATCAGCCCCGCATGGCACTGGGAGGGGGTGTCCTGCAATTGCAGCATGTCTTGTGTGCTGAAAAGGGCAGCAGAGAACAAACGAGTGAGCAATACCAGTTCAAATGATTGTCTTCATCAGCCCACGTGCCCACCCCACGAGAGGAGAAGCTGTTTTGGCCAGCCAGCCTCACCAAGTGCTGTGCCTTTTCCGTGCTGCAATATCACCTTTTGGACAGGGCTGAGTGGAAATGCCTGTTTAACATCACCTGTTTTCTTCAGCCTCTTTCTGCAGAGGTAGGAAATAGTTATTTAGTTATTTATTTATTTATTCCTTTTAAAAGCCTTTTCCCCCCCCCCCTTTTTAAAAATGAAAACAAGCAGCCCTGTATCCTTAGGACTGGTGGGAGAAGCCATTTGCAAGGGATGGGTGTAAATTATTCCTGCTTAGTCAGACAAGAAAATTAGAGGCTGCAGAATTAGGCTCTGCTTGCAATTATCTTTCCATGGAACCAGCTTACAAAAAGAATTTGGTATGCTCCTTGCCTTGCTGATGCCTCCTCGTGTGGTTTTTATTTGCAACCTGTCAGCTTCGAAGTGAGGTTCCATTGTATGGAAGGCAGGAAGGGGGGGGGGTGTCTCTCCTTTCTCCTCCTGCACAAATGCACCAACTGGCTTGAGCAGAAGGTTGGTCACCTGCCAGCCAGGGAGTGAGCAGGGCACTTTGCTGCCCACATGTCTAATTGCCCATGCAAAGATTTGGAATGAGTTGTTAATACCTTTGTTGGCTTCCCCTCCCTCTCCACACAAGCAAAGGGCAAGGAAAGAGCAGGTTCTTTCCAGTGCCTGTTCAAATCAGGCTTCAGTGGAATTATGCTGGGAATTAATTTGGCCAGCTGCAGCCAGTTTCTTTTCCTGGTCCCACAACAAACTCAGGCCTGCATCCAGCTCCAGCAAATTTCTGCCTTCTTCCAGCACATTCGGAGAAGGTTTCAGTGCTGGGAGGGGAAGCTGTGGCTGGGTCTGGTTGTGCTTGTTCAAGATAGAATGAGGCACAACAGAGCACCATTTGGCAGGGGAAGACCTGATGGTGCTGGGGGCCAGGGGATCCTGTTTTAGGAAGGGTGTGGCATGTCCAAGAGCTTCCCATAGCAGTGGGAGAGGGACTTGGGAGTGGTGGTGGATACCAGGTTGTCCATGGTACTGCAATGTGCCCTTGTGGCCAAGGACAAAGGGATCCTGGGGGGCATTAAGAAGAGTGTGTCCAGCAGACCCAGGGAGGTTCTCCTCCACCTCTGCTCTGCCCTGGTGAGACTTCATCTTGAGTACTGCCTTCAGTTTTGGGCTTCCCAGTTGAAGAGGGACAGAGATCTGCTAGAGAGGGTCCAGTGGAGGGCTACAAGGTTGATTAGGGGACTGGAACACTGAGGAGAGGCTGAGGACCTGGGGCTGCTTAGTCTGGAGGAGAGAAGACTGAGAGGGGATTGAATCAATGTTTAGAACTATCTGAGGGCTGGGGGTCAGGAGAGGGGGACAGGCTCTGCTCACTGCTCCCTGCTCCCTGGGATAGGACAAGGAGCAATGGATGGAAGCTGCAGCACAGGAGGTTACAGCTCAACACAAGGGGAACTTCTTTCCTGGAAGGGTCTCAGAGCACTGGCACAGGCTGCCCAGAGAGGTTGTGGAGTCTCCTTCTCTGGAGCTTCTCAAGGCCTGTCTGGATGTGTTCCTGTGTGCCCTGAGCTAGATTGTGTGGTCCTTCTGTGGCAGGAGGGTTGGACTGGATGATCTCCTTGGGTCCCTTCCAACCCCTGACATCCTGCGAGCAGGCACTGGCTGTGGGCAAGATGCTGTGAAGGACTGAGGTGTGTTAGCTGTCTGGAGGCAAGAAGTGTGTGTTTGGGGTGGGGAATGTCCTGCAGGTGACCAACCACTGTCAAATGTTCCTGTCTTCTTCAAGTAGCTAAACTGTCCCAGTAAAAACCACACTGCCTGTCTCAAACCTGCCTGGGTACAGCCCATTGGAGAAAAAGAACCTCCCTGTTGACCCCAGTGGCAGCACTCAGCTCCTGACCTGAGCTGTGAGGAGTCAGACCACCTTGTGTCACCTCCAGCACCAGTTTCCAGTGCTTTTGGTTTACTCAAATATGAGATTCCCTTTCAAAAACACTACTAAACCAGACTGCTGAGGTAAGTGGTTATTAATCGTGGCTGTCTGTGCCTTTTGGCACTTCTCAGCTCAGTAAGGAGTGAAGAGCTTTGTGTTTTCTCCTGCTGGAGGGGGATTGTGCAGCTTGTTGTGTTTGTGGATTGAAAAGGGAGAGTGAGGTGTGGGAGGCTTCCCACCTAGGTCACAGTCCCAGCCAGAGGAGGAGGGCAATGCTGCTTTTTATTACCTTGCATGAAAGCTGATGTGTGTTTGGTGCTTTAAAGGTGTTGAGAAAAGGGAGAAAGTTAATGTGAAAAGATGGAAAACAAACTGGGGTGTGAGTTGTAACAGAGAAGCTGCTCTCTGCTCTTCCCAGCCAGTCCAGCTTGTCCTAGTGGCTAGGTGAGGGGTGTGCTGGTGATGCTGCTGGAACAGCCTCTCTCCTCCCAGCAGTGCTTGGTGCCACCAAGAAACTTCATCAACCGCTGACCTTGCCACAGAGGAGCAGTTGAAAGCTGCCACGTTTGGGCCATGCTCAGTTTGCCTTTGGTTTTGTTTTGAAAGCCATTTTCAGAGGCTTTCTTTGGCTGTGAGGCTGGTGCAGGGCTCAAAATTCACCCTCGACTCCCAGGTAAGTGCCTTGGGTTCATACTGCCAGAGCTGGAGGAATGAGAAAGAAACAGCTAGGAGCAGAAGCAGCAAGAGCCCCAACACTGGGTGGTCCTCCAGGTGGAGAGGGCTGTTCCATCAGCACAGACCCAACACAAGGGAGATGACTCTCTGAATTCATTCATGGTTTATCTGAGACCTTCTTGCACCTGGTGAAAATGGAAAATGATTCTCCTCTGTGTCCTGGGAACTGCTGGTGGAGCAGAGAGGGACAAGTCCACAATATCTTGTGGGCAACCACCTGCTGGTTTGGCTTTTACCCCTAGTTCAGCCAACTGGGCCCCCAGCTGCAGAAGAGGAATGAAGAAGCTCTTTGTGAACCCACCTGTGACTTTTCAGATGACTTTGTGCTGGGGACACCTGGGTCCACTCCCACCTCTGCCACCAGCACTGCCTGGAGAGTTGCCTTGGGCAAGACTTGATTGTTTTATTGTCTTAGTCATTATCTTATGATGATTAAGGGCCTGGGGCACTGCCCTGTGAGGAGAGGCTGAGGGACTTGGGGCTTTTTGGTCTGGTGAAAAGACTTAGGGGGGATCTAATCAATGTTTATAAACATCTGAGGGCTGGGGGTTAAGAGGGAGGGGACAAACTCTTCTTGGCTGCACCCTGCACTATGAGGATGATGAGGGGACTGGAGGGCATGGCTGATGAGGAGAGGCTGAGGGACCTGGGGCTGCTCAGTCTGGAGAAGACTGAGAGGGGATTTCATAAATGGCTACAAATACCTGAGGGCTGCCAGGAGGGGGGGACAGGCTCTGCTCACTGCTCCCTGGGGTAGGACAAGGAGCAATGGGTGTAAGTTGCAGCAAAAGAGGTTCTGCCTCAACACAAGGGGAACTTCTTTCCTGTAAGGGTCCCAGAGCTCTGGCACAGGCTGCCCAGAGATGTTGTGGAGTCTCCTTCTTTGGAGCCTTCCAAGGCCTGTCTGGGTGTGTTCCTGTGAGCTCTGAGCTAGATTGTGTGATCCTGCTCTGGCAGGAGGGTTGGACTGGATGATCTCCTTGGGTCCCTTCCAACCCCTAACATCCTCTGAGCCTGTGATATTTCAAGTGTCTGTATAGAGAGAGATGTTTTGTGTTGGTTCTTTGCTAAATACTCACTCCTTGTTTATGGAACTTTGCACATCTGTAGTTTTGCTTCCTAAGCACTCACTCTTGTTTGGCTTTTGTATACAGGGAGAAAGGATTCAGCTTTGATGCAACTTGAGGGAGGCAGGACAGGGTCTGCTCTGTCTTCTCTGTGGTTTGTATTCTGGTACTGGTAGATAGAGAGAAGGGTGCAGATGAGCCAGCAGTGTGCCCAGGTAGCCAAGAGAGCCAATGGCATCCTGGCCTGTATTAGGAGCAGTGTGGCCAGTAGGACAAGGGAGGTTCTTCTGCCCCTGTGCTCAGCACTGCTCAGGCCACACCTTGAGTGCTGTGTCCAGTTCTGGGCTCCTCAATTCAAGAGAGATGCTGAGGTGCTGGAAGTTGTTCAGAGAAGGGCAGCAAGGCTGGGAAGGGTCCTGGAGCACAGCCCTGTGAGGAGAGGTGATGGAGTCTTTTATTGCTCTCCACCCAGCCTCTGAAGTGCAGAGCTTTGTTGACTGTGGAATAGGGAAGTCAAGAGTCTTTGTTTTGATGGAAAGTGAAGTTCTGTCTTCCTCA
The DNA here is from genome assembly GCA_013400475.1 of Tricholaema leucomelas. Taxonomy (NCBI): domain Eukaryota; kingdom Metazoa; phylum Chordata; class Aves; order Piciformes; family Lybiidae; genus Tricholaema lacrymosa; species Tricholaema leucomelas. Next base: position 186,190 of record WAAF01017355.1, read on the forward strand.
GAAAGCAATCCCAATCCTCATGTCACACTTTCACTCATTTCAATGAGACACAGCCCCAAAGTGGGCGAGAGCAGAGTTCCAGCCCTGCCCTCCCAATGCCTATGGGGCTCTGGTGCTGGCTGTGGGAAGGTTTGCCCTGGAGAGAGGCAGGGCTAGACTTTGGTGTTAACAGTTTAAAGATCAAGTGAGGAGTAGAGATTAAACATAAAGATACTCATTTATGAATTAGAAAAGAAGGAAGAAAAACCCTCCAAGTAGATTAAAGTCTTGCTGAGCTGCCTAATAAATGAGCTGCTGGCGAAGCGTGGCAGCCTGGCTGCGGCTCTGAAGTGGCTGAGGACACAGTTAATAAAGCTCTGCACTTCAGAGCCTGGGTGGAGAGCAACAAAAGAGAGCAGCAGCCCCCTCTGAACCCTGTAAAGGTGATGAAAGACGCCTCAGGAAGGAGCCCAAACCTCAGGAAGGAGCTGGAGGTGTGAGAAGGGACCCCCAAAGCTGGAAGGAGAGTGGTGAGGGGAGACCTTGTCAATGCTGAGACCTCCTGGGTGAAGAAGTGCTGCAGGCATTTAGGATTAGAGGAGCTTGGAGCTTTACTTGTGAGTGGTCACTTGTTTGCACTGCACTAACGAGCAATGGCACTGTCACAGCCTGCTGTGTGCTGACAGAGAGGCTCCTAGCCCCGGGGGGAGCTCCGTGGGGATGAAATGCTGGGTACCCATTTTGCCTTTACCACTTTAGGTTCTTAGTTTAGGCCGAGGGTTCCTCTGCCTGCCTTCTAGTGCTGGGCTTTTATACTGGGCTAAAGGGATGTGCAGAAGCACAGTGCAGTGTGGGCTGTGATAGGGATGAGTTTGGGGAGCAAATGTTCCTGGAGTGGGAAAGACTCTCCCTTGCTGCATCCAGCAAAGTAAATCTTTTAGGAAATGTGTTCTGGTTTCCTGCAATTTACTGTTAGGCAAAGACCAAAGAAGCCATCAAAGCCTAAGGGCTGTGCTCCTTGGAGGGAAAGTTGCTGCCATGCTGCACTGCTCCAGAGGCTGCAGCTCTCCTTTGCGTTTCGTGCAGTGACCGTGGCCACTGCTTGCTTTGCTGCTTGGCACTCCCCAGAGCACTGCCTGACACTTGTCTCACTGCCACAGAGAAGCAAGAAACCACAAGGAGGTCCTAGCAGAGGCTCAGGATCTGCAAGGTAACAGCAGGAGCACTTTTGCTTTCCTGAAGGAAAAGGCTGAGGTGAACTTGGCTTGCGCAGATCTGCTGTGGCTGTGCAGTTGGGAGGTACCACAGAGAACAGGCTGGAGACTTGATCTGCTCCCTCCTGGGCAGTGAACTCCAGATGTGTGTCAGGGAGGCCTTGCAAGCACCCAGCAGAAGTGGATCTGTGATGACAATGATGTCCTATCTGTGATGACAGTGATGTCAGATCTGTCATGACAATGATGTCAGATCTGTGATGACAATGATGTCACAGTCTCACAGTATCACCCAGGTTGGAAGAGACCTCACAGATCATCAAGTCCAAGCCGTTAGCACAGAGCTCAAGGCTAGACCATGGCACCAAGTGCCACGTCCAATCCTGCCTTGAACAGCTCCAGGGACGGCGACTCCACCACCTCCCTGGGCAGCCCATTCCAGTAGCCAATGACTCTCTCAGTGAAGAACTTCCTCCTCACCTCAAGCCTAAAATTCCCCTGGCACAGCTTGAGGCTGTGTCCTCTTGTTCTGGTGCTGGCTGCCTGAGAGAAGAGAGCAACCTCCTCCTGGCTACAACCACCCCTCAGGTAGCTGTAGACAGCAATAAGGTCTGCCCTGAGCCTCCTCTTCTCCAGGCTAAACAATCCCAGCTCCCTCAGCCTCTCCTCGTAGGGCTGTGCTC
>WAAF01017355.1:202084-260781 GCA_013400475.1 Tricholaema leucomelas
GGTGGTGAGACACTGGCACAGGTTGAAGGTGGTGAGACACTGGCACAGGTTGAGGGTGGTGAGACACTGGCACAGACTGCCCAGGGAGGTTGTGGAGCACAGAAGATTGGGTTGTGATCAAAGATCACATTGGGTGCTTCTGTGCTCCACAACCTCCCTGGAGGTGTTCAAAGCCAGGTTGGACGAGGCCTTGAGTGGGAGGTGTCCCTGCCTATGGGGAGTTAGAACTGGCTGAGCTTTGAGCTCCCTTCCAACCTAAACCATTCTATGATCTTTTAGGTCCCTTCTAGCCCCTGACATTCTGGGATTCTGTGATTCAGACACATTCCAGCAGCACAAGAGGGAAGCTGGGTGAGTGCAGAAGGGAACACCCTGACTGGGATGGACTTTGTATCAGCCTCTATGTCCCTGCTGCTTCTTACTCCTGTCCTCTCTTTCCATGCTTGGGGAAGGGCTGTTCTCCCCGAGGCTTTAATTCCACAAGGCTTTTAGACTGGGAGGAAGCTGGGGAAGAGCTGACAACCTCCAGCTGAAAGACAGTCCTTGGGTGGGTGGTTCTTAATGAGCGGTGGTCTGAGGTGATGCTTTCGGCTGTGGGGTGAGGAGGAGCTGCTCGTTCTCCCCCAGCTCGCCCTCTGGTGTGTTGCACACACCCTGTCGATAACAGGAAAATCAATTTAGGAGCTGACAAAAGAAGAAAGCTGCAGTTAATTAACAGCCTCTTGTCCTGAGCAGTTGGCTCTGACAGCGGAGCTGGAGCTAATTGGGAAGCAGGTCCGGATGGTACCCTACAGAACAAGCTGCTGTTAATCAGCCAGATCTGCATTCAAGGGGAGTTCTTGTTCAGTTTCTAGTACTTTGTTTTGACTATCGAGTCAAATACTCCTGAAGTATCAAAACAATCTTTGTAGCTGTGTAACAGGAGCATGAGGATGTCATTAAGAAATGAACCCAGCTTGATCCGGATGCCGGCAAAACAACTTCCAAAGTGCCCCAGCTGTTCCAGGGGAGAGGAGTTGTGCTCTTCCAGGGTGAAAGAATCCGTTTGAGAGCAATGTGAGGGGCAGGATTGGTCCTGAGCAATGGGGATGTTGCCTGGGGATCCTCCCTGGAATGAGTGTAAAACTCTGACTCGATTTTGGAGAGCTGATAAAGAGCTGCTGGAAGCAGCCCCTGAGTTGGTTCAGCCCCGGTGCTGCCTTCAGGAATTCGACATTTTGCTAGCACAGTTTGGGTTTGGTGATCCTCCCACAGAGGCTGCCGCTGACATCACTGGGCAGAGGTGAGGGGAAGGGCTCAGAGTGGAGATCCTTGCTAGTGGGTGCTGCAGAACCAGGAGGAGAGGAGAGGAGAGGAGAGGAGAGGAGAGGAGAGAGGAGAGAGGAGAGAGGAGAGAGGAGAGAGCCATTGGGTGGTGATGACATTGACAACCCAATCGACCAAGGAGCTCCTGCATCTCTGCCGAAGCTGGAAGGCTGGAATGGGAAATGTCAGTCTATGTGACACCTCTCACTTTCCTTCCCTGCAGCTGGGACTTGGACTTAGTTCAGCTGTAATTTGTTTTGTTGGGCTTTTTTTTTTCCCTCTTGTTTTTTTTAAAGCAAAAAGGTTGTGGGAATGACACTGGTTGGAGACAGGAGAGTCCTGGTGGTGTCTGGACAGACCACACTTGCATCCCTCACAGCTGTGGTGCTTTGGGTTTGAAAGAGCAGTGAACAAGAAGAATGAAATGAAGAAAAAAGAGCTTTTGTATGAGGTCACAGGAGCCTCTGTGGTCCTTTGGTGTTCTGGGAGCTGGTTGGGTTGGTTTTCTTCCTGGAGCATCCCTTTGATTTAAGCAAGAGCAGGGCTGTTATTTAGCCCTCAGAGGGCTGGGGCACCTCTCCTATGAGGACAGACTGAAAGAGTTGGGGCTGTGCAGGCTGGAGAAGAGGAGGCTCCCAGGTGACCTTCTTGTGGCCTTCCAGGATCTGAAGTGGTCTAAGAAAAAGCTGGGGAGGGACTTTTTAGGCTGTCAGGGATTGCCAGGACTGGGGGGGAATGGAGCAAAGTTGGAGGTGGGGAGAGTGAGGCTGGAGGTGAGGAGGAAGTTGTTGAGCAGGAGAGTGGTGAGAGGCTGGAATGGGTTGCCCAGGGAGGTGGTTGAGGCCCCATGGCTGGAGGTGTTTAAGGCCAGGCTGGCTGAGGCTGTGTGCAGCCTGCTCTAGGGTAGGGTGTCCCTGGGCATGGCAGGGGGGTTGGAACTGGCTGCTCCTTGTGGTCCCTTCCAACCCTGACTGATTCTATGATTCTGTGATTCATGGAGAGGTGGGTGGAGGTGTGAGTGGATATCTACTAGATATGCACATTGGACAGGTGTGGGCATGAGTGGGTACCCGGATATGCAGCAGTAGGTGGGCAGAGGTGTGGGTGGGTATCTGGACATTCAAGGTGAGTGGGTGCAGATGTAGGTGGGCATCCAGTAGGTGCACAGTAAGTGCAGTCAGACGCAGATAGGCGTTCACACAGGCAGCATAGGGTGGGTGCAACCGCGGGTGGGAGTCTGGACATGCATGCCAGGCGGGGTGCAGCCGTAGGTGGGCGTCCAGACGTGCAGGGCACCTGGATGCAGACGCGAGTGGGCGCCCCAGACACGCACAGCAAGCGGGCGCAGCCGCGGCTGTGAGCGGGTGGAAAGCTGCGTGCAGGCAGCGGNTGGGATCCCTCTGCCTCACCATCTGCAGGCAAACCTGGCTTTATTTTCAGGGTTAAGGCAGCAGGAGCAGGTCAGGATGAATCTTGGCAGGTGAAGGCTGCCTCCGCTTCTGAAGTGGTGGAGCAAAGCCCCCAGAGGGCTGAGCATCATAGAATGATAGAATCTTGGAATCATGGACTCACAGAATGATTTAGGTTGGAAGTGACATCAAAGCTCAGTCAGCTCCAACCCCCTGCCATAGGCAGGGACACCTCCCACTAGAATAGGCTGTGCAAGGCCTCATCCAGCCTGGCCTTAAACGCCACCAGGGAGGGAGCAGCCACAACCTCCCTGGGCAACCTGTGCCAGTGTCTCACCACCCTCACTGTAAAGAACTTCCCCCTAACATCCAGTCTAAATCTCCCCTCTGCCAGTTCAAACCCATTCCTCTTTGTCCTGTCATTACAAGACCTTGTCAATAGTCCCTCCCCAGCCTTCCTGTAGCCCCCCTTCAGACACTGAAACAGCAGTCATAGAGTCATAGAGTCAAGCAGGTTGGAAGAGACCTCCAAGCTCATCCAGTCCAACCTAGCACCCAGCCCTAGCCAATCAACCAGACCATGGCACTAAGTGCCCCAGCCAGCTGATGAGGACTCTTCATTCCCCACAGTGTTTTCCTTGCCACTGTAAACCCAAGTTTGCATCAAAGCTGCTCAGCTGTGCAGCGCTCCCAGAAGGTCACTGTGCAGCGGACGTGCGGCACAAACCGCTTCTGCGTGGCTGAAAACCAGAAAGAGAAGGAGACAAAAGCAAGAAAAAAAGGAGATCTTTTTTGTCTTTGCATGCAATTTTTAGGAAGCAGAGAGCTGAGAGCCATAAAGTTTCCTTTTATAGACGTGGAAGACAGCAGCAGAGTGTGCTAAAGTGAGCGAGGAAAGCCCAAGGTGACTTTTAATTTTAGCGATAATAAGCGATGGCAAAACTCCGCTTGTTAAAGACCTAAGGCAAAAACCCCCTGTTTGGCTGGTAGATTCTGGAGCAGAGGCACTGTAAGGAGCAAAAGGAGAAGGGGTGAGACACCTTGAGCAGGATTCAAAGAGCCAGGCATGAATTTTAGGGATGAAGAATTTGAGCACCTCTGCAAAGTGATAAATGAGTAATGCCCGTTCCAGCCGGACAGGGCTGCTCTGCTCAGGCTCACACAAGAAATGAGACAAAGCTCAGCTTGGGATGGGCTGGGATCAGGCTGCAGCCTTAGAATGGGGACAGAGTGGCTGAGAACAGCCAGACAGAGAAGGAGCTGGGGAGAGAGTAGTGAAGATGAGGCAGCAGTGCCCAGGTGGGCAGCAGAGCCAATGGCATCCTGGGCTGGCTCAGGAGCAGTGTGGGCAGCAGGACAAAGGAGGTTCTTCTGTCCCTGGACTCAACACTGGTCAGGCCACACCTGGAGTGCTGTGTCCAGTTCTGGGCTTCTCAATTCAAGAAAGATGTTGAGGTGCTGGAAGGTGTCCAGAGAAGGGCAGCAAGGCTGGGGAGGGGCCTGGAGTACAGCCCTGTGAGGAGAGGCTGAGGGAGCTGGGGGTGTGCAGCCTGCAGAAGAGGAGGCTCAGGGCAGAGCTCATTGCTGTCTGCACCTCCCTGAAGGGAGGCTGTAGCCAGGTGGGGTTGGGCTCTGCTGCCAGGCAACCAGGGACTAAACAAGAAGACACAGCCTCAAGCTGTGCCAGGTGAGGTTCAGGCTGGATGTTAGGAGGAAGTTGTTGTCAGAGAGAGTGATTGGCATTGGAATGGGCTGCCCAGGGAGGTGCTGGAGTCACCGTCCCTGGAGGTGTTGAAGCCAAGCCTGGCTGGGGCACTTAGTGCCATGGTCTGGTTGCTTGGCCAGGGCTGGGTGCTAGGTTGGCCTGGCTGAGCTTGGAGGTCTCTTCCAACCTGCTTGATTCTATGATTCTATGAATATTCTCCAGTTCTTACATCCAAAGCATTCTGGCCTCTCACAGCAGGTATGAGCCACTGGGAGTGATTTCCAGCATCAGAAGAGCAGAGAGCTTGAGTTGGGCAGCTGCAGTGAGGAAGAGATGGAGCCCTGCATGGGTGCTGTTGCCCTGGGTCCAAGCCACAGGCAGACCTTAAGGGGCTAATCTGGCTAAATGATCTTCTGTGCTTCTGGGTACAGAATCTGCCACTCCCAAACCTTGCAGCCTCTGGACGAGGGGAAAAGCTGAGTCAGAGCTTGAGCTGGCAGGTAGAAAGCATCCAGGGTGGTAGGAGGGAGGAGATGGGCAGCTCCTGCACCACAGGAGGGAAACAGAAGAGCAAGATCAAGCACTCCAAAAATCCATTTCTGACTCTGTCTTCTCCAGCTGGATCAAAGCAAAGGAGCCCAGCCCACATCTCTGGGTTTCTAACCTTGAGCTGCTTTATAGCAAGTGAGAAAAAGGCAGCCCTGGGCAGGCTGCTGAGCAGCACCTCTTCCTCCTGGGCTGCCTGCAGAGCCAGACCTCAGCTCTTCCTCCTGGGCTGCCTGCAGAGCCAGACCTCAGCTCTTCCTCCTGGGCTGCCTGCAGAGCCAGACCTCAGCTCTTCCTCCTGGGCTGCCTGCAGAGCCAGACCTCAGCTCTTCCTCCTGGGCTGCCTGCAGAGCCAGACCTCAGCTCTTCCTCCTGGGCTGCCTGCAGAGCCAGACCTCAGCTCTTCCTCCTGGGCTGCCTGCAGAGCCAGACCTCAGCTCTTCCTCCTGGGCTGCCTGCAGAGCCAGACCTCAGCTCTTCCTCCTGGGCTGCCTGCAGAGCCAGACCTCAGCTCTTCCTCCTGGGCTGCCTGCAGAGCCAGACCTCCCTCTCCTGCCCGAGGCTGGCTATAAATAGCTGCAGAGAGCCGAAGCAAGGGGTGGGTGACACAATGAACCTCAGCTCTCTCAAGAGCCAAAAATACCCCCCCCAAATGATGGGCAGTGTGAATGACATCTGCAGAATGCTGCTAATGGCCAAAAAAAAATTGCTGCCATGTTTCACAGAGTCCCTGTCACAGGATAAATCAAACCCTCCTGCCAGAATGGAGACTTGTCCCTGGGAGCTCAGCTAATGGTGACCCTCCAGTGCTGCTCTCCCCCACTGCAGGGATGGGCATCAGCAGGCAGAAGGGTGCCAGCATCTCATGGCATCCTCAGCCTCGGGGCTCAGCTTTGGGGTCAATGTTATTTTCCTTTTCTATTTTGCAGGATGACAGGAGAAGTGCTCCCACTCACCTCTGAGGCAGGGATGCTTTTGTTGCAGTGTAATAAGGGACAGTCATTCTCAGAGAGTGAGAGGGGGGACAGAGGGCTGGGAAACTCACCCACTCTGTTTATAAACCAGCTCTATTCTGCAGTCCTAAATGGCCCTGGGATTGAAAGCCCAGAGCAGGCTGAGCTGTCTGCATTGAGGGAGAAAGCTGCAAAGAAACAGAAACTTCCCAGAGCTGCCCAGACCCTGGCCAAGGAGATTCTCTGCTCCAGGACTGCTTTTAACCACATCTTGCTGCAAACCTGCGATGGTTTCACAGCTGTGAGATCATAGAATCATAGAATCAGGCAGGGTTGGAAGGGACCACAAGGATCAGTCAGTTCCAACCCCCACTGCCACTCCCAGGGACACCCTACCCTAGAGCAGGCTGCCCACAGCCTCAGCCAGCCTGGCCTTAAACACCTCCAAGGATGGGGCCTCAACCACCTCCCTGGGCAACCCCTTCCAGAGTTTATCCTCTGGCTTCATCACAGACCCAGGTCTGCTGTGCTGTGTGTCTGTCCCAGCCTGTAAAACACGCAGGATAGTGTCCATGTGCCTCACAAGGGTGCTGCCAGCACATGCACAGCAGGGACCTGTTGAGTGTGGGTCTCTGCAGGGGTGGGTGAAGCACAGCTTCAGCAGCTGGATAGCCTTGGGCAGCAAATGGACTGTTCCTGTCCTCTTCCACTGTCCCACAGATCCCCATGGCCATCTTTTAGCTACAGGAGCCTGGGGAGGTTTTAAGAGCACTGAGGGAATGAGCTGGTAGAGTGGTGCTGTCTGCAGGGGTGCACTTAGCACATTCTCCTTAAGCTTGCATGGAGGGCCCCAGATTTGGACTTCTGGCAGGTGCTGCTGCAGGACTGAGCTGAGGCTGGGCAAAGCTGTCACACCACTGGTGAATGGCAGGATCCAAACCCCACAGAGACAACCTTGTGCTATCCCAGCGACACTGTGGGATGAATCCTGCTGTGCTTTGGTGGCTGTGGTACATTGGGAGGGTGCTGGAGGCAGGGCTGAGGCTGCCACAGTGCCCTTTGGGAACTGGGAGGACTGCAGCCAGAGCTGAGAACTTGTCAGGAGCACATGAAGAATTCATTTCTTCCAAAGAAACCCAACCCCCCAGACCCCACAGTGTTGCCCCTGAGTCCAGCCCCACGTGTGGACAGTTTCCAGCCTCTGCTCTTTCTGGCCCTGTTGCCAAGCCTGTGCTAGCAGCTCCGTGAGCCCTGGGATGTGGGTGTCTCACACGAGGTTTGCCTCTGGCCCTTTTTTGCTGACACTAAGTGGCAAATGTTGCCGTGGATCCCTCTTCCCGAGGCCCCTAACTGTTACAAATAAAGCACATGATGAAAGCTGTCAGAGCAGAGTGAGCATTGCAAGCCCTAATGGTGTGTTCGATGCTCTGCCTGTCCTCCCAGGGGCTGCTGCAGAGGTTTGCAGGTAGCTGGAGCTGCAAGAACTCCCTGATGTTGTGCTTTGTATTATTCAGTAGCTGACAGTCTCTTGAGATTAGCCAGCAGTAAAAAGAGCATCAGTTCAACTATGAACTCAGCACTGCCAGGTCACCACTAAGCCTCGTCCCTCAGCACCACATCTCCACAGCTTTGAAACCCCTCCAGGGATGGGGACTCTACTACTGCCCTGAACAACCTCACCCAGGGCTTGACAGCACTCTGGGGGAAGAAATTGTTCCTCCTGCCCAACCTAAACCTCCCCTGGGGCTACTGGAGGCTGTTTCCTCTTGTCCCATCACTAGGATAGGACAATTCTGTAGAACTGTGTGCTAGATCCTGTGGCCCTGCTCTGGCAGGGGAGTTGGATTTGGTGATCTCCTTGGATCCCTTTCAACCCCTAATACCCTGTGAAGTCTGATAACCTTTTCCAGATCACAGAATCACAGAATTAATCAGGTTGGAAAGGACCTTCAAGATCACTGAGTCCAACCCATTACCCAATACTATCTAGTTGACTAAACCATGGCACTAAGTGCCCCATCCAGCCTCAAACACTTCCAGGGATGGTGACCCCACCACCTCCTTGGGCAGCCCATTCCAATGGCAAATCACTCTTTAAGTGAAGACTTTTCCCCTAATATCCAGCCTAAACCTCCCCTGGCACAGCTTGAGACTGTGCCTCTTGGTTCTGTCACTGGTTGCTTGGGAGATGAGCTCCACCTTACTGCAGCTTCCCTCCAGGTAGTTGTAGAGTGTGTGAAGGTCCCCCCTGAGCCTCCACTTCTCCAAGCTAAACAATCCCAGCTCCTACTCCTTTATTCTGAAGGCTTCATGGAGTGAAAAGCATCATCCTTGCAGCCTCCATTGGCCACTCTATAGTATATCCCTGTTGCCCTGGAGCCAAGAACTTCTTTATATTCCACTAGTTTGGAGCGCTGAGATGGCAATGGGCTCCTATACCTGCACCTGCACCTTTGCCTGAGCTCCTTTAGAGCCCAAAATCAGAGGCATGTCCCTGCCTGCTTCCAACCCGAGGCTCCACCAGCTCTGTATTAGCAGTCCCATGAGTCAGTTGTATTAATTGTTGCACTAAATTATACGGTATTACTCCAAAAGAATGTTAATTTCCTTTTCCTACAACTGTGCTCAACTTAATTTTTAATCAGATCTGACAGCAAAGATTTAAATCAAGTGCTGCATCTTGGCTGGAATAGGACTGAGCAGATAATGAATGTACCAAAGCCATCAGGACAGTTTGTAGCATTAATGCACGTTAAAGCGTAGGCTGCTGAGCTGCAGACAGTAATTATTCCTTCTCTCCCACCAAGCTCAGCTTTAGGGAGGAAAAGCTGAGCTGAGCCAGGGGTCAGGATGGCAATACTGGGATGGCTTCGTGCTGACACAGCAGAACCCAGCCCTGGATGGACACAAACTGGTCTAAGTGGGCTGGTGATGAAGCCCTGGCCAACTGGAGCTCCTGGCAGCACCCATAAAGCAGAAAGTGGTTAGAAAGCAGGTCCCAGTCTTTGTAATTTAGAGAGGGAAAGGAGGGAACCAAAGGCAATTTGCAGCAGCAGAGTGAGGGTGCAACTGCAGGGGAAGTTGGAAGTGACAGGAAAAGAGTTTTCCAGGTGATGGCACCGCTGCTGAACCTCCCCAAGCCAGGCAACAGCTTCCAAACTGGGCCAGGTAGCAGCATGGGCTCTGTTCAGCGTCTGCTGGAGCTCATCTGCATTCAGGAGATCAGGTCCTGGAGATAAAGGACTACTAATTAGGAGAGCTTGGCTAATTAAAGAGGAAATAAAACACTACACCCCTAGCAAGCCACGGGTCTGTTAATCACAGGAATATGCTGGGGGAGCTCAGGGAGCCATGCAAGTTGCTAGAGCTCCTGCCAGGAACATCACCACCTCCCTCCCTCTTGCTTTATTGAGTGTGGCATTTAAAGGGCATTACAGGGTCACAGGAGGTTAGGGGTCGGAAGGGACCCAAGGGGATCATCCAGTCCAACCTGCCAGAGCAGGACAATACTATCCAACACAGATCACAGAGGAACACATCCAGACAGGCCTTGAAAGGCTCCACAGAAGGAGACTCCACAACCTCTCTGGGCAGCCTATGCCAGGGCTCTGGGAGCCTTACAGTAAAGAAGTTGAGTCAGAACCTCTTTTGCTGCAACTTACACCCATTGCTCCTTGTCCTGTCCCAGGGACTAGTGAGCAGAGCCTGTCCCCCCCATCCTGGCCAGCCCTCAGATATTCATAACCATTGATCAAATCTCCTCTAAGTCTTCTCTTTTTCCAGACTAAGAAGTGCCAAGTCTCTCAGCCTCTCCTCACAAGACATGCCCTCCAGTCCCCTAGGGGTTTTCCTGCTGAAAACACCCATGGCTACTGGCACCACCTTGCAGGAAGGGGACTACAGGGGTTTGTGCTGCTGGGTTTCCCTCCTCAGCTCTCATTCCATCAGCACAGGGAAGGCTTTTCCCTTCTGGAGGCACAGGCATCACGGTGTGTCCTCTAATAGGAGAAGCCAGAGCTGTATCAACTCCTGACGGCTGCAGTAATCTTTCTTTGCCATCAGAAGCTGCTATTAATAAGGGAGTGTCACAAACCATGAATTGGATTGTGGTGATATTCATTCTGTGTGATGCACAGGGAGAAAACCTGATGCAGCAAGTGCAGTGAATTGCATTTGTTGCGAAGACCACAGCTAAGAGGAAATAAACTGTGTCCAGTTCTGGGCTGCTCAATTCAAGAGAGATGTTGAGGTGCTGGAAGGTGTCCAGAGAAGGGCAGCAAGGCTGGTGAGGGGCCTGGAGCACAGCCCTGTGAGGAGAGGCTGAGGGAGCTGGGGGTGTGCAGCCTGCAGAAGAGGAGGCTCAGGGCAGAGCTCATTGCTGTCTACAGCTCCCTGAAGGGAGGCTGTAGCCAGGTGGGGTTGGGCTCTGCTGACAGGCAAACAGCAACAGAGCAAGGGGACACAGCCTGAAGCTGTGCCAGGGCAGGTCTAGGCTGGCTGTTAGGAGAAAGTTGTTGGCAGAGAGAGTGATTGGCATTGGAATGGGCTGCCCAGGGAGGTGGTGGAGTCACCATCCCTGGAGGTGCTCAATCCAAGCCTGGCTGGGGCACTTAGTGCCATGGTCTGGTTGATGGGGCAGGGCTGGGTGCTAGGTTGGGCTGGCTGAGCTTGGAGCTCTCTTCCAACCTGCTTGACTCTATGATTCTAAATCAAGCACAGTGTGGTTTCGGAGGGTCTACATTTTCCAGCAGCTACAAAAATCTCTCCCCCATCCCCAAAACAACAACCAAAAAAAAAAAAATGTTGATAGAGAAAAGATTTCAAAACCAGAGGAAACAACCCAAGAGAGAAATCAATTCATTTGGATGCACAAAGGGCATCCTTCGCTGCGCATTTGGAAGAGGGCTGCAGAGAGCAAATGTTCCTTCTGTTCTAGAAACGTGCAGAACCAGGATAATTGCTACCTGTGGTTGCTGTGGGAACCAGAACTTCTCCTTTCCAGGTTTTTGAGAGCAGAAAGTCTCAGCCAAAATGTGCCATGTCAATGTGGCTGCTGTCGTGTCACAGGAAATCAGCCAATTCGTGGCTAATGCAAACCCTTTGGGAAGGGAGAATTCTGTTCAAGCAGAGAAGTGGTTGGTGGTGTTGGGTGGCTTTTTTTTTTTTCCCTTGAAGAAATACTGGGCTGAAGCAACAGGTTTTGGTCAAAGGCAGAGCTGTTTGAATCCAAAATTGTCTTTCTATGGACCAAGAATGGTGGTTGCAAGTCCCTTGTCCCCCTGCCGTGCCCTCGCTCCTCAGGGCAGTGCCAGTCCTGGCCTGGTTGCAGGGTGCAGAGAGGAGCTGCCTCTGGTGGCAGTGTGTGATGAGCCTCCTCAGAACTTCCATCATTAAACCTGGGTCCAGGGCAGCTCTGCAGGAAGATATAGCTCCAGTGGCCCAGCTCAGGAGAACCAACCTGCCAGCAGCGGATGGGGCACTTGGTTGTCACCAGCTTCACAAAAGCAGAGGTGTCTGCTGATGGCTCCTTGGCAGGGGAGCTTTGTGAGGGAGAGGAGCTTGTGACAACACAGTGGAGGAGCAGATGGGTTTGGAGTCACAGAATCACACAGAGTCACAGAATGTCAGGGGCTGAAAGAGACCTCCAAAGCTCAGCCAGTCCAACCCCCCCTGCCAGAGCAGGATCTCTTATGCCAGATCACACAGGAACACATCCAGGCAGATCTTGAATATCTCCAGAGAAGGAGACTCCACAACTCCCCTGGGCAGACTGTTCCAGGGCTCTGTCACCCTCACAGGCAAAAATCTGCTCCTCATGTTTAAATGAAACTTCCTCTGCCTCAGCTTCCACCACTGCCCCTTGTGCTGTCCCTGGGCATCCCCCAGCAGAGCCTGGCTCCAGCCTCCTGCCACTCACCTGCACACATTGATAACCACTGCTGAGGTCATCTCTCAGGCTCCTCTTCTCCCAGCTCCCAGCCCCAGCTCCCTCAGGCTCTCCTCCTAACAGAGCTGTTCCATTCCCTTCAGCATCTTTGTGGCTCTGTGCTGGACTCTCTCCAGCAGTTCTATGTCCCTCTTGAACTGAGGGCCCCAGAACTGGACACAATACTCCAGATATGGCCTCAGCAGGGCAGAGTAGAGGAGCAGGAGAACATCTCTAGACCTATTAACTACAGCCCTACTAATGCACCCCAGACTGGCATTGGCTCTCTTGGACACCAGAACACGTTGCTGGCTCATGGTCAACCTCCCATCCACTAGGACCCTCAAATCCTTTTCCCCTTCACTGCCTTCCAACAGCTCAGTCCTCAACCTGTACTGATCCCTGGGGTTCTTCTTTCCCAGCAAGAGCAGAGGCACCAAGCAGCCAAGCTCCATGTTCTTGCTCTGTGTTCACAGAGGCACCTGGATGCAAGCTCAGAGCTGTGGGTCCAAGGCAGAAGTGATGCTCTCAGGATTCTGGAGCATGTATGGGACCAAGGGCCAGGGAGCACTGACTTGGTTATTTGACTGGAAAAAAGTCATCAAGGTGAAGGTGCTCCCTGGTTAATTATTCCCTCTGGCTGTCTGTTGCATTTCCAGGTGTTCATTGGCTGTTGGCGCTTTCTGGGTCTTGCTGGACTCCTCCTGCAGCCAGTGCCACACTGCAGTGAGCAGAGGGGAATGTGGGTGCCTGGTGCTGAGCCAGACAGCACAAGCCTAACACTGAGCCTTGCCAAATTCCCACAGTCGGTCCTGATCCCCCATTCCAGCACCATCACAAACACACCTGCATCTCCAGGGTCACTGCCCTGGCAGCATTGTACTTTTAAAGGACATTTAGAAAAGCCTGGGCAAGCTGAACCCACCCCCTCCAAAGCAAAGCAGGCATGAGGTGGGAGGAGATGATGGCAACATAATGCTGAGCACCAAGCAGGGACCCTCAGCAGCTCCAGCCCTGCCCAGGAAATGTTACCTGAAAGGCAAAGCAAAAGCAGAGCAGCTCCAGCCTGGCTCCATCTGCAGTGATATTTTATTGATTGCCTAGAACCCTTAAGGCAATCTCGTTGGAGCCTGTACAGGAGGGTTTGGCTTTGTTCCCCTGGTGCCATTGTTTCCTGGCTGCTGAGAAAAGTCCTTCTGGCTTCCTTTGTGCAGGGCTGGGAGCTGCTGCTGAAATCACTTCACAATTGGGTTTCTGGAAGAAGCTAGGAGGGAAACGTTTAGCCCACCAGCTAAAGATGCTCCTTGCATCAGTGCTGTGCTTATGGCTTTTCCAAGCAAGGATTTGCTCTGCTGGCACATTTAGGGAGTGTGTTAGCATCTCTTTCTAGCTGACACTCCAGGACACCCAAATATAACCCCTGTGCAAATGTAAGATGGTTTGTGGTCCCTCACTCTCAAACGGTACCACTGAGTGTGGTGGGAACAGGGTTTGCTGTGCAGAAAGAGGGCACAGTAAGGGGAAAGTTTTGCTGTGGCTGAAGCTGACACAGAAAATCAGGAGAATGGATGAGACTGAGAAAAAGAAACAACAAAGGTGCTGAGAGAAGCTGCACTGCTAGTGGGGGGGAGAGCAGAGCCAGCTGGGGCTGCACAAAGGCTCTGCCTGAGCTGGATCAGCACCCAGCTCCTGGAGCTGAGGAGTCAGTCTGGAAGTGCCACCTGTTCTTTGATGCTCTCTATGTAAGTGAGGGTTAAAAAGTGCAGGACATTTATTGCACTGCTTTTTGGTGGTTTTTTTTTTTTCCTTTTGCTTTTGCAGAGCTCTGCTGGAGGTATTTTATAGAGAGAATAAACCTGAAGCTGATGGACTGTTGGATTTTTATGGTTTTCCTATGCTTCTCGAGGCTCTCCAGCAAGCACATTCCAACTGCATCCCTCCAGCCGGTTGCTGCTGGGTGGTGAGAGTGTGGTGTGCCCACAGCAGTGGCACCAGAGGCTGGGTTCTGTCCTGGTGCAAGATGATTGGGCTGTGGAGCAACATTTACTACCTAATCAATTACAGAATCACAGGGTGGGGAGGGGGGGGGGAAATCACTGTGAGGGTCACAGAGCACTGGAACAGGCTGCCCAAGGAGGGTGGTGGAGTCTCCTTCTCTGGAGATGTTCAAGACCCACCTGGATGCCTTTCTGTGTGGTCTGCTCTGTCGGGGGGGTTGGACTGGATGATCTTCCAAGGTTCCTTCCAGCTCCTGACATCCTGTGATATATCTGGTTGGAAGAGACCTCCAAGATCATCCAGTCCAACCCTCAGCCCAGCACTGAAGGGTCAACACTAAGCCATAGAATCACAAACTCATAGAATGGTTTAGGTTGGAAAGGACCTCAAAGCTCAGCCAGTTCCAACCCCCTGCCATAGGCAGGGACACCTCCCACTAGAACAGGTCGCTCAAAGCCTCATCCAACCTGGCCTTGAACACCTCCAGGGTGGATGTGGCAAGCAGCAACAGAACAAGGGGACACAGCCTCAAGTTGTGCCAGGAGAGGTCTAGGCTGGATGTTAGGAGGAAGTTGTTGGCAGAGAGAGTGATTGGCATTGGAATGGGTTGCCCAGGGAGGTGGTGGAGTCACCATCCCTGGAGGTGTTGAAGCCAATCCTGGCTGGGGCACTTAGTGCCATGGTCTGGTTGCTTGGCCAGGGCTGGGTGCTAGGTTGGACTGGCTGAGCTTGGAGCTCTCTTTCAACCTGCTTGATTCTATGGTTCTATGTTTCCTTTAACACTTCCATTAAACACTTCTCTTAAACCCAGGTTTGGGCCAAAGCAAATCAAACCAGCTTGGGTCTGGGAGTCTGGTTGGGATTTTGAACCCCTGCTAGCACAACTCCTTCCAAATTCCAATTAGTTGGAATTATTTTCCTAGCATTTCTCCCCCTCTCCTCCCTCCCTACACAAGCCTCTATTCTCTATGCATTTTTAATAAGCCTTATCCTGCAAAAGCAGGAGAGAGCTAACTGCAAGGGGGGAGAATAAAGGCAGTTGCTGCCTGGCTCAGAGAATCTGTTATGTACTGGAAAGCTGCTGGTGGAAAGCAAAGCAGTGAGGAAATCTGAGCTCAGCTCTTGTTAGAAACTGTGAATGAAGATAAAACCTTTTCACCAACCTCGTCTGGCTGGAAGAGAAACACAGAGTAACAGCACAGGAGAAATGTGTGACAGTGCTCATAAGGTGCTGCTGAGAAGAGAACAAACAGCACAAGACCTCCGTGGCCTCCTTCCCTTCCTCAAGGGTGGAGCTTTCCGTCTGGGGGCTGACTGATGCCACCCTGGTGCAGGAGGAGAGGGGAGTGCCCCGGATCGGGGTGAGATGCTGGAAGCACAGAGGAGTGGAAATCCCACAGCCCCCTCCCTGCCCCAGATCCTCGAGGAGAAAGTCGTTGTGCAGATGATCCTCCCAGAATGTGTCGTGTCTGAGGGGAACAGATGGGCTCAGGGTACCCAGCAGACAGGTTTCTGTCTCCAGTCCATGCTTGCAAGGCTGGTAGGAAGGCAGTAGTGAGGCACATAGCGGAGGGTAGAGGCTGCTGCCTGTGGATCTGAGGTCATGGGGGAGTGCTGGGCTGGAGGCCAGGAGCCATGGTGAAGGACAAGACCCTGTGGGTGACCCTCACCAGGTCCCAGCACTTGCCACCTTTGCTTACCAGCTGCTGCCAGGTGCCATAGGTCTGGGAAGGTGCCACAGCCCACCTGGGGCTAGCTCTGGGGCACACAGCCCCCCCAGTCACCCAGACAAGCTCAGCCCCAGAGGCTTTTGGTGGCTTGAGCAGAAGGGATGTCCCTGGGCTAGAAAACAAGCCCCATTCTCACCCTCACCTCCATGGCCATCTCCAGTGGTTTGGCCCAGCAGGACTCTTCCCAGAAACCTGGACCTGCAGCTGCCACCAGCTGCCCTGGGGACAGGCTGGGTGTCCCTGCAGGGGTGGGCATGAGGAGCCCATGAGTGGTATGAAGAAAATGGGCAGCTGTAAGCTGGCAGGGACATGCTGAGACTGCCCAGCCCCCACCCTCTTCTTTTTCCTTCCCACCTGTTTGTGTTTTGGGAACACCAAGAATTGCCTTTTCTGTGTTTGGGTAACATCCTCCTGCTCTCAGCCCCAGCTTGTGATGTGTGGCTGCAGCCTCTGGAGCAGTGTGGGGTGGGGGAGCCGTGGGGGGGTGCTGTGGGCACTGGGAAGTGCCTTTGTTTTCCTGCAATTCCACAGTCCCAGAACTGACCCTCAAACTCCATCTGCCATTTGCTGCCACTGTCCCCTCTGGCTCCACTTTGGGACCCTCTTGCTAAAAGCAGGGTGCTGGAGCAGGGCCCCCAGCTCTCCCCAACCCATTTTGGCGGGGGGGGCACAGGGCAGGACGGCATCAACGCTGCGTGCAGAAGGGCTCTGGGCAGTGGATGTGGGATGTGGGCAGCAGGTGGGTCCCACTCAGCTCCTGGGCCATCCTGGTGAGCAGGGTTGGGAGCCACCTGGCTGGGGAAGCTGCTGCCCAGCAGCCCTTTGCCCGTCAGAGCTGGTCAGGATCAGGTGAGCTAATGTGGAACACAAAACCTATTTAAAAGCTGCATTTAGCACTTGGCTGCTTCCATTACAGCAGGCAATATCCAGGTGTCACTTTTCCTCTCCAGTTTAACACCTTCCTGGCTTAGTGTGTGATGGGAGGGATCCTTCTGCTGTCCATCCTCCATCCCACAGGACCCATGGAGATACTCAGACCCTGCCTGGATGGTGTCCTCATCAATGTTTGTAAAGATGTGAAGGGTGAGTGGCAGGAGGCTGGAGCCAGGCTCTGCTGGGGGATGCCCAGTGCCAGCACAAGGGGCAGTGGTGGAAGCTGAGACAGAGGAAGTTTCATGTAAACAGGAGGAGGAATTTTTCCCCTGTGAGGATGACAGAGCACTGGAACAGGCTGCCCAGGGGGGCTGTGGAGTCTCCCTCTCTGGAGATATTAGAAACCTGCCTGGATGTGTTCCTGTGTGATCTGGTGTAGGAGATCCTGCTCTGGCAGGGAGGTTGGATTGGATGAGCTTTGGAGGTCCCTTCCAGCCCCTGACATTCTCTGAGTGGTCAGGAGGAGAGGGGACCCATGGGGTGCTGATGGGGTGTGGGTGCTTGGCTGCATGCTGCAGAGATGGGGGTGGGAATGCGGTAGCTGAACTGGATGTGGCACTGCCAGTCCCAGAACCCTGCAATCCCAGGGATACAGGACTGATGAGGGAGATGAAATCCCAGAGGCTTCCAAGATCTTCCCTGTATCGGGTCTGTGGCCAGGCTGAGCTTGCCACAGCAAAGGCTTTCCAGATGACAGCTCCTGGATGAGAAGTAGCCACTTGGTTGCTTCTGAGATTTAAGGGCTGAGCATGTTGGGGGTTTAATATCTGCAGACAGCCTCCATCATCCCTGAGTGCTGCATGATCACTTCATTATGGGTATGAGGTTAAAGCTATTGGCATCATTTGGGCTTTTAAAGCACTTTCTCTACCCTGCAAGTGGTGCTCTCCCCCAGCTCTTTCAACCCCACATGGGTTGGGAGGTGGCAGTGGAGGCTGCCTAAGGGCTGTGTTTTCTGGAGCTGCTGCCTGGCTGGGCAGTGCTGCCCTTACAACTTCCAGAGCTCTGCAGCCAAGCTGTTCATCCTGCCCCAACACAGCCTCCCCAGGCCAGCAGCCCCTGGGCCAAGCTTCCCATCCATGGTAGGTGATGGACGAGAAGCTCAACATGAGCCAGCAGTGTGCTTGTGCAGCCCAGAAAGCCAACCAGAGCCTGGGCTGCAGCAAGAGCAGTGTGGGCAGCAGAGTGAGGGAAGTGATCCTCTTCCTCTGCTCTTCACTGGTGAGACCTCACCTGGAGTACTTCATCCAGTTCTGGAGCCACTGTTGCAAGAGGGATGTGGATGTGCAGAAAGGTGTCCAGAGAAGGACCACAAGGATGAGCAGAGGGCTGGAGCTGCTCTGCTATGAGGAGAGACTGAGGGAGCTTGGGCTGTTCAGTCTGGAGAGGAGAAGGCTCTGAACTGACCTTATTGTGGCCTTGAGTATCTGAAGGGGGCTAAAAGAAAGCTGGGGAGGAACATTTTAGGCTGTCAGGTAGTGATAAGACTGGGGGGGAAAGGAACAAAGCTGGAAATGGGGAGGTTCAGCCTGGATGTGAGATGGAGATTCAGCATGAGGGTGATGAGACACTGGAACAGGTTGCCCAAAGAGGTGGTAGAAGCCTCATCCCTGGAGGTGTTTAAGGCCAGGCTGGATGAGGCTGTGGGCAGCCTGATCTAGTGTGAGGTGTCCCTGCCCATGGCAGGATGCTGGAACTGGCTGCTCCTTGTGGTCCCTTCCAACCCTGACTGATTCTATGAGGGCTTCACCTTGGTACAGGCTGTTTCAGGGATGCCCAGGGTCTGGAATCACCTGGAGTCAGTAACTGCAGTCATTTGCAGTATTTCTTGGTTTAGAGCAGGTATTTCTGTGGGGAATTGAGGTGCTTAGTGAAAGGCAAACACCATCTGTGCTGCTCACCCAGTGCCCCACACTGGAGCTCCATCAGGAGTGACTTTGCACATACACACACAAGGCTCACCAGAGACATGGATGCTTTGGGACTGAAATAGGCTTTGGAGTGCTAAACCAAGATCTTTTTTCACAGCCATAGCTAGAGCTGCCACTGTGCTGGATTTCACCCAAAGTGGGGGGGAGGGGGGAGGGGAGGAAATGTTTTTTTCAGCCAAAGAGATGCTATGCACAAAGCTCCTTGGGTTTCATCTCTTCTCCATGCTCATAAAGCTGAAATTCCTTTCTTGGCTTTTTCTTCTCTTCTGTTTTCCTTCCCCTTTGGGCCTTTGAAATCTCACAGATCTGCAGCCCTATCAGTAACTGTATCTAGAATTAGAAGGGAGCCTTATCATGAGCCCTGGTTGATATTTTCTGTTCTTGATACACCCTTCAAAACAACTGTGAGTTTGCAGCCTGCACTTGAGCTGTCTGAAAGGGATGGATCTGAAATTTCAGGGAGCTCTGAAGCTCTTTCCCAGGTCTCTTAAGCCAGGCAGCACAGATCACATGTCATTTTTTTTCTCACTCCTTTGTTTTGTGCAGGTGCTGTGGTTTATGTTACACGTGGTGGTTGGAGCTGCAGTCGTACAGAAGGAGATTAAGGCTGTAATTGCTGCCTTTGATTCCGAACGAGATCAAACAGAGTGACAGAAGCACCGGTAAAAGGTTTGGAGAGGCACTGCCTTGCTGTGCTGTCTGCTCTCCTGCTTGGCAGCAGCTGGCTGCAGGGAGATGCTCCCTTGGGAAGCAGAGCTTTGGTGAGGCAGGAATCTGGTCAGAGTTTGGGGGTTTGCCCAAGTGGTTTTGCACGGGTCAGAGACTGCACAGCCACAGAAGTGCTGGGACAAGGACAGAGTTGTTTAGAAGGGCTTGTAGGGATGGGATGAGGGGCATTGGTTTGAAACTGGAGCAGGGCAGATTTAGGTTGGACGTCAGGAGGACGTTCTGAACAATGAGGTGCACCCAGGGAGGTGGTGGAGTCACCCACCCTGCTCAGAGGGCTGCAGCAGCTCTGCTGTGAGGACAGATTGAAAGAGTTGGGGCTGTGCAGGCTGGAGAAGAGGAGACTCCCAGGTGACCTTCTTGTGGCCTTCCAGGATCTCAAGGGGGCTACAAAAGAGCTGGAGAAGGACTTTTTAGGATATCAGGGAGTGCCAGGGCTGGAGGGAATGGAGCAAAGCTGGAGGTGGGGAGAGTGAGGCTGGAGGTGAGGAGGAAGTTGTTGAGCAGGAGAGTGGTGAGAGGCTGGAATGGGTTGCCCAGGGAGGTGGTTGAGGCCCCATGGCTGGAGGTGACATCTCTGGAGGCCAGGTTGGATGAGGCTGTGGGCAGCCTGCTTTAGGGTGGAGTGTCCCCAGGCATGGCAGGGGGGTTGAAACTGGCTGCTCCTTGTGATCCCTTCCAATCCTAACTGATTCTATGAGGGACTTTGCCAGCCTGCATGTTTCTGTGATTCTGTGAGGGTGGTGAGACACTGGAACCAGGGATGTGGTTAAGGTCCCATCCCTGGAGACATTCAAGATCAGGCTGATCTGGCTGGAGGTGTCCCTGCTGACTGCAGGTAGGTTGGACAACAGGAGCTTTGAGGCTGCCTTCCAACCTGGTGCGGTCTGTGGATCCTTAGGGGCAACCATGGCAGTGCCCAGGGGGCAAGGTGGCTGCTGGCACCACGTAGTGCCACAGCCCTGTGTGCTGGTGCCATGGTGGTGCTTGTGGTGCTGAGGGGTGGTGAAGGCAGCTGAGGCCACTTGAGCTGGTACAGTGTGTCTGATGGGCACAGAGCCACAGCTCCTCTGCCTCTCTCTGGGTCGTGTCCTGGCTTGGCGTGTGAAGGAAGCAGGTGCAGGGCTGCTGAGGGTGAGCCCAGGACAGCAGAGTGAAGGTGTCTAAGCATGACACAGCTCAGCAGCAGCATTGCAGGAGCTGCTGTCTGATCTCACACTGAACACTCACCCAGTGCTGTGTGCACAGGCAGGAGGCTGTCACCCTCCTCTCTGCTTCAGCCTCGTGCTGTGTGGAGTTCCTGAGCTCTAATGCCAAGCACAGCAATGACTAAATCCACGGAGCAACGGCAGGGAATTAAGTCCCTGTGCAGACAGAGGAGCCTGGACCCAGGAGCAGAGCTGTGGAAGTGTTTCATGTCATAGCTATGTCTAGACTGTGACATGAGTCCTGCTGGAGAGGACATGAGGCAGGGTACTATTGAGGAGCAAGAATGAAGGGAAGCATTTGGGTTGGTAGAAGTAATCTTTTGGGATGCTCTTAGGCTCTGTGGTACATTCTCCACTCCTGCCAGAGGAATCTTTGGAACCTGGTTTAAGGTGAATCTTGGAGAGTAGGGTTATAGGGTGGAGTGGTGGTGCTGAAGGTCTTTTCCAACCTGGATGATTCTCCCTTGCCTACCTCCACACAGGCAGCTCTCTACAGCTTGTTTTGAAAGTGAATCAGTACAGCACCTCTGTTCCAAAGAGGAGACTGTTCCTGCAAGGTTCCCAGCCTGGAGGGGCTTGCCAGGTGGTAGCACCCTGAGGCTGGTCCTTGCAGAGCTTCATGGAGCAGTCACAGACAGTCAGACCCCTCTGGGCTTCTCCTGGAGCCACATCCCAGCGAAGATCCCTTTGGTTTCAGCAGGAGAGTTTGTCAGCTGGTAGGAACTGTGTAGGGACTGGCAGGTTTGTCCTTCAGTCCTGCCCCCTGCCAGAACAGGGGCTGCCTATGCTTACTTTGGACTTGCATACCTTATTGATGTTATTTCTGACATCCCAGCCCAGCTGGGGTCCCCCACAGCCCCCTGTGTCACCCTCCAGCCTTTTGGCTTCTGTCCTTGTTCAGGAAAGGAAGGAATGAGGAAAGTCTGAAATACTTCTGCAATGCCCTGGGGGTGAAGTCTCTTTCTGGCCCAGCTCAGTGCTGTGCTCTCCAGAGTCTGGGTACAAAATGGTGTTTCTGTTAAGATGAAGTCCTTGGGCTCAGCTGGAGCAGCCTTGGCAAGGCCATGGCAGGGTCACTGCAGCAGCAGCAGTCGTGAACTTAACAGAAATGGAGTGGAAAATGGTGTTAAAAGAGATGGAGGAGGTAGGTTATTTGTTACACCTGGAACACAAATAGGGAAATGAAGAGGAATGGTTAAGAGGGGTGGGACAGGCTCTGCTCACTGCTTCCTGGGATGGGACAAGGAGCAATGGGTGTAAGTTGCAGCATAAGAGGTTCCAGCTCAACACAAGGGGGAACTTCTTGACTGTAGGGGTCCCAGAGTATTGCCACAGTCTCCCCAGGGAGGTTGTGGAGTCTTCTTCCCTGGAGACTTTCAAGGCCTGTCTGGCTGTTAAGAGGAAGTTGTTGGCAGAGAGAGGGGTTGGCCTTGGGATGGGGTGCCCAGGCAGGGGGGGGAGGGGGCAGCCTTCCTGGGGGGGTTGAAGCCAAGCCTGGCTGGGGCACTTAGTGCCATGGTCTGGGTGATTGACCAGGGCTGGGTGCTAGGTTGGACTGGATGAGCTTGGAGGTTTCTTCCAAGCTGCTTGATTCTCTGATGTGTTTCTCTGTGATCTGTGCTAGATTGTGTGGTCCTGCTCTGGCAGGGAGGTTGGATTCGATGATCTCTTTGGGTCCCTTCCAACCCCTAATATCCTGTGATCCTGTGGTGGAGGGATGCAGAAGAAGCCATCCTGGATGCAGGTGCAGATATGAGCAGAAGGGAAGGTGCAGGATTTTGTTTTCCTCTTCACTGAAATATCCTTTGCTCCTCTGAGATACAGGGATGCTAAATCTCTGAGCAAGAAGAAGCTTCTTCTGGGTGACCTTCTGGATTTAAGATCTATTTCTAACCCAAATTTTCATAAAAAAACTGCCACAGACAATCTCCAGATTAAACCTCATTTTATTTTCAGACAGACATGACCTTTCCTAGCTTTGGATATTAAATATCACAAAACCTCCTGCAATTTAAGCTGAGGATTTGTTTTTTTACATTTAAATAAACGTAACTTAAAAGCAAACCTAACTTCTCTGCAGGGCACACAGGGGAACGTGGGGCTGGGAGAGGAAAAGAGCTTCTCTCCTTCCCAAAAGCACCTCTGTGAGTGGGTTCTGCTCCCCTTGCCCACAGAATCACAGAATACACCGAGTTGGAAGAGACCTTTAAAGGTCTTCCTGTCCAACTGCTCTGCAGTGAGCAGGGACATCTCCAGCTAGAGCAGGTTGCTCAGGGCTCCATCAAGTTTGACCATGAGTGTCTTCAGGGATGGGGTCTCAACTATGTCTCTGGTCAAGCTGCAAGAGAGCCCAGCTCATGGGGAGGTGCTCATGATGATTTGACCTGGCTGGTCTGCAGGAGATGGTTGTTGGGCACTGGCAGTCTCCTGCATTGCAGGCTTGAAGGCAGCATAGAATCATAGAGGTTGGAAGAGACCTCCAAGCTCAGCCAGGCCAACCTAGCACCCAGCCCTGGCCAATCAACCAGACCATGGCACTAAGTGCCCCAGCCAGGCTTGGCTTCAACACCTCCAGGGACGACAACTCCACCACCTCCCTGGGCAGCCCATTCCAGGCTCACACCACTCTCATGCTCAACAACTTCCTCCTCAGGGCCAGCCTGAACCTACCCACCTCCAGCTTTGCTCCATTCCCTCCAGTCCTGGCACTCTCTCACAGCCTAAAAAGTCCCTCTCCAGCTTTTTTGTAGCCCCCTTCAGATCCTGGAAGGTCACAAGAAGGTCACCTGGGAGCCTCCTCTGCTCCAGCCCGCACAGCCCCAACTCTCTCAGTCTGTGCTCACAGCAGAGCTGCTGCAGCCCTCTGAGCATCCTCTTGGCCCTGTTCTGGACACACTCCAGCATCTCCACATCCCTCTTGTCCCAGGGGCTCCAGAACTGGATGCAGTACTCCAGGTGGGGTCTCAGCAGAGCGGAGTAGAGTGGGAGAATCACCTCCTTCAACTCGATGACCTCTGGAGATCTCTTTCAACCTCTAATGTTCTGTGATTCTGATGTAGGGGGAGAAAACTGCCCCAGCATCAGCCCAATCAAACCCAGTGCTGCTGGGCTTGCTTTGCTCATGGCCACCAAGAGATGCATCTTTGATCCTGCTTTTGGCAGAGGGTGGGGTTGGACTCAATGATCTCTGGAGGTCTCTTCCAACCTCTAAGGTTCTGTGATTCTGTTGTAGGGGGAGAAAACTGCCCCAGCATCAGCCCAATCAAACCCAGTGCTGCTGGGCTTGCTTTGCTCATGGCCACCAAGAGATGCATCTTTGATCCTGCTTTTGACAGGGGATGTGGTTGGACTCAATGGTCTCTGGAGGTCTCTTCCAACCTTTAATGTTCTGTGATTCTGTTGCAGGGGGAGAGAAATACCCCAGCACCTGCAGATGTCATCCCTGGGCTCCTCTCTACTGCAGAACACCCACTTGGTTGCAAACCAAAGTTTGAGTGGCTTGCAGGAACTTTAAACTTTGGCAGGGTTTTTCCACCCTTCAGCTGGAAATGGCTCTTGGTTAACAAATGCTTCGCGACAACAAATCGATGTCCTTCTGTGTAAGAGAATTAACTCCAGCTGCACAGCTCCAGCCTGGCTCCCTGGTTATTGTCAATAACAAATCTTTCCATGGGTGAAATGAAGGAGCTGGGCTCATTAGCACCTGCTTTACAGAGCATCACTCAGCAGCAGAAAGAAGTTGAAACCTCCAAAAGGGCTGAGGGCAGTTTAGATGAAGGTGAAGGTTAGGGGAAAGTAGTGGTGGACAAGGCTGGGCCGAAGGAAATGTGAGCTGGGAGGGTAATTGGCTTTGTGAAGAGGGGAGATTTAGAATGAATATTGGGAGGAAATTCTTTACAGTGAGGGTAGGGAGACTTCAGAACAGGTTGCCCAGGGTGGTTGTGAGTGTTCCCTCCCTGGAGGTGTTCAAGGTCAGGTTGGATGAGGCCTTGAGTGACCTGTTTTAGTGCCCATGGCAGGGGAGTTGGAACTGGATGATCTTTAAGGTCCCTTCCAACCCAAACCGTTCTAATCTTGCATGTTTTGTTCTGTTCTTGTCTTGCACTTGAAATCTCCTGAGAATTAAATGGCTCATCTGCTTGCCAGCATCCCTGCTCCAAGAGCTGCATCCTAGAATCTCTCTCCAAAGAGCAGTTGTTGCTCTCGTGCTGTAAGTTCATAGCTACTGCACTCCCAGAAAAACCTGGATGAGAGAACTCTCTGCTGCAGACAAAGCCTGGGGTGGGGGCTTCAGTGGTGGGGGCTTCCCCCTGCCCCTGTATGTGGTGGAGGGGGTAAAAGCACCTCAAAGGTGAGGCCTGCTCATGGCTAAAGGCCAAGTGAAGGCACTGGTGAAGGGAGTGGTGGGAAAGGCTGAGGCTGCTTCAGCTGCAGGCAGCAGCAGCAGGGAGGAGATGAAATGTTAAAGGAGGGATGTGGAGCATCAAACAGAATATTTGCACCCTGGTGGATCCATGCTGCAGCAGGTGCAGGTGGAGAGCAGCAGTCAGCCCAGCTCTGTTGAGATGTTTTGGAAGATGAAGGTGCTGGGGTGGGGGGTGGGGAGGCTTCTGGTGCACCTGCTCTCCCCCCCAGCCTTGCTGAGCTGTGCCAGCTCCTCAGCAGGCTGGATGGGTGCTGCAGCAGAGCCTGGAGGAACTCCATGGCTCCTTCAGACTGTCCTGCCCCATCTGCCCAGCCCCTAATCAGAGTCACCATCTCAGACTCATGACAGTGCTGCTCCTTCCAGCCCATCCCACCCACAAAGACCATCTCCTCCTGGGGCACCATCCCTCTCCAGAGCCTGCAGCTCGGATTTCCTGGCTCAGCTTCAGCAGCAGTGAAGATGTCTGAACTCAGCCAGTCCCAACTGCTGCTCCCCAAGGCCACACAGCAGCTCCCCAGCCCATTTCTGTGCTGCCAGGGTTCACAGGTGTGAAGTAAGTCTGGGCAAACTGGAAGACCCCAGAAGTCTGGGTGGACCCCAAGTTTCCTGGTGC
The DNA here is from genome assembly GCA_013400475.1 of Tricholaema leucomelas. Lineage (NCBI taxonomy): Eukaryota > Metazoa > Chordata > Aves > Piciformes > Lybiidae > Tricholaema lacrymosa > Tricholaema leucomelas. The sequence continues at coordinate 227,494 of WAAF01017355.1, forward strand.
ATTATTCAGGCCAGATAAGCAAGTTGCCATGGAGATGTGCTGAGCGCGGGCAGGAGGCTGGAGTGATGGAGCCTCACAGCCAGAGGCATCTGTTAATCTTATTTTTATCAATTTTTAAAGAGGCTATGGTGGTGTCTCCCCCACCTTCCCCTCACCTCTCACAAAAGCTTGGCATTTGCACTTGATTAGGAGCAGAGGCTGCAGTGCCTTTGAAAATGAGCCTCAACCAACACGAAGCAGCAGCCTGGGGAATGCCTGCGCTGAGGGGTGGGATTTAGTAGCAGGGAGCTGCCACCTCTGACATATTGCTCTGGCTCTAATGAGGGGCAGATTGACAGCCCAAGACAGAGGTAAAGGAAGATGAGGCTTTGCCTTCACCTTGGGGGGAGGGGGTCACAGCCAAACAGGGTCTGCAGCCAGGTCAGGAGGAGAAAATGGAGCTTTTATTCCTCAAGCTCCAGCTCAGAGGCCTCCTGCAAAAGGGATTTAATTGGATTTTCTTTCCCCATGTTCTGGGCATGACCATGATGACTGCAGCTGCCTGCCCATGCTCTGGTACCATGCTCCTTGAGGAAATGGGTGGTGGGTTCCAACTTGGCCCAACTGGGGCATCTCTTAGATGCAGTAAAGGAGGGCTTGAGCACCCATGCAGATCCTCTTCTGCAGAGGCAAAGGACAGGTTGAAGCCTGGTTATGCTCCCCACCACAGGGCTGAGCTCTGCTGTGTCCCCAGCCAAAGTGAAAACCATGGGACAAGGCAGGACAGGGCCAGTGCCAGCAGTGAAAGCTGGCAGTGGGCTGGAACAGCTGCTGGGGTCACCAATATTTGTGTCAAGGCACAAGAGGATGTCCAGACAGAACCTCTTTGCTCTCTACAACTACCTGAAGGGAGGTTGTGGCCAGGTGGGGTTGATCTCTTCTCCAGGCAGACAGTGACAGAAGAAGAGGACACAGCCTCAAGCTGCACCAGGGCAGGTTTAGGCTGGTTGTTAGCAAGAAGTTCTCTACAGAAAGAGGGATATGGATGTGCTGGAAGGTGTCCAGAGGAGGGCCACAAGGATGAGCAGAGGGCTGGAGTGCCTCTGCTATGAGGAGAGACAGAGGGAGTTGGGGCTGTGCAGTCTGGAGAGGAGAAGGCTCTGAAGTGACCTTACTGTGGCCTGAAGTATCTGAAGGGGGGCAACAAGAAAGCTGGGGAGGGATATTTTAGGCTATCAGGTAGTGATGGGACTGGGGAGAATGGAACAAAGTTGGAAATGGGGAGATTCAGACTGGATGTGAGGAGGAAGTTGTTGAGCATGAGAGTGGTGAGAGCCTGGAATGGGTTGCCCAGGGAGGTGGTGGAAGCCTCATCCTTGGAGGTGTTTAAGGCCAGGCTGGCTGAGGCTGTGGGCAGCCTGCTCTAGGGTAGGGTGTCCCTGGGCATGGCAGGGGGGTTGGAACTGGCTGATCCTTGTGGTCCCTTCCAACCCTGACTGATTGTATGATTTGCATTAGAATGGGCTGCCAAGAGGGGTGGTGGAGTCCCCATCCTTGGAAGTGTTTAAAAGGAGACTGGATGAGGCACTTAGTGCCATGATTTAGTCAATTAGAAGGTGTTAGGTGCTAGATTGGACTCGATGATCTCAAAGGTCTTTTCCACCCTGGTTAACTCGGTGATTCTGTGAGTGTTTCCTCCAGACAACGCAGGTCAAGTCTGCCTCAGCAGGGAGCTGTTGAACATGGATCAGCATTGTGAGGTCCTTGCGCAATAGCTGCTGTAGGAGCATTTAAGTGCAGAGCAGTGGTGGTGTGCTGAGGGAGAAATCATTCCCCAACACAAAGCAAACATCTCTGTTTTCCTCCCTTTTTCCCCTGGTTTTATTTAGCTAAGTGCCACACAGGGCTCAACAAAAGGATCACTTCCCCTTCAGCTCCAAGCAGGCACACAGAGCCTCTCCCTCTCTCTCCCTCTCTCTTTCTCTCTCTCTCTCTCTCTGAAGTAAATCAGAGCTAACTCTGCTCAGGCTGTTGTAAGTCACTATAAAAATGACACAAAGAACCACACAGGGTGTGAGGCAAAAACAGCACAGAGGGGAGAAATAAAGCAAAGTTATGGCCCTTATCACTCACAAAGTGCACTTCCCACTGAGGTTCTCAAGAAGAATAGCCCTGAGTGAACCAGACAGTGATGACATGGGGATGTTACTGCTCCCACATCATGATTTTCAGCACCATGGTGGTGCTTGAAGATGTGGCTCAGGCTCCAGCCTCATTAAACTGTGCAAATGTGTCGTGGAAAGCTGCCCTCCATGGAAAGCCCTGTGCCTGAGCCTTGAAGAGAGCAGGTGGCAGAAGGCTTAGGAGTGGAGATGAAGACAGCAATAAAGCAGATGAGTGGCTTAGGGAATTGGTTTGTGTCCACAAAGGACCTTGCTGGGCTTGGAACAGTCTTTGTTTCGTGGACCTACCATGGTCATGGCAAGGAATTGTTCATCACTCTAAAAACCAAGGATCTGCAGCAGCCAGGACTGTGCTGGGAAGGATTGTTGGGACCTGTGCCCAGGCAGGGGTGGATCATAACCAGCCAAACCCTGTGGCTCTCTTCAGTGCCATGGTAGGGGAACACTGCCTGAGCTGCTTCTGGCTGCAGCCATCTCCTCTGTGCCCAGTGACTTGATAGTAGTGCTGGACTGGGCTGGGAGGTGATGTTACCAAACCCTGAGATACTACTGTAGGTGCTGAGCCCTAAGGAGTGTTCCACAGAGATCAGCTAACTTGGGCTTGGCAGCACAGAGCTGCAAGGAGAGGCTCTGCACCATGCCCACAGCCTGTCCCATGCCCACTCCTGCCCACCCTGGGTACCAGCTAGATGCTAGCAAGGACACAAATGCTTCTAGAATCATAGAATCATAGAATGGTTTAGGTTGGAAGGGACCTCAAGGATCATCCAGCTCCAACCCCCTGCCATAGGCAGGGACACCTCCCACTAGAGCAGGCTGCTCAAGGCCTCATCCAGCCTGGCCTTAAACACCTCCAGGGAGGTTGTGGAGCACAGAAGCACCCAATGTGATCAAAGATCACATTGGGTGCTTCTGTGCTCCACAACCTCCCTGGGCAACCTGTGCCAGTGTCTCACCACCCTCACTGTAAAGAACTTCCTCCTAACATCCACTCTAAATCTCCCCTCTGCCAGTTCAAACCCATTCCCCCTCGTCCTGACATTCCCAGACCTTGTCAATAGTCCCTCCCCAGCCTTCCTGTAGGCTCCCTTCAGATACTGCAAAGCCACTCTAAGGTCTCCTCGAAGCCTTCTCTTCTCCAGGCTGCAGAGCCCCAACTCTGTGGCTTCGTTCAGAGCTGCGTGGGGAGCTGAGTCTGGAACCCAGCAGGGCTGAGCCTGGAAGGCAGCAGGGTTCATTCTGGAACACGATGCAGAGGCATGGGAGTGGTTTGCCTGAGAGTTATCTAATCGTGGAGCTAAAGTGAGCTGTGATGACACCTGGACGTTTTTCACATGAGTAATCTGCAAAGATGATGCTCTACATAAGTGTCACCTGACTTTGTTCTGATTTAATCCCCCTTTATTTATTGCACTCTTGCACCTCTTTGTTATTTGCAATTCATCTGCCTGGTGTTTTACCTCCCCGCGCCTGCCGCTGCCTTGCTGCCAGCAGGACCTCCAGGTGAGGACAACAAAGCTCCTTCCTGTCACTCTCTGCTTTGATAGGAAAGCAAGAGAGGGAACAGAGGGAAAAGAGATGCTAAAAAAGCTGCACACACGTGTTCTAAAAATAGCACTACAGCTCCTGGCAGCGCTGGCAGCAAAGTGGTCTGCAGGCAGCCGCCCAGCCCTGCCTAGGCTGCTGCATCTCCCTGCCTAGGCTGCTGCATCTCCCTGCCCAGGCTGCTGCATCTCCCTGCCCTCACCCAGAGCAGAAAACCTCCACCAGGCATGCAGGCTTTGATAGAGTTGGGTCAGTGGGAGTCTGGGTCTGCTCCCAGTTGTACAGGTCATCCTGGGGCTGAGGAGAACCTCCCCAGGGAGAGGACTGTGCCTGTGGTCTCGTCCACACAACCCTCTCTGGGAGAGGATTTGTTGGGAGAGACTGGTTTGGGTGGGAAGGAGCCTTTAAATCTCATCCAGTCCAACCTCCTGCAGTCAGCAGGGACATCTGAAACTAGAGCAGGCTGCTCAGAGCCCCAAGTAACCTAACCTGGAAGGGTTCCAGGGATGGGGCAGCTCCCACCTCTCTGGTTATCAGGCCAGCAGGGATCTCAATTTGCTTGGGAGGTCTCATTCTGCTGTAGTCTTGGTCCTGGACACCTCAGAGCCCCAGGACGAGGACACTCCCCCGGACTACAGAGGCAGCTCCTCTCTGAGCAGCGGCTGCTATTGGCAATTCATCAGAGATAATTACACCAATTAGCCCCCCCCCCACAGCTCTGCAGCTCCAGGGAGGCTTTACGACCCTGCTGTAGATCTCTGCTGAGCAGAGGAGCACAAACCCTTCCCTCAGATTATTGCCAACTGATCGGCCCGGGGTGAGAGGCTGTAAGAGTCAGCACACAGCTCGGCGGCCAGAAAAGCTTGGGTTTGTTGCTGCTTTGGTCGTCCTGCTTTGCAGGACTGCTATCAGTCCTCATTCCAATCAAAGTCCTTTGCACACATGCTCCAGTGGAGTGGAATTTTCTGCAGAATAAGGTGTTATTAACCTAGCTCCAGTCCCCCCCTCGGCGAGGAGCGAGCCCTGCCACCGACACCATTCCTCGCCAGTGAACTCTGCTTCAACAGCGATTAGCAGAGCTTCCAGCAGCAAGGAAAATGCAAAACCTGTGACCTTTGGAGCTCGTAGCTGCAGTGACTTTTAAGATGTAAGAGGTTTTTTTCTGTTTCTCTTCCCAGGATCTCAGCAAACAGTGATTTTTTTTAGAGCTCTTCTCATCAACATGTCACTTTTCAACTTCTCCACTCCTGTTTGCTTTAGTTTCTCTTCTCTTGCATGATGCTGTTCTGGGACCTGCCCCAGGGACCTTCTGACAGCTCAACTCCATGGAACCAGGGCTGGGTGTTCTGCCTCTGCAGCCTGGATAAGCCTCGTGTTGGCAGGGGTTCAGCTGGTGGTGCCATGTGTTGAAAGAGGGCAGTAAGATTTCTGTGCCATGCCCCAGTTAAATTGAGGACAGTGGGGAGAGGAGGTGGGTGGAGGGAGACCCCAAACTCCAGGCTTGGTGCAGGGGTTGTGGTGGCTGGGACAGTGCCTATGAGGAGAGGCTGAGGGAGCTGGGATTGTTTAGCCTGGAGAAGAGGAGGCTCAGGGAGGACCTCATTGCTGTCTACGATTACCTGAAGGGAGGTTGTAGCCAGGTGGGGTTGGTCTCTTCTCCCAGGCAACCAGCAACAGGACAAAGGGACACAGTCTCAAGTCGTGCCAGGGGAGGTCTAGGCTGGATGTTAGGAGGAAGTTGTTGTCAGAGAGAGTGATTGGCATTGGAATGGGCTGCCCAGGGAGGTGCTGGAGTCACCGTCCCTGGGGGGGTTCAGGAAAAGACTGAATGAGGCACTTAGTGCCATGGTCTGGTTGACTGGATAGGGCTGGGTGCTAGGTTGGACTGGATGACCTTGGAGGTCTCTTCCAACCTAGTTGATTCTATTCTATTCTATTCTATTCTATTCTATTCTATGGTGCCAGGACCAGCACCTCCAACCCAAGAAAGGGCAGGAGAAGCACAGATGGGAGAAGCATCCTGGTGCCTGCTGCCAGGTTCACCCCAAAAGAGCAGAGGAGTCGCTGGGGTTTAGCTCTCCCCACGCCTTGTGGGTTTATCTGCACGAGGAGCCTGCTGCAGCTCTGTCACCTCAGCTGAAATCAAAATGTGAGTGCAGAGAGGAACATTTGTGTCTCCAAAAAAAAAAAAAACCCAAACCATTCCCTTTTCAGAAAGCTAAAGAAGCAGCAGCATTTTCCTTTGCAGATTTGTTGGGATTGTGTTGGTGATGATTTCTCTCTCTCACCACAGTCTAACATAAAATGAATGAATGCCTTCTGATGCCTTTTTCTCCTACTCAGTAACTTCTATATTTGTAGAGAAGAAGGAAAGCGTGATGGGAACCCTCCTGTTCCTCTCCCTAACCAGATTCATCGGGGTGGATTCTTTCAGCAGTAAGCAGAGAGGACAACTGGGGACAATGACACCACAGGATCGCAGGATATAAGGGGTTGGAAGGGACCCAACGAGGTCATCCAGTCCAACCCCCCTGCCACAGCAGGACCACACAATCTAGCTCAGGTCACACAGGAACACATACAGACAGGCCTGGAAAGGCTTCAGAGAAGGAGACTCCACAACCTCTCTGGGCAGCCTGTGCCAGTGCTTACAGGAAAGAAATTCCCCCTTGTCTTAAGGTGGAACCCCTAATGCTGCATCCATTGCTTCTTGTCCTATCACAAAGAGCAAGTGAGCAGAGCCTGTCCCCCCACTCCTGACCCCCAGCCCTCAGATAGTTATAACCATTTATTAAATCCCCTCTAAGTCTTCTCTTCTCCAGACTGAACAGCCCCAGGTCCCTCTTCTTCTCCTCACCAGGCAGTGCTCCAGTCCCCTCATCATCCCTGTAGCTCTGCTGGACCTTCTGCAGCAGATTCCTGTCCCTCTTCAACTGGGGAGCCCAAAACTGAACATAGTATTCAAGATAAAGTCTCACCAGGGCAGAGGAGAGGAGGAGGAGAACCTCCCCTGATCTGCTGGATGCACTTTTCTTAATACACCCCAGGATCCCATTGGCCTTGGCCACCAGGGCACATTGCTGTGCCATAACTTGTCCTCCACCAGCACTCCCAGGTCCCTCTCCACAGGGCTGCTCTCCAGCAGTCACCTCCCAGCCTGTACTGGTGCAGTTTATTACTCCTTCCCAGTTGCAGGACTCTGCACTTGTCCTTGTTGAACCTCACCTTGTTCCTCTGTGCCCAGCTCTGTCTGTCCAGGTCTCACTGGGTGTCCTCACAGCCTGCAGCTGTATCAGCCAAGCCTCCCAGACACCAAACTACAGGTGATGCTTTTCCCTAAAATCCAAAAGCAATCACTCATTTCTGTCCCAGCTCTCAGACTTCAATCCAAAGCAGTATTTTGGGGGGTTTCTTTTTGTGGTTGGGTTTGCTTTCAGCTGGGGCAAATTTTTCTCAGGGAGTAGTGTTAATTAGCTCTGTTCTAACCACTGGGAGAGAGGGGAAGGACTTGGGCTGCATGGTTGATGCTGTAGGAGCACAGGAGCAGTAGATGCTTCTCTAAGCAGGGCTGTGCAACAGTCCCTCTGTCTGTGTCCTCTGCCTGTTGTTCTGCCCACTCCTCTACCAGTCCCAAGCAGGGTGCAGGCAGCAGCAGCAGCCCTTAGCCACGAAGTCAGATGCAGGAGCAGCTCACTGGAAGGTCTTGTAGATGCAAACTGTGCTCTGTGTGTGCAGTCATTGCAGTGGAGGAGAGAGAGCTGAACATGAGCTGTCTGCAGTCGAGTGCAGCATCTTCACCTGCTGCTGCACCTTCCCTCCAAGAACATCCTGCAGCTCTTTCTGCTTCTTCACTTCCCATAGCACAGCTCTGTCCTGCACACTGTTCAGCACTGTGGGAAGGGAGGGATGCTCTGGGAGCTGGGGAGGATGCCCCAGGAAGGATACTGTGGGATCTGGAGGAGATGTCCTGGGAGCTGGTGTGGATGCCTTGAGAAGGATACTCTGGAAGTTAGGGAGGATGCTCTAGGAAGGATGCTCTGGGGGCTGGAGGAGATGCCCTGAGAGCTGGTGTGGATGTCCTGAGAAGGATGCTCTGGGAGCTGGAGCAGGTGCCCTGGGAGCTAGGAGGAATTCCCCAGGAAAGATGCTCTGGGAACTGAAGGGGATGCTCCAGCAGGGATGCTTTGGGAACCAGAAGATCCTACCCACCCTGAGCTGAGCTGCTCCCTCTTCCTCTGTTTCATGCCCCCATCTGCCAAAGTGAGCTTTAATTCCTGACAGGCTTCCTGGTTTCTGCAGGACACAGAGGGGTGGGTGGGTGCCTGCCTGATGCCAGGACAGACAGACTGGCAGAGGTGCAAAGGCACAGACCCAATGCAGCATGCAGAAGCCTTTCATGAGCCGCTGAGATCTGTGATGGGAACAGCCAAGCATCCATGTCCATCTGTGCAGGGCTTGTGGAGAGAGGTGAAAGAGCCCACCCCAAAGCCCACCCAACCCTCCCAGCACAGCCACTGGCTGCTTCGTGGAGTTGTGATCATTTTGGGCTGACCTGAGCTTGTGCTTGTTACATGGATGAGTTCCCAGCAGATCTGGTTGAGGAATCATAGAACCATAGGATCAGTCAGGGTGGGAAGGGACCACAAGGATCATCTAGTTCTAACCCCTCTGTCATGGGCAGGGACACCCTACCCTAGAGCAGGCTGGACACAGCCTCGTCCAGCCTGGCCTTAAACAACTCCAGGGATGAGCCTTCCAACACCTCCCTGGACAAACCATTCCAGGCTCTCACCACTCTCATGCTAAAGAGCTTCCTCCTTTTCTGTAGGTCCCCTTCAGATACTGAAAGGCCACAAGAAGGTCACCTGGGAGCCTCCTCTTCTCCATATTGCACGGCCCCAACTCTTTCAGTCTGTCCTCACAGCAGAGCTGCTGCAGCCCTCTGAGCATCCTCCTGGCCCTTCTCTGGACAGTCTCCAGCATCCCTACATCCTTCTTGTCATAGTGGCTCCAGAACTGGATGCATTATTCTAGGTGAGGTCTCAGCAAAGCAGAGCAGAAGGGGCAGAATCCCCTCCCTCACCCTGCTGGCCACACTTCTCCTGCTGCAGCCCAGGCTTTGCTCGGCTGTGTCAGTTCGAGTATCTGAGCTGTGCTTGTCAAGAAGAGCTTACATCAGAGCAGAGAACTAACAGCTATAATTACTAGCTTGGAAAAAAAAAATAACAACCAAGAAAAAATACCAACTCCACAACTTTGAAATGAAAAGAAAGTTTCAGCCCAAAGCAGAGCTCTGCATTGTAGGTACTGACAGAGCCCTCACCCTCCTGCGCTGTCATAAACAAGGACATGGTAATTAGAGATTTGGTTTTTTTTTTGGGGGGGGGGTAGGTTGTTGGTTGTTTTTTTTTTTTTTAAGGGATAAAATGATTTTTATTTGCTTCTCTGCCAGTTTTCATGAGCCCATCAGTCATCCCCCTGCATAGATAAGATTTCTGATGCTCACTGACAGGATAAATTATATGGTTCCCATCCAGCAAATCAGCATCACTGTGCAGCATCATCGCTTGCAAAGCCACGTCTGGGGGGAAAAAAAAAGGCATAAATCCTCTCCAGGTTTATTAGATCTGTCTTTTATGCACATATTTATTTTATCCTAAGCTGAGGTGTATATTTTTTTTTGGCCCTAATTATTAATCATATTAATAAAGGTAGGGGGGAGAGGGTAGGGAGCTTTCTGTAAAGCAAAAGCTCTGCAGCGGTGCTTGGGTGTTCGTGGGCTCTGCGTTAGGGCTGCTGTGGGGTGCTGTGAGGATCAGGCAGTGACACCACTCCAGTGACATTCCTGGAGTGGGTGTTCATCATGGGGGGTGTTAAGGCCAAGGCTAAAAAAAGAGCTGCTCTGCCTTGCTCAGAGTTTGGATGGGGATTTGGTTTTGGCTTGGCCTCTCAGTGCAGGTGCCGCAGCTGAGCCCTAGCAAGGCTTGGCCAACAGCCACTGGGTGTGTGGGGTCCCCATCCTCCTCACCTGAGCAGGTGCTGAGCATCCACAGCTGCCTCAGCATCACTGTGCCTTTAGTGTGGGCTTGGGAGACTGGAAAGACCTTGCAGAGCCCAGAGCTGCCTGGTTTAGAAGAACCTCAATTATTGGGATGCTTTATTAATGACTGGCTTCCATGTTCTCCCCAGGGATCTCCCTGGCAGGCCTCCAAAGCCTTGCAGAGGGGAAAGAGGGGACTTCCTCCCCTCCACCTTTGCTATCAAGGACAAAGATGGTGAATCTCAGGGTTGGTCACCTGAGAGCACAAAAATAAACATATGTGTGATGGAGATGTGATGCTGTGGAAAGCTGGAGAGGTCACCACGAGGCAAGAACCTCCACTGAAGTGGAAGGCTTGAAATGGGATTGAGAAGAGAATGAGAGCAACATTGGCATTGAGTGCTGCTGAGACTCAGAACCAGCCCTGTTGGGCTCTTCTGAGCTGGTTTAAAGCCAGGTGACACTGTCAGAAGTCTCTACCTCACCAGGCTGAGGATGCCTGCCCAGAAAAGCTTTGCTCAGCCCAAGCCTGGGGACCGAAGACCTGGGGACTTAGACCTTAGAGTGGCTTTCCAGTATCTGAAGGGAGCCTACAGGAAGGCTGGGGAGGGACTATTGACAAGGTCTGGGAATGTCAGGACGAGGGGGAATGGGTTTAAGCTGGCAGAGGGGAGATTTAGACTGGATGTTAGGAGGAAGTTCTTTACAGTGAGGGTGGTAAGACACTGGCACAGGTTGCCCAGGGAGGTTGTGGATGCTTCCTCCCTGGAGGTGTTTAAGGCCAGGCTGGATGAGGCCTTGAGCAGCCTGCTCTAGTGGGAGGTGTCCCTGCCTATGGCAGGGGGTTGGAGCTGGATGATCCTTGAGGTCCCTTCCAACCTAAACCATTCTATGATTCTATGATTCTATGAACAGCTTCTGCCACAGCTCCAAGCTGGATGTGCTGAATTATTGCCACCACGGAGCATGCTGGGTCTGCCTGTGCTTCCCCAGAGCTTCTTGGCATAACAGAGCAGCCATCACCTTCTGTCAGACATCTGCTGCCACAGAAGGAGCTTTTCCAGCTGTGGTGACACCCTCACAAAGGGGAAGCCACCTGTGAATTGCCGCCGGAGCAAGCGGCTGGGTGCGGGGAGTGCAAATGTCTCACGTCACTTGGGTGCTGTCATTCAACCTCCTTTTATCTCCTGAACTCATCCAAAGCTCTGAGAAATGAGGCTGGATGCGTGGGCTGAGGTGAGCCAGGCTGAATGGTTGTTGAAGTTATTGACTGGAGAGTGGGAGAAAGCATCAGAGGCCAAATCTCCTTTATGCTGTTAGAGAGAGGAAACAACATTTCCTTAAGCTCTGAGTCAATAAATAATTGTGACTCTTTTTACCTTTTCTGGTGATGGGATTATGTGGCTCTGAGGCATTCTTGGAGGAGTGCAGCTCTCTTGGCTTGTGGAGGGGTAAAAGCTCTCAGATCATCAGCCTGGTTAATAGGAAAAGGAGGGGTCTGGATGCCTTAGAGAAGAGGCTTGAAACAGAGACAGGAGTGATGAGAGTCACTTGTTAGGCACAGGGACAGGTTGAACTCCACAGCCAGGGGACTTGCTGATCGTGGTGTCCAGACCCACTTCCTGCCAGGGCTTCAGGCCAGGTGTCCTCTCCATCCTCAGAAATACTGGCAGGGCTGGGGCACTCCTGAGGTGCCACTTCTGACACGCAGCGGCTGCAAGGCTCCGTGTCCCTGGTCACTGCTGAGTTCTCCCCTCCCAAAGGACAGCCTGATGCTGAGAGGGTTCCATGTGTCCATCCCTCTGCTCCCTGACCCCACTACTCAGGGCTCCCACAGCCCTTTCCCAGCCCATATTTTACTCTGGAAAACCACAATGTGTTTCAATGCCATGGGGGTCCTGCCCCATCAGAAGCTGACAGTGAATGCAGTGCTATATTTCAGCTAAATGCTGCAGAGCAACCATTTGCAAGGTTTGCTTAACCAACAAGCTAAAAGTTCTCCTCTGCAGGGTTTTCCAGAAGGGAAGGGATCATTTATTCCCTCATTTCAGTCCTAGTAAAGTGATGAGTAAGTAGAAGGAGTAGACTTTGGGTTTGCTGAGTGCTCACAGGTTTTCATTTGATTCCGTACTCAGCACTGCTCAGGCCACACCATGAGGAATGTGTCCAGTTCTGGGCTCCTCAACTCAAGAGAGATGTTGAGGTGCTTGAATGTGTTCAGAGAAGGGCAGCAAGGCTGGGGAGAGGCCTGGAGCACAGCCCTGTGAGGAGAGGCTGAGGGAGCTGGGGGTGTGCAGCCTGCAGCAGAGGAGGCTCAGGGCAGAGCTCATTGCTGTCTGCAACTGCCTGAAGGGAGGCTGTAGCCAGGTGGGGTTGGTCTATATGGTCTGTATGTGTCCTACAAGGACAGACTGAAAGAGTTGGGGCTGTTCACTCTGGAGAAGGGAAGGCTCCCAGGTGACCTTCTTGTGGCCTTCCAGGATCTGAAGGGGGCTACAAAAGAGCTGGGGAGGGACNCTTCTCCCAGGCACCCAGGGATAGAAGAAGAGGGCACAGCCTCAAGCTGTGCCACGGCAGGTTTAGGCTGGATGTTAGGAAGAAATCACAGCAGGAGTGATTGGCATTGGAATGTGCTGCCTGGGGAGGTGGTGGAGTCACCATCCCTGGAGGTGTCTAAAAAGAGGCTGGATGTGGCACTTAGTGCCATGGTTTAGTCAGTTAGAAGGGTTAGGTGATAGGTTGGACTCGATGATCTTGAAGCTCTTTTCCATCCTGATCAGTTCTGTGGTTTGCTGCTCACAGCTTCAGGTTTGGGTTCTGGGACTGGCAGCCCAGGCACTGTGAGGCTCTTTCTTTTCCATGGCTGTCTCCTGACATTTCTATGGAAGCCTGGCTTCTTCTGGTACAAGAGAGTTTAATTTGGGTGATCAAATGAGACTTTGGCTTTGTGCCCAACTTTGCTTTTCAAGAACATAACTCAGAAAACAGCTGAGTTCTCTGATTTCATCAGCTCCCACCAAGTGAAGAGTGGAAGCTTGTACTGGGATCAAATGAGTCACTGAGCAGGAGTGTGTGTGCCACCCTCTGCCACCGTGGATTTGAAGGGTCTCCCTCCTGGGCTCAGCAATTCCTCACCCCATGAGTGAAGGGGCTGTGAGGCTCCCCACTGAAGGAGGGAGGGGACTTCTGTGGATGTGGGGTTGGAACAGAGCAGAATATTTTAACAGCACAAAGCAGGAGAAGGACCAAGAGATCAAGAAGGCTCCAAGTGTGACCTGCCTGGTGGCACAGCCTTGCCAGCTACCTGTGCCACCTGCCAGCCAGGGCTGGGTCATGTTTATCTCCGTGGTGGTACCACAACCCTGCCCCCTGCAATGTGCTGCTCTGTCCTGTGCTGCAGTGGTGGCATTTGGGGATCTCTGAGCCACCAGCACGAAATGTAGCAGCATCATCACAGGCTGGGGTGCTGGGGACCCCGAGGTGTGCATGGCTGTGCCCTGGGGTGTGATGGGGCAGGCAGGGGACACGGGGCCGATCGGCTTTGCTCTTTCGCAGCGGGGAGGGAATCTCTGAGCAGTTCGTTGCAGCCTCTCACAGCAGGTGCTGTGAGAAGGAGCCACAAAGGGACCTGGCAGCTCGTTTGCAAGGATCGTGTTCTCCTCTCCTCTTCTAAGTGCCATGGCTGGGGAGAAAACTGTTTCTCAGTGGCAGACATGAGATCTGAGCTGGCAGTCCCTGAGAAGATGGATTCTGTGTCTGATTAACCAAAGTGCAGGTTGATCTGGACAGCAAAGGGATGATCCCAACCAGGAGGAGCTCCAGGGTTCAGCTGAGTTCCAGCTTCAATTGCTTTGCTCTGCCGTCATGAGCCCACTGCAGAAAGCCCCAGAGCTGCTGCAGCGGCACAGGGAGTCCCGGGAGATGGGGATGGGGCCTCAGAAAAGCATGGAGCTGCAGCAGCTTTGGGTTGCTGGGCACTGTGCCTTGCCTGAACTTTCACCACCACAACAAAGACTTGGAAAGAATCCACAAACACTGCACCTGGAGAGGAGGCAGCCGAGCTGGGGTCTGCTCCTGGAGAGGAGGCAGCAGAGCTGGGGTCTGCTCCTGGCAGCAGAGGCAGCAGAGCTGGGGTCTGCTCCTGGCAGCAGAGGCAGCAGAGCTGGGGTCTGCTCCTGGTAGAAGAGGCAGCAGAGCTGGGGTCTGCTCCTGGTAGCAGAGGCAGCAGAGATGGGGTCTGCTCCTGGTAGCAGAGGCAGCAGAGATGGGGTCTGCTCCTGGTAGAAGAGGCAGCAGAGCTGGGGTCTGCTTCTGGAGAAGACACAGCAGAGCTGAGGTCTCCTTCTACTCTCCCCGGCACGGCAGTGCTGAGCTTTCGAGCAAGCCCTGGAGAAGTGCTGGCTTCACACAGCCTCGTGAGGCACAAGAATCATGTCACTGCGTCTCTCATTATCCACTTCATCAAGCTCAAACTGTCGCCTAATGACACTCACCCGCTCCTCCTCCTCCTCCTTCCCCGGCAAAGCTAAGCAGCAAGCAGGCGCTGTCACCCGCGGGTGCCGGCTCGGCTGTGCTGGGTGCCGCGGGGAGAAGCGATCCGGAGCAGCCTTTGGAGCTGGCACCGTGTGGCTCCGGGGCCCACCACAGCTCCAGGCTCAGCTTTGGGGGGTCTGGGTGATTTTGGGGCAGGGTGAGCTGGGGAAGGGACGAGACTGGCACAGAGTGCAGGCAATGGGCTGAGCTGATGGAAGCAGAGGAAAATGTGGAGCTGGTGCAGTCCCTCTTGCCGAGGGAGCAAATTGCATCTTCTCACTCCCATGTGAGGCTGTCCAAGAACTTGGGGATCACAGTGCCTGGCCCTGGTGTGAGCCAGCAGCACAAACCCCAGTGCTGTGGGTCTTCAGGCTCAGAAGCACACAGTGACCCAGACAGAAGGAGGACAGGATTTGTCCTCTGAGAGCATCTTCTGCCTCCTTAAGGGCTGATGGATCTGCTCATCCATCACAGGGCAATACACATCAGCTTGTGGCAATTTTGGCAATAGTTTTTCTTCCTGGCACTTTCTCTACCTTGTCTCGGGGGACTGTGATCTCCTGGGAGGGGTAGCAGTCGCTGGGTGAGGTTATAGAGTGTGTGACACAAAGGGACATCATCTCCATTGGCCTAGCCAAGCTGGCAGAGGTTTGTCCTGCACCATGGTGAGTCTCTCACAAACACCTCTACCCAAAACACAGCTTGCATGGCTCAGCACAGGGCCAGGAGTTGCTGTTGCTGGCAAAGGTGGACATCACTCTGTCATTGCTGCTTTCCTGTGCCACATTGGGTATCCACAAGAGATTGAACTCGGGGGACCAGGATCTGATAGAGCAGAACATTGCTCACACTGCAGGTCCTGACTGTGGCTCCAGGAGGGGTGGGCAACTTCATCAGAAGGTGGCAGGAGTCACCCCCTTGTTCTGCTGGGGGTGTGTGTAGGCTGGCCACCCCTGCCAGCCTTTGTTGGTGGCTGTTGGTGGGAAGCATGGTCCCATCTCTCATCACCAGACCCCCAGGGTGAAGCTCTCTGCACTTCAGCCGCACTTTGTGCTGTATCCCAACGGGAAGGGAAAGCAAATGATGAGAAAGGCAGAAGAGAAGCCCTACACTACAACACATTTACTCAGTGAGGAAATAAGTCACCCTCTAGCTCAGGAGACAGTCAGGAAGGTCACTGCATTAAGTATGGAAATAAATTGCCAGGTATTTTACTGTTCCCCACACCTTGTTTGTGCTATCAGTACCTGTGCCGTGCCTTTTCCCGGTGCCAAGTGCCTCCTCTCCTGGTGCTTCATTATTTCACCAGATTTACAGGACTGACAATAAAAGCAGTTATTTTAAAGTAAGTAGCCAATCAGTTAAATCTCTGGATACTAATAGTGAGGAATTAACTCAGCATTAATGCAAATGCAAAATGCCTTCAGTGAGGGGAGAGCAGCACAGTGCCAGGCACTAAACCCAGAATGGGGATGGGAGTGGAGGCTGTGCATGGAGCTAACGGCTGGGTCTGGGCACATCTGAACTGGGAATACTGCAGAAGCACCTGAGACAGGCTCAGGGAGGAGGACAGAGAATCAGAGAATGGTTTGGGCTGGAAGGCACCTCCAGAGGTCATCTAGCACAACACTCCCTCAATGAGCAGGGACATCCTCCACTAGAGCTCTGCCAAGCCTGACCTTGATTATCTCCAGGGATGGGGCTTCAACCACCTCCCTGGGCAACCTGTTCCAGTGTTCCACCACCCTCATGGTGCAGAACTTGTCCCTAACATCTAATCTAAATCTCCTTTTCTGATTTTAAACCATTTCAGTATCATAAGGGGGCCTACAAGAAAGCTGGGGGGGGACTTTTTAGGCTGTCAGGTAGTTGTTCTTAGGAGGAAGTTCTTGACAGGGAGAGTGATTGGCATTGGAATGGGCTGCCCAGGGAGGTTGTGTAGTCACCATCCCTGGAGGTGTTGAAGCCAAGCCTGGCTGGGGCACTTAGTGCCATGGTCTGGTTGATTGGCCAGGGCTGGGTGCTAGGTTGGACTGGATGAGCTTGGAGGTCTCTTCCAACCTGGCTGATTCTATGATTCTATGATAGGACTGGGGGGAATGGAATGAAACTAGAAATGGGAAGATTCAGACTTAGGATTGACTTAGGGAATGGAATGAAACTAGAAATGGGAAGATTCTTCCTTCAGTTAGGAGGAAGTTGTTGAGCATGAGGGTGGTGAGAGGCTGGAATGGGTTGCCCAGAGAGGTGTTGCAAGTCTCATCCCTGGAGGTGTTTAAGGCCAGGCTGGCTGAGGCTGTGGGCAGCCTGATCTAGTGTGAGGTGTCCCTGGGCATGGCAGGGGGGTTGGAACTGGCTGCTCCTTGTGGTCCCTTCCAACTCTGACTGATTCTATGATTCTGTGATTCTGATTCTATGATTCTATGATTCCATGACTCTCTGATTCTGTGATTCTGATTCTATGACTCTGTGATTCTATGATTCTGTGATTCTCTGATTCCTTGCCCCTTGTCCTATCCCTACAGGTCTTTGTAAACAGTCCCCCTGCAACCTTCTGGTAGGTCCCCTTCAGGCATTGAATGTTTGCCCCCCAAAGCCAACATTTGGTGATTTCTGACACACTGCTGTCCTTGTCCTAGCTGAACCCAGGAGCTGGAGTGACAGGAAATGGCTGGAGGAGAAACTGCTTCTATGAACGGCCTGGACCTGGATATTTGCAGCCTGGAAGCTGCCCCTGGAGCGGGAGCAGCTCTCTGCTTTTGGCAGGCAAAATAATCCTGCATTCTGCCCGTAATGAAACACCTCTGGATTCTGTCCCTAATGTCATCCCCATCATCATGTACTCCTCATTGTGCAGGAGCATAATCAGAGTTTCAAAGGGCTGGGATGAAGCTGATCGAAGATTGATGGGGGATGTTTGTCTGCCCTGACAATAGGCGTTGTTAAGGCTTTTGTGTGAGCTCCTCGGAGGCGCAGCAATGAGCCTGTAATCTCCATCCTTACATGCAAAGGAAATGGAAAATCCATACAGGCCGTTCTGAACCCTATAGATTTCAAAAGCTTTATTCCCCCAGGGGTGCCAGCGAAATGCTCGTCCCCTGGTGACAGCCACGCTGCTGCTCCCCCTCCTTCCCCCCCATCACCACCACATCTCCCCCTCTTTTAGAGGCACCGCCAGGGGTCCTGCACGGCAGGGAGGTGATCTTCTGATGGGGCTGTTCGGGGCTTGCAGGGGCAGAGGGGAGGGGGAAGGATCTGCTCTGCCTCTGGAGCGACCTTGGGGCCAGTCTAATGAGGTCTCTTCAAGCGGTCTGAAGGCTCTAAGCTGTTAGGGAATCATCCCAAATCCTTTGGTTTCAAGTAGCATTCCTGGAGGCACAACAGAGCACCTAAAAGGTGAATGCTCGGAGCTGTAACTGCTGATGGGATGGGACGGGATGGGACAAGATGGGATGGGACAGGACAGGACTTGACAGGATAAGGATGGGACAGGACAGGATGGAACAGGACAGGATGGGATGCTTGACAGGATAATAGGATGGGATGGGACGGCATGGGACAAGATGGGATGGGACAGGACAGGACTTGACAGGATAAGGATGGGACAGGACAGGATGGAACAGGACAGGATGGGATGGGACGGGATGGGACAGAATGGAACGAGAAGGGATGGGACAGGAAGGGAAAGGAAAGGACAGGACAGAACTGGACAGGATGGGATGGAACAGGACAGGGCAGGACAGAACAGAATGGGATGGGATGGGATGGGATGGGATGGGATGGTACAAGACAGGACAGGATGGGATGGGATGGGACAGGACAGGACAAGGACGGGATGGAACAGGATAGGACAGGAAGGGACAGAATGGGACAGGAAGGGACAAGACAGGACAGGATGGGACAGGACAGGATGGGATGGGAGCTTTTTTCCTTGCCTCTAGAGTCTGCCAAAAGCTCCAACAGATTCTTGGAAAGATTTAACTTCAAAAAGAAACCAAGTGGCAGCATTTCACTGCCTTGTCCAGATAACAGGCAAATTGCTCTGGGCAAGAACACATCTGCAGTTAAATGAAACACTTAGAGCAGAATAACAAAACCTGAGGAAAGGCAAGAGAATTTTCATCAGTTTGGTCATTAGGATATAATGATTTAATAAAAAGCAGAAAATAAGTTGCAAGGATCAATTCCTAAGGCTTTTGCTAAGGCTTTAGATCAGCAGCATAGAGTTTCCTTTCTGTTTATATTTAGATCACCTCATGCAACAGAGGTAAAAGCATTCAGCTTAATTTTAGAACCCCCTTAATGTCTTCATTACCTCACCAGCATTTCTCACCAGCATCATGGCCCAAGACAGTTGACTAAAGGCAAATTAGAGCCCGTGCCTCTTTTGTCTGCTTTAATGAGTGGCTGCCAGTGCCCCTGAGATGCTTCCAGGCCTGTGAGCACTTAAGTGCCTGTTTTCAATGAGGAGGAGGTAATTTTAGTTTTTAATGTTTAAAGATTAATTACACAGCAGCCCTTCTGCACATCCTCAGCTTCCTCCCCCTTGGTTGCAGTTTGATGCTCTGAGAAAGTGGAGGTGGGGTGGGGGTGAGGCTCTTTCTTCACCCTGGAATGTCCTCGGGATCCCACAGGTTAGAGGTGATGGCTTTAAGATGGAAAAGGGGAGATTTAGACTGGAGATTAGGAAGAAATTCTTTGCAGTCAGAGTGGTGAGACGCTGGCACAGATTGCCCAGGGAGGCTGTCGCTTAACCCACCCGGTAATTGTTCAAAGCCAGGGTAGATGAGGCTTTGATCAACCTGATCTAGTGGGAGGTGTCCCTGCCCACCGCAGAGGGTCAGAACTGGATGATCTTTAAGGTCCCTTCCAATCCAAATGAATCTATGAATCTGGGATGCCTCCTCCCCCTGCTGCAGCCTGGCTCACACATGCATCAGTGCCCACATCAGTCTCTGCCTGCTGGGTCCCAGGCTCCAGCTCTTAGAACTTTACTTCCTCCTCTGTTTTTTTGACTCATTCCATTGCACAACATCTTCCCCCAACTTCCCTGCCCCTGTGTGATGGTTTAGGTGTTATCTGCCCCCCCACACTTAAGAAAATCACCCAGACTAGACTCAGCCGACCTGGAAATTGAATGAAGCTGAAGCTTGCTATTTACAGCTGAGCACAACAGACAAGCAACTATTTACAATCTACACAGCTAGAGACAGAAATATACAGGTTAAAAAGCAGTACAGAACCACAACAGCCCTCCCAGAAACCTGAGTCCCCAGGAGGGGCTCCCAACCACCCTTCCCCCTTCTTCCCACCCCTCTACCTTACCCCAGACATTGTCTTACATTCAAGATGAGTTTGGAGGGTGGGCCAGGGAGGTTAGTCAGACAGACAGCAGGTTAGAGAGAGAGAAGTGCAGTCCCAATACCAGAGAGCAAACTCTGTGTGGTCTGTGTTCGTGTTCTTGTTCTTATCCATCTCAGCAAGCCTGTGGGTGCAGCAGCCAGCACCATTGTTCCCTTTGCACAGCCTAGCATCTAATTCTTCTCACCAAAATACCCCAGCTAGGCTCAAACTAGCACACCCTGACTGCACCACAAAAGCCCAGGGGCTGGAGCTCTGGGCTGGTGTGGATTACAGGAGGCAAGTAGCCCCTGTTAGAACATGTCAGCAAGATGTGTCCTAGCAGAAGCAATTGGGCAGCTTAGGAGGGTGCAATTTTTAACAGCTGCTTAAAAATTATCATGCTTTGGGTTGGCAACCTTCAGATCACCCCTGGGTACACACATTTGCTAACAGGGGTGGGTTGATTTCAGCAGTTCCCCTCCTCAAGCAAACCCAAGGCACTCAGGTCACGTTCTTGCATGTTTGTGGCATGAGAAAAGCAACTCAGCTCTCTCAAACTACTTAAAGTGTTCCTTCGTGAGCAACCAGCTGCAAAGGAATACTGTAAATCACACTAATGAGGGTGCTACAGGTGGGGGTTTGCTCCCACATCTCAGTGAGAAACGATGGAGATTTCTCTGCTGGCCAGAGGACAGGCAAAGGAAAGGGAAGGAAGAGCCAACAGGAAGGAAAATGGATGGGGCAGGGGCAGGAGCAGGGAAGGGACAGGAGGAGGAAAGGCACAAGATGAGGGAAGGAGCAGGAAAAGGGGAAGGGAAGGCAAAGAGAAGGGGAAGGAAAAGGAAAGGGGAAGGAAAAGGGAAGGGACAGAAGGAGGAAAGAAGGGGCAGGAAAATGGAAGGGATAGAAGGAGGAAGGAAGGGACAGGAGCATGGAAAGAGCAATAGCACAGAGAAGCAACAGGAGGAGGAAAGGTGCAGCAAAAGGGAAGGAGCAGAAGGAAGGAAGGGGCAGAAGGAAGGAAGGGGCAGAAGGAAGGAAGGGGCAGAATGCCTCCATCAGCCCAAGCTGGCCCATCCAAACCATTTCAGGGGCATCATTTCAACACATTGGCCTCAAGGTCTTGTGGCTGAACCAAACCTGTGGCCAAGCCTTGAGCCAGCTGCACTGAAAGCCCCCATGGTGGCTGGACCCTCTGCTCTGTCAAAGTTGGCTCTGGGAGCAGAGGACAGGGTTAGACACAGAAATCCTGCAGCTGGGGGCTGGCTGAGGGGGAGCAGGGTAATAGATGTGATTATTTTTGTGAATGATAGGCAGGAGCTTTGATTTCCATGGGTGAAAGTCTATAATATGCCAATTCCTTGCACACCCACCAAATAAATCCACATTGTGTACACAACTTAATTCCAACTTCATGGCCCAAATGTATGTGTTTATTCCTGGGAGTAAGCACTGTTTGTAGTTTCCAATACAATGCAGCTCATAATTTTTTCACACCTCTGGGAGCAGGTGACAGCTTGCTTGCAATGTCTAATTCATTCAGACTGGGCACAGAGCTGTGTGTAACACAGGCACAAAAATCACACCGGAGTAAGGCTGCAGGCATCAGGATCTGTCCCCATCCCAAAGCAGCTCTGTTCCATGCTGGGCGATGAGGACAGGCACTGTGCAGCAGCCAGCACCAGACTGAGAGGCAGCAACTGGAGGAGACCTGGCCCTATAATTTCCACTTGGATAGAACTCCTGGGACTTAGCTGCAGGAAGCATTGTCAGGCTAATTCCTGGTTTGCACCCAGTTAGCTCTGCGGCGTTGATGGCTAAATGGACTCCCTGCGCCGCGGTGCCGGTGCTGGGCGGCCCTGCCGGATGCAGTGGGAAGCACCCACTGGGTACAGCCTTCCACCTTCTTTGGCATCCTTCCACTTGCTTTGGCTCGTAGCAACCTCATCCACCTCCTAGTGCCCCCCCAGCCACTGTCACCCAGCATCACCCAGCACCTGCTTGCTGGTCCTGCTGTCCCAGCTAGCCACGGTGGTGTAGGCAGCTTCTGGCTCCATCCAAGAGCAGAGAGCCAAGGCCTGGGATGGAGGATCCTGGCTGAGGGGTCTATGAAACCTCCTCAGCTGCAATCTGCTTTGATCTGCTGTAATTGCTTTTAGTCAGGGTTAGGTGTGTTTTAATGCTATTGATTGGTAATAACAAAGCTGTGGCTGCTTAATGCCAAGAGATGATTCATTGTCAGTGGGAGCAGAAAGTCCGGGGGCAAAGTATTATTTTTGACATCCAGTAATTTCTGCTAACAGGATTCCTTTTATTGTTTCTTTCACCAGCTCTGTGCTTTGGAGGCCGATGAGGGAGTGGGTTCCTGGAAGATCTGAGCTGCCTGTGCCCACAGCACCTCCTCCTGCAGCCAGCCTGGGCTCTGTCTGCAGCTGCAGGGGGGCGTTTAACGGGCAAACGCAGTGTGAGATGTGGATGTGGAGAACCCCCTAGCTTAGGAGCTGGGGAAAAGGGGAAGGGGAGTGGGATAGAGTGACCAGAGCTTTGCAGTTTCAGTGGGAACCCTGAGGAAGAGGAGCTGGGGCAGCAGCAGGGCTGTGGAGCGAGGTGGTAAGGTTGGGCGCTGGGGAGGTTGCGAGGCTACAGCAGCTTTCAGCTCTGGCATGAAGTTAGGCTCAGGCTGATAACGCAGACACATGAGGACCTTCCTCATCTGCAGCGAGGTGTGCTGAGAGGCCTGGTGGGGACCTGTCACATCAATAACAGTAATGAAAGCCCAGCAGTCCTCTCATTCTGCCCTTCCCTGTGTGCCTCCCCTTTTACCAGCTAATCCTGGAGGTTAACGAAATAGATGTCTCTGGTCAGGTGTTAGCCTGCAGGTTCCTTATGTGCAGTGCAGAAGTGTATTAAACTGTAGTATACTTCTTAAAATTCCATTATTTTTTTAATTATTTGATTTTTTTTTTCTTTTTAAGTGATAAGCCATGCAGCTGGAAATGCTTTTCAGTCACACTGAGAAGATGAAAGAGCCTGAGCCCTCGTATTACTTTAAGTAATCAGGCTGGAGGCTAAAGGCAGCTTTCTTTTTAGCTGACAAATAGGAGGAATAAATAACCTGGACACTAAAAGTTGCATTAGGCAAATAAACATTTCCACAAGAATTATGTGTGACATTCAAGGGAAGGCAAATAAACCTTGACTTATGGAAAGCTGTCAAAGCTCTTGGAGAATTAAATAAGGGGGGAATCATTAAGCAGTGTTTGCAGCAGCTATTAAAGGGTGTCCCTTCCCCAGGCACTGCTGGAAGTGAAGGGTGTCTGCAGCCCAGCCTGCACCGTGTCCCTCCCAGAGCTGGTTCTCAGCATGGTGAGCAATTTGGTTTCCTTTGAAACGCCTTTCAGTTATGAGGAAGGTGACTTCCCAACCCCCCTGCCACTGCCTGTGTGCTGGGGGGGCACTGTCCTCAAGCCACCTCCATGCCAGGTCTCTCCATGTGCCAGCACCTTCTGGTTGTGCCATGGAGCATCATGGCTCTGTCACGACATCCACACCAGTGTCCTCCTCCTGGCACTGCCAGATTGGGGGCTCTGGGGAACCCTCAGAACTGGGGTGCTGGGAGTAAAACTAACAAGTTCAGGAGCTGGCTGCTGGAGGGGACCAGGTGGTGTTGTTAAGCTCCATGCTTCTATTGAACTCTTGAAGGATGAGGTGCAACAACAGCTCTGTGTGTGTGTCTGTGGCCATGCTGGAAGAGCTGATCCAGAGGTCACCTGGAAGGGAAGCTGAGATAGCTCAGATATAGCTCTGGGATACCTAGAGATACCTGGGGCTGACTCACCCTGGCACTTGGCACAGACACATCTGGAGGCAGCAATGACCTCTGGAGGCACAGGTTGGGCTGCAGCAGCAAAGTGCCCAGGCAGAGCTGCGGGCACAGGGAGAACAATACCAGCTCCAAACAGAAACTCGGCTGCCAGGAGCAGCACATGTGGCTGTGAAAATGCAACAGTCAACAGGACAGGAATAGCAGCAGTGCTGCTGCAGCTCTGGAGACAAAAAAGCCTCTTCTCAACTCTGCTCAAACTTTTCTGTGTGCTGGGAATAGCCTGGCAGAGGCAGCAGCCACAGCAGCAGGTTTGCTACGCTGTGGGTTCAGGAGGGGCATGTGGAGGGCAGTGACCTTCCACCACTGCTTGCACTGCAGCTAGTGCAGAGCAGGCAGATGGTGCTTGGTGCTTTGTGCTTTTTGTTTTGCAGTGGTTGGGCCCTTCCTAATCGAGCAGTGAACCCCCCCACCCCCCATCTCTCTGCAATTCTAATGCACTTGATTGCTCCTTTTAGAAGAGTAGAGGGGAAATGTGCTGCTGGGGGTGAGGGTGTGTGGGACACACCAGCTTCTGCCCTTCTCCAGCCTCAGCTCCCACCAGGGGATGCCCCAGGATGCCACTGGTGCAGCTGGCTCACTTTGTCAGGATCTCCTGAGCAGCAAAGGCTTGTCCAGGCTCTGGATTTCTTGCCTCCCTCTTTCCTGTGGCAGACCCACACTGTCCCCACGGTCTCCAGGCTGCAGGGAATTTGATCTCCTAGGGTAGCTGCAGGCTGGCAAGGTTGTGTTGGTGCCCTTTGTGACCTGACCATGAGGAGAGAACAAGAGGATGTCTTGAAGGGAAGTGGGAAAGAGCAAATGCTACAGGAAGGTGCTGCAGCACCAGGACAGAGCTGTCACCTTTGCCTGCTCTGTGCCACAAGCCTGAGCTCAGCACCTGGCTGCATTGTGTCTGTGAGCAAAGAAGCACTGCTCTCCAAAAGCTGCCTTTCAGAAGGCTGGGGCTGTGCTTTCCAACTGCTCCCTCTGCTTTGAACAGCTGCAGGAGGGTGCTGGGGATGAAGCAGAGCAACAAAAGGAGGTGGCTGCTGCTCTGACGTCCCCGTGGCTGCCAGCTCCAACTTGGGCAAGGGCTCCTGGAAGCCTTTCCTTGGCTCCACTCACGCCGTGCTCCTGCCAGGACGGCAGGAACGTGAGGTGGTTGTGCCTGAGAGCTCTTCATTTCCCCGTGTGTGGGGTGAAAAGGTTCTGTGCCACAAAACTCGGCTCTAGAGACCACTTTAAATTAATCAATTAGGAAAAATGAGCTGTGCAATGTAAAATGTCCTTGCTCCATGCAAGTCTTTTGAACTATTAGTTCTCTTGAGGAGATTAATTATGACTGCACAGAGCTAATGCCCTTTTAATGGAATCAGTTATTCACTTTTAAGGAGTCCTGGGTACTGAGCAGGCTGGCATTAGATATTCATTGTGTAAGTTCCAGATCAAACACGAGAGGATAAAGCTGCTGAAGGAAGGGCTCTTGATTCTCCAAGAGCTTAGCTTCACCTGCTGATCTGCAGCAAGGCACAGGCTGGGGGTTGCTTTAATTGTCTGCTCTGAATGTGATTCCAGAAACTGGCTTTTAACCTGCAGTCAAAGGGTTGTTTACAAAGTGCATAGATTTGCATCTCAACTAACACTCCTTGGCTTAATGAAACTTGGAGACGAGCTCTTGGCTTCTGCCTGCTGCCGGGTTGCAGGCGAATTCCTCGCTGGATCCCGCACAGCTTTCTCTTTCTCTGCCTTCTCATTCTGACTCAGTCATCCATTTTTAGTGCCTGCACTTTCAGGTGTGCCCGTTTTGAGGCAGCAACGGCCTGAGGTCACACAGCTCCCACCAGCCTCGTTAGCAAGTGGGACAATTAAGGATGCGGTGTGCTCCAGAAATGAAGCCCCAAGAGCAAATCTGCTCATTCAGCAGTAAACTGCACATGGAGAGCTGAAGGAAACCACCTCTGAAGTAATTCTGGTGGGGGAAGGAAATCACCTCTGAAATAATTCTGATGGGGGAAGGAATAGAATAGAATAGAATAGAATAGAATAGAATAGAATAGAATAGAATAGAATCAACCAGGTTGGAACAGAGCTCCAAGCTCATCCAGTCCAACCTAGCACCCAGCCCTATCCAGTCAACCAGACCATGGCACTAAGTGCCTCATCCAGGCTTGGCTTGAACACCTCCAGGGATGCTGACTCCACCACCTCCCTGGGCAGCCCATTCCAGTGCCAATCACTCTCTCTGACAACAACTTCCTCCTAACATCCAGCCTAGACCTCCCCTGGCACAACCACCTCTGAAGTAATTCTGATGGGGGAAGGAGATCTTCCCAGGACATCTGAAATCCCCCCAGGCCACTTTCAGAAAGGCATCCTTTGGGCAAAAAGACTTTATTAGCCAGAGTGGTGATGTGAGAAGGGAAGAGGAGTCATTAGCTTGGGAATCTGTGCTAGTTTGAGCCCAGCTGGGATATTTTGGTGAGATGAATTAGATGCTAGGCTGTGAAAAGGGAACAATGGTGATGGCTGCTGCACTCATAGGCTTGCTGAGATGGATAAGAACAAGAACACAAACATAGATAACAGAGTTGCTCTCTGTCTCTTGGGGCTGCATGAACTTCTCTCTAACCTAACTTGCTGCCAGACTAATCCTTCTGCTTCCTAACCCCCCTGGCCCACCCTCCAAACTTACCTTGAACATAAGGCAATGTCTGGGGTAAGGCAGAGGGGTGGGGAGAAGGTGGAAGGGTAGATGGGAGCCCCTCCTGGGACTCTGGGTTCTGTGAGGGCTGTTGTGTTTCTCTGTTACTTTTTAACCTGTATATTTCTGCCTGTAGCTGTACAGATTGTAAGTAGCTGCTTGTCTGTTGAGCTAAGCTGTAAATAGAAAGCTCCTGAAGGGAGGCTGTAGCCAGGTGGGGTTGGGCTCTTCTGCCAGGCAAGCAGCAACAGAACAAGGGGACACAGTTTCAAGTCGTGGCAGAGGAGGTCTAGGCTGGATGTTAGAAGGAAGTTGTTGGCAGAGAGAGTGATTGGCATTGGAATGGGCTGCCCAGGGAGGTGGTGGAGTCACCATCCCTGGAGGTGTTGAAGCCAAGCCTGGCTGGGGCACTTAGTGCCATGGTCTGGTTGATTGGCCAGGGCTGGGTGCTAGGTTGGACTGGCTGAGCTTGGAGTTCTCTCCCAGCCTGCTTGATTCTATGATTCTATGATTCAATTTCCAGCTCAGCTGAGTCTAGTCTGGGTGATCTTCCTAAGGGAGGGTGGCGGGGGGCAGGTAACACCCAACCTATCACAAATCTGCTTAAAGTGCCTTCTCTCTTGAATAAATTCAACCCAAAAAGCTGGTTTGCAGCCTGCCCCCAGGCACAGGTTTCCTAGCAAGTCAAGGCACAGCTTTCTGCAGGCCAACCTTCTCAAACTCCCCACTCATGGATCTAACTGGGAGCACAGATTCCTCTCTGGCAGCCACATCTCTCTCTAATGTTACTCTTTTTTTTTTCCATGGCAGAAACAAAACATTTGCTAAACTGAGGAACATTCATTAGCACATGGTGGAAATGACCCAGTATTTTGGTTTCCCACTTGCCTAATTAGTTTTCTTGCAGATTAGCAAAGGAGAACAGCTGAACAATCAATTGGAAGTATTAATCAGGCCTATTTTGGAAGCTTTAAATAGAGAATATGTTTCGCCTCTTCTTTCATTTAGGACATAATGGCTGGTAAATGGACACACACAACATAAATTACATCCTTTAACAAGATGAGAGGAGAAAATGGTGAAGTCTAAATAAGGAAAGCTGGAGCATTGTTGGCAGCCCACTGGGCTCCAGCCTCTCAAGCTCATGAGCAAGGGATGCAGAGCTCCTCGTTGCTTGACTACGCACAAGCATTACTCTGCCCCATCCTCTCTCCTCCTTGGACCCACAGTGAGGACTGTACAGAGGGACCAGCCAAGAGCTTCATTTCCCTCTCAGGGAATGTGACAAGTGGTAGAGAGAAGACCCAGCAAGGGAACAAGAGATGCCCACTGGGATGGGAGGTTTGGATAACTGTACCATGGACAGGTCATAGAATCATAGAATTAACCAGGTTGGAAGAGAGCTCCAAGCTCAGCCAGTCCAACCTAGCACCCAGCCCTGGACAATCAACCAGACCATGGCACTAAGTGCCCCAGCCAGGCTTTTTTCGAACACATCCAGGGACAGTGACTCCACCACCTCCCTGGACAGCCCATTCCAATGCCAATCACTCTCTCTGCCAACAACTTCCTCTAACATCCAGCCTGAACCTCCCCTGGCATAACTTGAGGCTGTGTCCCCTTGTTCTGTTGCTGGTTGCCTGGCAGAAGAGCCCAACCCCACCTGGCTACAACCTCCCTTCAGGTAGTTGCAGACATCAATGAGTTCTGCCCTGAGCCTCTTCTTCTCCAGGCTGCACACCCCCAGCTCCCTCAGCCTCTCCTCATAGGGCTGTGCTCCAGTCCCTTCCCCAGCTTCCTGGCAGAAACATCCAGGTCTACACTCCCAGAAGGACATTCCTCAAGTTCTGCACTGGTATGAATTGCCATGATGGGATGACCTCACCTAGATCTGCTGAAGTGTTTAAAAGGAGAGTGGATGTGGCACTTGAGGCTAAGGTCTGGTGATGAAGGATGCTGGGATGAAGGTTGGACTGGCTGATCCTGGTGGTCCTTTCCAACCATGGCAATTCATAGTGCTTAGATGTTGAGCTGAGGGATTGGGTTTAGTCAAGGACTTGCCAGTGTAAAACCAATGATTGAACTCAAGGAGCTTGAAGGGCTTTTCCAATCCTGGGGTTCTGCTCCCACCTCCTTCCCTGGAAGCTGGCAGCAGGCAGCATGGCTTACATTTCTCTGCCACAGTGCTTAGAAAAACCAAGAGTATCTCAGCCAGGTCTGTGGACAGCTGTAAGCAGGGAGGAGGTTTGGGATACTTTGTTCTGTGTGTGGCTATGACACCAGCAGAGTCTTCTATAACTGGCAGAATGGATGAGCAGGAGGCCTTGATGGTCATTGTGCAACTCAAACCTGAACTTAAGAGCAAGGTCCCTGACTTAGGCGGGAGGGAGGAGAAGCAGACCGTGACTGCGCCAGGAGAGCTCTGGCAATCAAAGCAGCAAGGTCAGATGAGAGAGAGCTCTTTTGTGGCTGAAAACCTCTTAGATCTGATGCTGAACACTGCAAGCTTGTGACTACCCGAGCAGTGCTGCTGTGTGTAGGTGTGAGGCAGACATATAGGTACATTTGATACATTATTCCTATTTGCAAAGGTTCAATACAAAAAAAAATGTGTGGGTTGTGGCAAATTATTCCTACCATCCCTCTTGCAATGAAGTTAACAGCTGACTGCCTTCAAATGCATCAGTTGTATAAATTCATAGGGCATTTTCATGTTTCAATCTAGTTATGTATTTCTAGTTGACCAAACATGTTCAAATTACCATTAACTGCAATCCTATCACTTGGTTCACTGAGCAGAAAGGCAATAGCTGCACTTTAACCATTGCGGAGCTGGAGGCAGAAGGAGAGGAGGTGGCCAGGAGGAGGAGGAGGAGGAGGAGGAGGAAGGAAGTAAAGGGATGATCTGAGCTGTGAACTTGCCATTATGCTCTGAGACCTGGGCTCACTGGGGCTCTGCCACCCTGTCTTGTGGCCGTGGTGATCTGCATCCCTGCACCACTCAGCCCACGGCTTGTCCTCTCTCCTGGCTGTGCAAGGGCTTCGCTCCCACCCTGACTGGCTTGCAGCAGGTTTCATGTCTCCATTCCTGCGGGAGCAGGGGACATCCCTGGGCATCCTCTAACACTCAGGCTGCTCTCCCTGCTCCACCACCCACAGGAGTCCCAGTCTGGCCAGTTGGGAGCTGATGCAGGAGCTTGGTTGCAGCAGTCTCACATTCACCTCCTTTTTGCAAGGCTGAGGCTGCTCCCATCTCTTCTGCCCCTCTGTGCTGGGAACAACCACCCCTGTTCAGAAGCTGAAGCACTGAGGATGCTCCCAACTCTCTGCCCCTCTGTGCTGGGAACAACCACCCCTGTTCAGAAGCTGAAGCACTGAGGATGCTCCCAACTCTCTGCCCCTCTCTGCTGAGAACAACCACCCCTGTTCAGAAGCTGAAGCACTGAGGATGCTCCCAACTCTCTGCCCCTCTGTGCTGGGAACAACCACCCCTGTTCAGAAGCTGCAGCACTGAGGATGCTCCCAACTCTCTGCCCCTCTGTGCTAGGAACAGCCACCCCTGTTCAGAAGCTGAAGCACTGAGGATGCTCCCACCTCTCTGCCCCTCTGTGCTGGGAACAACCACCCCTGTTCAGAAGCTGAAGCACTGAGGCTGCTCCCAACTCTTCTGCCCCTCTGTGCTAGGAACAACCACCCCTGTTCAGAAGCTGAAGCCCTGGGCTCTCAGACTGTGGCAGCCCTCCTCATGGCACCCAGCTCTGCCAGTTCCTCTCCCCCTTCCTTCTGAGGAGCCACAAGCAAGGACCTGCCACGTCTGTGCCCAGCTGCTGTGGTGCTCTCAGCAGATCTTGCTCTGCCAAATGCTGCCTGAGTGTGACCCTGCAAATGGGCTAGAAACAGCTTTTCCTGAAGAGATTAACGTAATCAGGAATAAGCCCCAAAAGCCAATTAAGAGGAGAACAAAGGCCTGTAAGCCCAGACCTATTTAGATCCAAGGCTCTATCAAGGGCATCAAGGGCAGCATCTCCAGGGATGTGGTCCCAGCAGTGGCATGGGGCAGCAGGTGGAGGATGTCTCCTCATGCCATTGGCCTCACACAGGGGAGATCTGCAGCAAGTTTAGTGTCATCTCTGTCCCCAAGCAATGCAGGGACAGGTCTCCCTGGATGCTTTTCCTGGCTGGAGCAAGGCTGTGAAGGTTTTTATGCAGTGTCTCTTTTCCCAGCGTCCTTCCAAGGGGTCCCCACGCACTGCCCAGCGCTCGGTGGATTATTTAATGGGCCACTTAGGTTGTTAAAGCTGCTGCAGCTCGCACTAGCAGAGCTTAAACGAGCTTCTCCTGTGGATAAATGGCTCTGCAAAGCCAGGTCTGGCCGTCAGACCTGCCTCTGCTTTCCAGAAAGGCTCTTTCTTCTCTTCACACGGGTGTGAGCCTCTTTTCCTGCCCTCCTGCCAGCTCCACTCCTTCATCAGCCTGATGAGTCCCTGATTGATGCTGAGAGCTTTATCTCTTTGTGCATGTCTGCAGAGCAAGTCAGGTTCCTCGTCAAGTCCCCCTGCCTGGGGTGATCCTGGGGCGATCCTGGGCCAGCCTCACACAGGCAGGGCCACATCTGGGGCTGGATTTGGGTGCAAGAGCAGCAGCGTTGCCTCCTCCCGTGCTCCCAGCAGCAAGAGCACCGACCCCCGCGCCCTGTTGCTGGATATTCTGCAGGGGTGGGAATGGGTGTTGAGGGAGGTGGAGCAGTCCTCCCTGCAGCCAGCCCAGCCTCTGACACGGGAAGGATATTCCTGGCTCCTTCTAAGCCCCTCAGGGCAAAAAGAAAACGAAAGAGAAATAGATGGAAATGAATGTAGAAATCTCAGCACGAAGCACATTGGAGATGTGCCTGAATGGTGTTCCAAGGAAAATGGGGCATGGGCTGGAGTCAAAAGGAATGACATAGAAATTACCTTGAAAGTTCACCTGATTTTAATGACTGTGTTGTGGGAGAGGCTTTTTTTTTCACCTGCAGTTTTGCATTAGACCCCTAACAGTGCAGAGGAAGGCAGCCCACAGGGCAGTTTTCCTTCCAGAGGGCAAATGATTTGCCAAAGCTCTGTTATTTGGGATGCAACTTGATGCTAACAAGAGGCATTCCACTCCAACTTGGCTGACACACACACCCTCCCCCCCAACATAAAATACCAGACACCCAGATACCCCCCAACCCTCCAGTCTGAGCATGCAGGATGTGTTTCCACCTGGTGGCCGTGTGGCAGGGTGGGGGAAGGCAAAGGCAGAAGAGCAGATCCCAGGACACAAATCAGGCACTGGCAGGAGAAGCAGAGGGGGAGCTGGGGAGTCACTGGTGGAGATGTGAAGACATACGAGGGTGTGGATGCTGATGACAGTGAAGACCAGAGCATGGGTGAGCCAGGGCAGGTCAGACTGACTTGTGTGTCACATAAAGGTTTGTGGTGTGGCAAAGGCACAGCCAAGACAAGGGCAGCAGTGAACAGCCCTGGTGATCACAGGTGTCAGCCAGGGACATGGAAAAGCTGGAGTGACAAAAAGCAAAGGCACTGGAATGAGCTGCCCAGGGAGGTGAATGAGCTGCCCGGGGAGGTGAATGAGCTGCCCAGAGATGTGGTGGAGTCATCCACCCTAGACATGTTTAAGGGTTGGATGTGGTGCTTAGGGATATGGTTTAGGGTGAATCTTGCTGAGTAGGGGTATAGGTTGGACTTGGAGATCCTGAGGGGCTTTGCCAACCTGGATGTTTCTGTGGTTCTTTGATTCCAGACCTCCCCAGATTGTGCTCTGGGCTTTTAACACCACATCTGCCTGCTGCTGCTGCTGCTAACAAATTAATTCAGTGCAGCAGATGACAAAGTGCATGTCTGGAGCTGGATGTGTCCACCAGCCCAGCCATGGCTCACAGATTGACCCTATGAGCAGTCACAGCCCAGGGCAGGCAGCAAGGGGACAGCAGAGCCCTGCACATGGAACAGGTTAGAGCTTAAGCCTGTGGAGTCAATTCAGCCCCACAGCTGCTTCCAGGTAGAGCTGGAGCAAGCTGATGAGCTCTGGAGGAAGAGCCTGCTGTTTGATTTCAGCTCAGGTCAGCTGGAAGGCTTCCTAGCACCTGGCTGAGGCTCTGCAGCATTAAAGGTGCTCATCAGAAAGTATTTCATCTTGATAATATTCTCTTGTATCTCTCCTGGCAACTGGCTAAGAGGCACCATTAGAGCTATTCTGGGAAGTCAGCTTAAGCTTGGGCTTCTCTCTCTCAAGAGGCAGCTGCCCTTCAGTGCAGGGCAGCTGGGGTTGTTTAGCCTGGAGAAGAGGAGGCTCAGGGCAGACCTCATTGCTGTCTACAACTACTTGAAGAGAGGTTGTAGCCAGGTGGGGGTTGGGCTCTTCTCCCAGGCAACCAGCAACAGGACAAGGGGACATAGCCTCAAGTTGTGCCGGGGGAAGTGTAGGCTGGATGTTAGGAGGAAGTTCTTCACAGAGAGAGTGATTGGCATTGGAATGGGCTGCCCAGGGAGGTGGTGGAGTCACCATCCCTGGGGGTGTTCAGGAAAAGCCTGGATGAGGCACTTAGTGCCATGGTCTGGTTGACTGGATAGGGCTGGGTGCTAGGTTGGACTGGATGATCTTGGAGGTCTCTTCCAACCTGATTGATTCTATTCTATTCTATTCAGGGACCCTCATCAGGTTTTCATGTGTTAGTAATCACTGAGGAAGGAGTTATAAATGTAAGGGACATGGCAAGGCTTCCTGAGGAACCAGTGGTTACTTTCAGAGACATTAATTATCTGTGCAAATCAGATCAAATAAATAATGATGTCCTGGAGCAGCTGATGTAAATCAGCATTTTGGAGGCTAGAGAGCATCATTAGGGTCATCTGCTCTCACCTCAGTTACAGTGTGGGCCACCAACACCACCCAGCTCCCTGTCTCTGGAGTCACATCTCTTGTGCAGTTGACTAAAGCCTGGCTGGTGTTTGGTTGGGATCCTCTTCCAGCCACAGAGAGCACAGCCCTAACCTGGGCAGAACACTCACATGGCATAGAATCACAGAATGCTTTAGGTTGGGAGGGAGCTCAAAGC
>WAAF01017355.1:261084-309826 GCA_013400475.1 Tricholaema leucomelas
GGCTGCTCTCAGCCATTCCCCACCCAGCCTAGAGCTGTGCTGGGGATTGCACCCACTCGGGTGCAGGACATAAATCCATCCATCCATACATCTCTTTTCTGCCTGATGTCAACACTTCCTCTAATCCTCCCTCCATCTGTCACCTCGGTTTGCAGTTGCTGCCCAGGCACAGAGCACAGCCATCAGCCAAACATGCAGGTGAGCATCAAAGCTTTTGTAGGGGGCCTACAAAAATGCTGGGGAGGGGCTTTTTAGGATATCAGGTAGTGACAGGACTGGGGGGAATGGAGCAAAGCTGGGGATGGGTAGGTTCAGCCTGGACATGAGGAGGAAGTTGTTCAGCATGAGAGTAGTGAGAGGCTGGAATGGGTTGCCCAGGGAGGTGGTTGAAGCCCCATCCCTGGAGGTGTTTCAGGCCAGGCTGGCTGAGGCTGTGGGCAGCCTGCTCTAGGGTAGGGCTTCCCTGCCCATGGCAGGGGGATTGGAACTGGCTGATCCTTGTGGTCCCTTCCAACCCTGACTGATTCTATGATTCTACTCTATGAAAGCTGAGATCTGGT
The DNA here is from genome assembly GCA_013400475.1 of Tricholaema leucomelas. Taxonomy (NCBI): domain Eukaryota; kingdom Metazoa; phylum Chordata; class Aves; order Piciformes; family Lybiidae; genus Tricholaema lacrymosa; species Tricholaema leucomelas. The sequence goes on from WAAF01017355.1 coordinate 261,645, forward strand.
GGGGAAAGCCACTCAGAGGGTGGTGTTTGCTGTGGTCCTTTGGCCGGATTCTCACCTTGCAAGAAAGGGAGAAAAGGGCTTGGGGTGCTTTCATTTTAATTAGTGTCTAGTCTCTGTTGCAACTTGACATCTTCATTTAATTTTGTTTGCAATATCCATGTAGAGGAGCATGATAATGTGATCCAGTAATGATCATTCCTGAGACAGTCACTTACTCAAAATATTACTCCTGTTTAATCAGCACAGTCGAGTGATTTATTGACTTGCATAACCAATCTTGCCTGGCATTCCACTGTAATTAAAACAACCTCACTCCCAGGGTCCATCTGCATCTAATAAATTGATTTAAAAAAACAGCCTGTCAAGGCCACATTCATACCTGGGTGAGGCACTTAGTGCCATGGTCTAGTTGATTAGATGGGGCTGGGTGCTAGTTTGGACTGCATGAGCTTGGAGATCTCTTCCAACCTGCTTGATTCTATGATTCTCTGTGTGACAGTTGAGCCCTTCCAAGCTGGGGCTCATCCTCTGCCTGCAGGTGAGGGAGGATCTGGACTTCAAGGACCTGGGAGTCTGAGGAGTAAGCCTGGACACTTTGGTAGTGTCCAGCTGAACCAAAGAAGGTACATTTAGGGCTTTTCCCATCAGTGCTCAGAGGGATAAGGCTGTGGTTTTAGCAAATGGAGCTGCCCCTCGCTGTCAGAGGGAGGTCAGTGTGAGGAGGAACTCAGGGATGCCTACCCTGGACCAGAGCAGACCTCAAAACCAGGGCAGTGGCTGAGAAGCCCAAGTCAGCCACTCACCTTGTTCCAGGCCTTGGCAGGTGTCATTGAATTCACAGCAGGAGAAGGTGACAGCAACAAAAGTGCTTGAATTATGATGAGTAGATCTGGGTTTTCTGGCTGAGCTGTAAGGAGCCTGAAGATGAAGGTCCCACTCTGGTCCCTGCTCCCATCCCTAGTGACACCTTCCCAAGCTCTCCTGAAAGGGCTCCCCACGACCCAACACATCAGATCACCCTCAAGCCACTGATCATTTCATCTTTCTTATCAGGGAGGTTGTGAAATCTCTTTGTCTTGAGTCAGGATCTAACAGCCAAGACTCAGGAGTACTCTTCAAGGCTGTAGTGGAAGATGTCAGCTTGTCGTTGAGAAAAGAACAACTGTCAAAACCCAGAGATTTCCTGCCAAAACCCACTGAAAAGCCTTGGCTGAGAACTGCAGAGAGAAGCCAGTCCAAGAGAGTCAGTTTGGGTGTTCTCAGCCTTTTTTTCTTCTTCTTTTTCTTTCTTTTCTGTTGGACAAAAATTCTAAATATTTGGAAGATAGGGGACAGCTTCCAGGGACTTCTCTTTTCAGCAGCTCTGTTTTCTCCGAGTTCTGACCCCAAAAGCCTTGCCAGGAGTCACATCAGTGCCACTGACTTGCTGCAGCACTGCTGCCCATGCCAAGATCCTTCCTGGTTCCACTGGAGCTCAGCTACCCTGAAACCAGGAGGTTTCAACCCTGCTCACTGCTGGGCCATTGCCTCAGGGCTTTCCCCAGGGTGGGGTGAGTTGGGTGATCAGAGAAGAGGTCTCCAGTTCTAGATTTTATTGGTATGAGATTTCTCCTCTAATTTCCCCAGTGCTGATTTTTGTTATGGAAAGTGAAGACCTGGGGTTGCTTTTGACCTGAGTCACTCTCAGCTTGCTGCCAGGGGCTGCACAGAGCCCACACACATTGCCTGGCACAAACTGGGACTCCAGAGAAGGGTGACAAAGCTGGAGAAAGGCCTGGAACACAAACGCTATGAGGAGAGGCTGAGGGAGCTGGGGGTGTGCAGCCTGCAGAAGAGGAGGCTCAGGGCAGAGCTCATTGCTGTCTGCAGCTCCCTGAAGGGAGGCTGTAGCCAGGTGGGGTTGGGCTCTGCTGCCAGGCAGCCAGCAACAGAACAAGGGGACACAGTCTCAAGTTGTGCCAGGGGAGGTTCAGGATGGGTGTTAGGAGGAAGTTGTTGTCAGAGAGAGTGATTGGCATTGGAATGGGCTGCCCAGGGAGGTGGTGGAGTTTCTGTCCCTGGAGGTGTTGAAGCCAAGCCTGGCTGGGGCACTTAGTGCCATGGTCTGGTTGATTGGCCAGGGCTGGGTGCTAGGTTGGACTGGCTGAGCTTGGAGGTCTCTTCCAGCCTGGTTGATTCTGTGATTCTATGATTCCAAGGAGAGCAGCAACACATCCCATGGGAAGGGTGATCTGGGCAGCTACTCAGAGCTGCTACTGGTAGAGATGTGGCCAGCATCTCATTCCTGGCTCACGAGGAGAGGTGTGGAGAGGTCAATGGATTTCTGCTGGTAACTGGAAAGCAAAAAGCAGCTGCCTACAGTGAACCCATCAGCCCAAGGCAGTCAGCTTGGAGAGGGTCGGTGGCAAGGCAGGGAAATGGCACAAGGAGCTGCAGGGCAGAGAAATCAGCTGGAGGACACTCGATTCTTACCCGAGGCTCTTATCCATGTGTGAAGTGTTGTGATGCCACTAAATACCAGGAAAGGACTCAGCTCCCCCTGCCTTTGCTGCTTGGTGTCAGGCTGGCTGAGTTGTAGTGGGGTGAGATCAGTGTGTTCCATGGTGAGATCTTCATGCCCAGCATGAGTCAGCCCCAATGGAGGGTGTGCCACCACTACAGTGAGAATGCTGCCCTTGCTCCCAGCTGTCACCAAACCAGCAGATGTCCCTGTGCCCTGCTCTAAGCTCTTCACTGCTCACCAGCACATTAAAAAGCCTGCCCAGGACACAGTTTTGTGCCCAAGTGTTCCTATGGCTTCAGGCTGTTCCAGTCAGGATGCTCCCATGGCTGCTGCCGGCTCTCTGCTCTGCTCTGTCCTTTCCAACATTCCTGCTTCTCCTCCTGCACATGAGCTTGGGGCTGCAGTCAGTCCTGGGGTGTTTTCTCTTGGCACTTATTCAAGCCAGTATTTTCCTAAGCAGCTTCCTTGGGCATGGAGATCACAAGCTCACAGGATCACAGGATATCAGGGGTTGGAAGGGACCCAAGGACATCATCCAGTCCAACCCCCCTGCCACAGCAGGACCACACAATCTAGCTCAGGTCACACAGGAACACATCCAGACAGGCCTGGAAAGGCTCCAGAGAAGGAGACTCCACAACCTCTCTGGGCAGCCTGTGCCAGGGCTCTGGGACCCTTACAGGAAAGAAGTTCCCCCTTGTGTTGAGCTGGAACCTTCTGTGATGCAGCTTCCATCCATTGCTCCTTGTGCTATCCCAGGGAGCAGTGACCAGAGCCTGTCCCCCCCCTCCTGACCCCCAGCCCTCAGATGTTCAGAAACATTAAGTCCCCCATCAGTCTTCTCTTCTCCAGACTAAGCAGCCCCAGGTCCTTCTTCTCCTCATCAGGCAGTGCTCCAGTCCCCTCATCATCCTTGTAGCCCTCCACTGGACCCTCTCCAGCAGATCCCTGTCCCTGTCCCTCTTCAACTGGTACAGAGATGAGCATTTGCTTCTCCCTTTAGGTTATGTTAGTTGTTCTCCAAGATAAGGGAAGGAGGATGAAGGAGGGTGGTGAGAGCCTGGAATGGGTTGCCCAGGGAGGTGGTGGAAGCTCCATCTCTGGAGGTGTTTAAGGCCAGGCTGGATGAGGCTGTGGGCAACCTGATCTAGGGTAGGGTGTCCCTGCCCATGGCAGAGGGCATGGAACTGGATGATCCTTGTGGTCCCTTCCAATCCTGACTGATTCCATGATTCCATGATTCTGTGATTCTAGGGTCTTTGGCCACCTGCTCTGAACAATTTCAGAGGAAATTATCTCATTCCATGAGAACAAAATCAAAGCATTTGGCTGCTTTAGTCCCCAGCAGACCTGGAGTAGCTGGGGGCAGAGCTGCAGTCCCATGGTAAGGGCTGACCCTGGTGATGGGTACCCATCATGATGGGTACACAGCGAAGTCAGGTCTGGCTGCAGACAGGACAGACAAATCCACATCCCACTGCACAGAGTTTGGCAGCCCTTGGAGCCTCAGTGAGGCCATTTCATGCTTGGGGAGCTTGACAAACAGGAATGATTCATACCTTCTGGGCCTGAGTTTTGCTGCTGCCAAGGCTGTGTGTGCCCCTCTAGCGTGGGATGGCCTAGTGTAAGCCACCCTCACAAACATCTGGGGCTTCTGCACTGAAATTGGAGCTGTAGCTGGTGAACTGTGTTAGGAGAAGGAACAGGAACTTGAAGGGGAGTAAAAGTCATCAAACCCCAAACAGTTCCCCTGCAGTATCTGCCAGGGACAGAAGCAGCACACAGGTGCCTGTGCCAGGGCAAAAAGCAGCTCAAATGCCACCTGTGCACGTGAAAGAAAGCCCAGAGGTGAGAGTAGGAAGAACTCATGGCCACTTGCTCCAGTTCCCATGCTGCAGCCCTGGGAGCCAGTCAGGCTGTGCTGCCAGGCTGCTGCTGCTGGAGTCCATCCCAGGGAGGAGGCACCAGGGACAAAGGGGTGAGAGGAAAGTGTCACTAAAAGCCTGTCACCAGCCTGCCTACTCTCACTGCTGCTGTCACCACTCCCGAAGCTGGCAGGGCGAGGGCACTGTGTCGAGACAGGAGGTCAGGCTGCAGCCATGGGTCACACCACAGGAGCACCTACGTGGGAAGTGGCTGCATGGCTGTGCCAGACCCCGTGCCATGAGCTGCCCCAGCTTAGGCACCAACCTACGCAGTCCTGCCCAGCACTTGCCACGGATGTCCTGGCTGTCCCCAACCTCCCCTGCACGGAGGGCACAGAGGTCGCACCTGCTCGAAGGCGGCAGGAAGAGATGGCTTCCAGCAGCGCTTGGTACCAGACAGCTGCTGAACAACCTCCCACCTCTAACCCGCTGCCTCCTCCCCGATCTGCCGCTTGGTGTGTGCTGAACATGCGGAATTACCGCAGCAGACCCTAACGAGATGCCCGCAGCAGGGGCGCTGGTGATGGGCTGGGAGAAAAGGTCCTGTCCGGGACCTGCAGCCACAAAACAGAGTTTGAGAGGGCTCAGCATCGGGGTGGGCTCAGCATGGAGTGATTCCTGTCCAGAAACTGTTCCCTGCTGAGCAAACAGCACCGCGGCTTTGTTAGCCTGCAGCAAGCGCGCAGCAGCCGCTGAGGTGAGCTGCTCCCCGCGGTGAGGGTGAGCGAGTGGGCGCGGAGGGGGGACCAGCACAAGAGACCTTTTTCCAGCTCACCGTCCGGCAGCAGAGCCCCTTCCCCAGTTCAGTGCCCAGCAGCAGAGCCCCTTTCGCGGTTCACTGTCCGGCAGCAGATCCCCTTCCCGACTGGGTGCCCCGGGGCAGCCCCGGCAGCCAGCCCCCGCTGCTCCCGCAAGCTGCGATTGCCACCTACAGTCCTGCTGGCAGAGGGAAGCTCCGCGGGCCCGGACGCAGCTCGCTCAGCTCTCAGCTGGTGTTCGCAAGAGGACGAAGCTGCACGACCGCAGCAATTTTGGCAGTTCGGGGGCTGCCCTCGAAGGACCCTCACTGCTGCTGCCCAGGGGTGGGCTGGCATGAGCTGGTAAAGCCAGCAAGAGCGAGCAAAGCCCAGCGGGTTTGTTCCGTTTAGCCTGGGAAGAGAGACAGAGCTGGTGGAGAGAGGAGCTGGTGGGACCCTAGGGTCCCTCAGCATCCCACCGCCCCCTTGGGACAGCATCACTTGCCCGGAGTGTGAGCCCCATCCAGCTCCCAGCCGGGCAGGGAGTGCCTCTGCTCCCGTTCTTTGTTGTCTGCACTGACTCTGATTGCGTCGCTTCTCTGATGCTCCTGAGGGAAGTGGGAAGGACTCACCTGAGCACTGCTTCCCTGGCTGCTGCAGACAGACACCGACCCCCCTCCCCCTCAAGTGCCTCCCCAGCCTGCTGCATTGAGAGGCATAAAAGGGGAGAGTTAATGCATTTAATCTGTCCTCATCCCCATCAGTTCACAAAGAACCCAAATTACCTGAGGCACAGATCAGCAGAAAATTTCTGATTCAGACCATAAAACACCAAATGAAGGCTGCTAAGGTGGAAGTTACCTTCCCATAGGGGAAGAGGAGCTGCCTTCAGCCCCACTGCAGTTTGCTCAGTGTTTCACTGAGCCAGCAATGTGCTCTTGTGGCCAGGAGGGCCAATGCCATTCAAGAGTGGATTAGAAGGGCTGTGGTTTGTAGGTCGAGAGAGGTTCTCCTGCCTCTCTATTCTGCCCTGCCGAGGCCACATCTGAGTACTGTGTCCAGTTTTGCCCCCCACCAGTTCAAGAGAGACATAAAACTGCTTGAGAGAGTCCAGCATAGAGCCACAGAGATGATTAAAGGAATGGAACTTCTCTTATGAGGAGAGCCTAAAGGAGCTGGGGCTGGGAGCTTGGAGGAGACTGAGAGGTGACCTCAGCAATGTTTATAAATATGTAAAAGGTGAAGGCTGGAGCCAGGCTCTGGTGGGTGATGCCCAAAGACAGCACAAGAGGCAATGGGTGGAAGTTTCATTTAATCACTGTGAGGGTGACAGAGCACTGGAACAGGCTGCCCAGGGAGGTTGTGGAGTCTCCCTCTCTGGAGATATTAAAAACCTGCCTGGATGTGTTCCTGTGTGGTTTGTTCTAGGTGATCCTGCTCTGACAGGGGGGTTGGACTGGATGAGCTTTGGAGGTTCCTTCCAGCTCCTGATATCCTATGATTCAATGAGTGCTCAGGAGGAGAGGGGACCCATGGGGTGCTGATGGGGTGTGGGTGCTTGGCTGCATGCTGCAGAGATGGGGGTGGGAATGCGGTAGCTGAACTGGATGTGGCACTGCCAGTCCCAGAACCCTGCAATCCCAGGGATACAGGACTGATGAGGGAGATGAAATCCCACAGGCTTCCAAGATCTTCCCTGTATCAGGTCTGTGTGTGCTGGCCAGGCTGAGCTTGCCACAGCAAAGGCTTTCCAGATGACAGCTCCTGGATGAGAAGTAGCCACTTGGTTGCTTCTGAGATTTAAAACACACCTGGATGTGTTCCTGTGTGATCTGCTATAGGTGATTCTGCCCTGCAGGGGGGCTGGACTGGATGAGCTTTGGAGGTCCCTTCCAGCCCCTGACATTCTCTGGTTCTGTGATCTTTCCTTCTAGGCTGTAGGCAAAACCAAGATTCGTGTGCTGGGTTTAACTGTGAGCAGCCCTGTGCTGTGTGCTGTGAGGGGCAATCTGCTCTGTCCCAATACTGGCTAGAGGAAACCACTGGGGTCCCCTAGCAGCCCCAAGCCCTGGGGTGTCCCAGCCCTCGGCACAGTCCCTGTGGACCTAGGGATTCTCCTCCTGGCACATTCCCCCACTCCTGACTGCGACATCTGCAGCGCACGGTGCTGCTCCTGCAGGCTGTGTACACTCCCTAGACAGCACAGCCCCAGCCCCATCTGTGATTACAAATTAGCAGCCTAATCCTAAGCATCTTTATTTTTTTGCCTGTCGAAATCTGATGTTTAATCTGCCTTTACCAGCTGCTCCTGCTGCTGCCCTTTGCAGTTTCAGGCTGCACGTGACGCGCACCAGACAAAAACCTCTGCCTAATTTCCTCCAATGTCAAACCTCCTTTTAGCTGGAGACTGCTTTATGTGCTCTGCAGTAGGAGGGGAGCTCTCCTCTTTGCCTTGGGATTTATTGAGCACAGTGAGGTCCTGCTCTAATCTTCTCCTCTCACACCCCTGTTTCTTTCCCTAAGAACCACTAAGCTCCTTGAGCCTCCTGTATCATCTCCATTACGGGCAGAGCTCTGTGCTGGCTTCCACCCCCGTGCAATCCCATTGAAGTGAGGGCAGTGCTGTGCTTCCACTCAGCACACATTTTGGTTTTGAATTTATCTATTTCCTTTTTTTTTTCCCCCCTTGAATAGCCTTTTTTTATGCATGCTCTGGGGGAAGAGAAGCAGCCTCACTAACGGCTGAAAGCCTTCCAAAAGGGATTTTAAATAGTTCAGATAAATCTTGCTAATGGTAAATCCACCTATTCACTCCCAGCTCCTCAGACAGAGGATTTGACCTGTTATTGTGTTAATGCTGTGTTCGGTGGCTGCTGCTCACAATCCCCTTTGGCTTCTCTGTTTCACCTCTTCTCTACCACCGACAACCCTCCAATCCTCAAGCCTCCGGCCACAGCCCTGCCCGCGACCTCAGCCCTTAAATTGAGGAGGAGCTGCTAAGGGAATCTTGGCCTCTGGGAGCTCCTGGAGATGATGAGTGCTGAGGGTGAGCCAGGCTGCCAGAGCAGGCTGGGGCGGGAGGTGCCAGCAGCACCCGTGCCCTGGGGACACAGGTTTTTGTTTGCATCAGCATGGATCGCTGCTAGCTGAAGGGCAGGGAGAAGTGTCCCATGTGGTTGGGGCATTGCTGATGGTTGCTGGGTTCCTTATTCCATGGTTCTCTCCTGGCTGTAGGTGGGTCCCAAGGTCACCAGCTGTCCCAGGGCAGCTTGCACAATGTGGTTTCTCCCCTCCTGTTTGCTGACACAAGGCTGCTCCTGGAGCGTGGTGCAGACGCCAGCCTGAGGCTCACCAGCAAACCCCCCCCTTGGAGCGTGTGTGTGTGTTGCTGCTCCACGCTCCCAGCCAGTGCTGCTGAGCAGGCAGCGATATCCTGAGATCCAATCTAGGAGATGAGCACAGAATTACATCAGGCTCCTACCACAGAAAGAAAGGCAGGGGTAGAAGAAGCCTCAGAAAATGTTCTTGGAGAAATGTGTGTTTTGGCTTTCCTTCCTCCCCACCTGTCTGAGGCTTGTCAGCTGCTGACAAGCAGTAAATGAAATGGGCAGGGGCTGTCAGCTGCTGGTGGGAATGCTGCTCTGGTTCTGCCTCTGCCACTCAGCTCTGCCAGCCCCAATGGAAGGTGCAAAGCACAAACCTGTGATCCCAGCTGCTCTGGTGGGAAGCCCAAAGGAGCCCTGACCAGCAATTATCCCCTCGGCAGCCGCTGTGCTTAACTCTCTGGAGGCAGCTATGAGCTGTGTGTGGTCTGGTCCTGGCCGTGGCCTCAGAGCCACTCCTGCATCTTCCTGTGACTTTATCCTCCAGCTTAACAAAGCCCCTGGGGCTTCCCATTGCTCACAGGTTTCTGGAGGGGACTTCAGGCTACTAAAACCTAGAGGTTTTTGGGGACAATTTTGCCTGTTCCTGTAGTGAACACATTCCCACTCGTGCTGGAGCTGTCACACCCCATGTGGATGCTGCCCTGGGAGCAAGGATGCAGGCACCAGTGGGAGCTCCCGTGCACAGCAGCCTCCTTCTGTAGGCAACACATTCCCACTCGTGCTGGAGCTGTCACACCACGCGTGGATGCTGCCCTAGGAGCAAGGATGCAGGCACTGGTGGGAGCTCCCGTGCACAGCAGCCTCCTTCTGTAGGCAACACATTCCCACTCGTGCTGGAGCTGTCACACCCCATGTGGATGCTGCCCTGGGAGCAAGGATGCAGGCACTGGTGGGAGCTCCCATGCACAGCAGCCTCTTTCTGTAGCAAGCACATTCCCACTCGTGCTGGAGCTGTCACACCCCATGTGGATGCTGCCCTGGGAGCAAGGATGCAGGCAGCGGTGGGAGCTCCCGTGCACAGCAGCCACAGGAGGCTCAGCAGGGAGCTGTTGATCTGCAGGTAAGCCTCTGGGAGCTGGAGTGGGCCCCAGCCATCCACCCGGGCTGCGAGCAGCCTGCTCTGGAGCAGGGTTGCCTTCCCTGATTGCTAATTTAGACTTTCCTGCCAACCCACACGGTGGAATCAGGGGAAATGAAATTACAGACTTATTCACTCTTTTTGTACGACTGATGTGCTGATTACCTGTCAATCAGAGACTTGCATTAACATCTGACAGTGTGTGCATAACAATTACCCCCATCAAATTAAGGGAACCTTTCACACTCAGGGAGAGAGAGGGAGGAAATTCAATCAGCATGATTAGTTCAATCAGAAAAGAACTTCTTTTCATCAAGGGGAGGGGAAAACCATACAGCAGAAGCAGGGTGAGGGACAGGTAACCCTGAGGGCTAGTGGCCAGCTCATGCACATGCTGTGGAGGTGCTTGGCACGGTGTGGCCAGGGGTTGGGTTCCCAGCGTGGGCACGGTGGGTTTGCCAGCCTCTGTGCTGCATCCCCACCTGAGTTTCTCCTCTTCTGGCTCCTGAAGTCATTTACTATATTCTTCTGGGTGAGCTCCTTCCTGAAGGCTCTGCCACTGCCCCTGCCCACCTGCAAGGAGGGGAAGCAAGGAGGAGTGGACTCCCACCACCCTTCCAAACATTCCTTCCCTCTGCACCCCAAAACGGCTGCTGCAGGATGTGGGGGCTGGGAGCAGAGCCGGCAGAGTGCTCCTGTGGGAGGATTTGTTTCGCACGCCGGGAGGGGGATTATTAATGCTAATTACTAACAGCAAAAACAAGAGAGGAAGAAAAGCTCAATTAGCAACAATGCAAATGATGCAGGGCTGGTGCTGCTGAGTGATGGTGAGCATGCTCCCAGCCTGCCCCTGCTGCACACCCTGACGTGACCATGTGTGTGGTGCCAGAGCTGGGCAGGGCATTGCCACCCTTCTCACTGGCATCTCTGCATACCCTGGGAAAGACAGAGCAGAGGGGCTGGGGGTGTCTGGGGGTGCTGGATCTACCCCTTCTGCCATCTCCCTCCATTAAACTTGGTGACTAAAGGCTTCAGGCAGATGGTTGCTGAGGCTGAAGATGACTGAAGGGCAGACCCGAGGTGGTTTCATCCATGATCTGAGAGATATAATGCAGCTGGAAGAGGAAGGGATGTGGGACCTCATGGCTGCTGATGCCAGTATGGCTAGCAAAAGCCAGGGAGTAGCAAGAAGAAGCTCTTGCAGAGAGATGTGTGAGGTAGGCAGATGTGCACAAGGACTCCTGAATTTTTGCTGAGTTAATTAGTTTGTAATTAAATTCAAGTTGAAAGGCAAAGGCATCCCTGCCACTGAGCAGCTCTTAGGGGAGTGAGCTCAAGTACTTGGGGCTTTGCTCCAGCATCTATGAAGGCTTTACTCAAAAGAGATCCTTCCTACAGGCAGGTCCCTTAGACTCTCAACCATGAGCCATTCTGGGGGGGTGCTGTAGGTGCCAGTTGCCCTGAGAGCACCCAGGCCACCTTGGTATTGTTGTGTAGGGGCTAACTGTGCTCTCCTGCTGGGAGCACAGCAGTGTTGGAGTTAAGATCTGAAGCAACTGGGGATGGTTTTGGTGCAGAAAGAGGTCAGAGGGTCTCCCAGGAGGGCAGAAGCAGAGTGGGGCTCCAAGATGGAAGATGCCAGGATCCCAGCAGGTCCTTGCTGTGAACACTTCTACCAAGAGGTTTCAGCTAAGGACCATGAGCTTGAGGCTGTGGGATGCTGGATTTCCAAGCACAGGGTAAATGAGCATCTCCAGGATCTAGCAGAACTGCTCTAGCCTGAGGCAGGCAAGTGCCCCCCGGCAGCGTTTCCCTGCAGCTCTGATGTGCTGGTTATTCGTTTTCACATCCCAGCTCCACTTGCAGAACTGTGCAGAACTGTGCAGAGGACTAAAAAGACCCAATCCCTCTCCACCAGCCTTCATATTCGTCTACCTAGACCTGAGTAAAGCATTTGACTCTGTCCCACATGACATCCTGGTCACCAAACTGGAGAGGCACAGACTGGATGTGTGGAGCACTCACTGGATAAGGAATTGGCTGGATGGTGGCATGCAGAGAGTGGTGATCAATGGCACAATGTCCACCTGGCGACTGGTGCCAAGTGGTGTTCCTCAGGGGTCAGTGCTGGGACCAGTGCTCTGTAACATCTTTGTCAGTGACATGGACAGAGGAATTGAGTGCACCCTCAGCAAGTCTGCAGATGACACCAAGCTGTGTGGCACAGCTGACTTGCTGGAGGGCAGGGATCCATCCAGAGGGACCTGGACAGGCTGGAGAGGTGGGCCCAGGCCAACCTCATGACGTTTAACAAGGCCAAGTGTAAGGTCCTGCACCTGGGTCGGTGCAATCCCAGGCACAGATACAGGCTGGGTGGGGAATGGCTGAGAGCAGCCCTGAGGAGAAGGACCTGGGGGTCTGGGTTGATGAAAAGCTCAACATGAGCCTGCAGTGTGCACATGCAGCCCAGACAGCAACCCTGTGCTGGGCTGCAGCAAGAGCAGTGTGGGCAGCAGGGCAAGGGAGGGGATTCTCCCCCTTTACTCTGCTCTCCTCAGACCCCACCTGGAGTACTGTGTGCAGTTCTGGAGCCCCCAGCACAAGAAGGACATGGAACTGCTGGAGCCAGTCCAGAGGAGAGCCACGAAGATGCTCAGAGGGCTGCAGCAGCTCTGCTATGAGGACAGGCTGAGAGAGTTGGGGCTCTGCAGCCTGGAGAAGAGAAGGCTTGGAGGAGACCTTAGAGTGGCTTTGCAGTATCTGAAGGGAGCCTACAGGAAGGCTGGGGAGGGACTATTGACAAGGTCTGGGAATGTCAGGACGAGGGGGAATGGGTTTGAACTGGCAGAGGGGAGATTTAGACTGGATGTTAGGAGGAAGTTCTTTACAGTGAGGGTGGTAAGACACTGGCACAGGTTGCCCAGGGAGGTTGTGGATGCTTCCTCCCTGGAGGCATTTAAGGCCAGGCTGGATGAGGCCTTGAGCAGCCTGCTCTAGTGGGAGGTGTCCCTGCCTATGGCAGGGGGTTGGAGCTGGATGATCCTTGAGGTCCCTTCCAACCTAAACCATTCTGTGATTCTATGATTCTATAAACAGCAGATAAATGGGAGAGAGCAGGAAGACTGGGAAGGGGCACAGGTAGCCATAGCCTCTGCCTGTTCTCTTTGAGTAGAGGAGGGTGACACAAAGTCAGCTTAATCTTCTTTTCCCAAAAGATGGTCTACAAAGGAATAAGCAAGTAAATAAACCAGTCCTCTTTCGTCAGTCTTCCTGCCATCTGCTTACCATTACCAGCTGGCACCCACTCATCAGTTGATATCTCACTTTTGTTCTGCAGGATCCAAAGCATCCTGCAAACTCTGGGCAATGTTTGGCTCTCACTTGCACTTCCATATGTCCAGAATAACTCAGAGCTGATTTTGTCCTTTAAAAAGCTGATATTAAGTGGTCTGCTGAAATGCAGACATCCTTGGTAAGCCACAGAGCAACTGCCTGATGGTCCTGGGTAGGTGGTCAGGGTTAGGCTGCTGCAGGGACCTGCTCTCACCTCTATCCTACCATCCTGGCCCCACGCAGGGTTGTGCTGCAGATCTTCACCTCCCAAGAGGAAAAAAAACCTTCTCTCACACTGGGCATGAGGTGAGTGAGGTAGAAGTTTGCTCCCAGCAAGCTGAACCTGCCTGAGGTCTGCACGAGTTTACTTCAGCTCTACAGCCAGAGTCAGCCAAGGAGAAGAGCCAGGAATGAGAAACCAAATCGTCAACAGATGTCAGGCAGAAAAATCAGGAATGGATGGAAGGGCCACCAGGATTGCTGAGGCATTAAAAAAGCTCTGGGCTTGCTCAAGCAACAGCTGCCATCCTGGAGGGAAAGATGTGGGGAGGAGGAAGCAGCCTGCATGGGCTCAGCACCATCAGTGGAGGAAGCTGCACTGGGGGTTGTCCCCCCATGGGGACAGCCACTCACAGGCAGGGCTGCTGCTCCACTGCTGTTGCACAGCAACATCACATTAGGATGCAGGATCTAAACATCTTGGCTCTGGTGTTTCCACCTACCCTGCAAACAGGGGAAATGGAGACAGGTTTCCCTCTCCTCCTATCTGCTCTGTGTCTGAGCTCAGAGGACAAGGTCTCTGGGCAGGACAGCCCATAAAAGAGACTAAAAGTCCCTTGTGTGGTGATGAAATGTGTAGCTGGGTTCTCCTGCTTAGGCTTGCTTCTCTAACCATGGTTTGAGTGAAATCTTCCTTGCATGGACATCTTGGGTACACCTTGCTTGTTGCTATGTGAAGACTTAGAGCCCTACTCAGAGCAGACCTGTGTCAGTCCCACCCCATGGACAAGCCAAGAAAGGTGACTCCTGGCAACAGCCACATCTGAGGGGGTCAGGGCTGGCTGGGGACGGTCCTGCTTTGCTCTGTGGGGTTGAAAGGGGCAGGTGGGAGCCTGGAACTGCATGTCCCTGGCCAGGCATTGGAGCTGCTTGCACAGACTCCAGCACAGCAGCCAGGACAAAGCAGCTGCCAGAGCCCTGCACAGTGACCAGGCCATGGGCCCAGCTCCACTCACAGCCCATGGAGGTGAGGTGGGAAGAGACAAAAAAAACCTTTTCAATGCCCCAAAGGGGAGTTTCTGTATTTACTCATAAGAGCAAAGATCAAAACCTATTTTTTGCCATTAGCACGTTTTAAAATAGCTTCTGCTGAGTGAGTCAGAGGAAATGCTGGGGGAGGGAGCTGAGCCTGTCACTCAGCACATGAAAGGCTGGGGGGAAAAAATCCCTTTGTCTGCTACAAATTAAACTCTCAAGATTGGAGATTACTACGGGCTGCAGATAATGATGGAGCAGATACAAACCTGGAGCAGTGGTAGGATGCGCTCTTGACTGCTTCCCTCTGGGCTTGAAACAATGAAGCTGCTGCTTTCCAAGCCTCTTAATGGCTCTGGTAGCTGGAAAGCTGCCTCGGAGCCCTTTCCACGGGCTTTGCTCTGCCCTGCAGACAGAGCCTGTGCCCCAGCAGGCAAGATGTGCGGTCGGGGGTGTGGGCTGGTGGGGCAGGACACTGCTGCTCGGACACAACATCGAGATTTGGCCCCAGGCAGCAGCTCAGAGCTTCCCAGGTTAAGGGATAAGGATCTCAGCCTGCATTATCCTCCCGGGGATGTGTCACGGGGGTAAATGTGATCACTGTCTTCAGAGCTGAGCGCCGTTCTTCTGGCTCGTAAATGAGCGAGTCGCTGACGGTCTCCCCAGTCTGCTGATGGGTTTCCATCAGTGATGCTCAAAGCCTGTGCAGCTCCACAGAGTATCAGGTCGTTGTCCTGCCACTGGCTTGGGTTTCTTTGCTGGGGAAAAGCAGAGAAAAAAAGACCAACGTTCCCATCAGCGCTGGAAGCGAGCAGGGCATGTGTGTGCATGGACAAAGCTGTCGGGAGAGAGACAGGATTGAGTTTGACCGATTCAGAGAGCCAGTTAAAAGGCTAATCTGCCTGTAAAGAGATGATGTCTCTGCTGATTAGGAGGAGCACTCCCTGCCCTGTTCTGCTCTCAGTTCTGCTCCGCAGCTGAGCTGGTGTCAGACTTTCTCTAATTCCCCTCTCACCTCACCCTTCAAACCGAGTCCTCCGTCAGAAGGGTGGGGGTGGGCAGAGAGGCTTCAGCCTGGGCAGGGTCTCTGCCCCTGCCCATTTGCCCTGGCATGCCAGCCCTGCCTTAGAGCTGCGAGACTGTTTCTAGGAAATCCTTCCTGTAAGTGTCGATGTTGATATTTTTAAGTGCTTCTTTTTAAACTTATCTGGAAGCCAAATCAAGCTGTAGCTGTGATGCCTTCCCACTCGACAATCAGACACACACAGGGTGTTTCTGTGCATGGATCTGTGCACCCAGACACACACAAAACTGTTCAGAACTGGAGAGCAATCAGCTCTGAGATTTATTTAATGCTGCATTGCACAAGCCTGATAGCTGGGCTGGTTAATTGCCACGCTAATAACAGCTCTCATCAAAGAGATTTGCGGGCACAAATGAGAGGAAAAAGGAAAATTAAGATGTCAATAAATACAAATTCCTGCGGCAGGCTGCCTAATGGCTCCCAAAAGCAGCATGTGAAGGGCTCCTCAATTCAAGAGAGATGTTGAGGTGCTGGAAGGTGTCCAGAGAAGGGCAGCAAGGCTGGGGAAGGGCCTGAAGCACAGTTCTGTGAGGAGAGGCTGAGGGAGCTGGGGGTGTGCAGCCTGCAGAAGAGGAGGCTCAGGGCAGAGCTCATTGCTGTCTGCAGCTCCCTGCAGGGAGGTTGTAGCCAGGTGGGGGTTGGACTCTTCTCTCAGACAACCAGCAACAGGACAAGGGGACACAGCCTAAAGTTGTGCCAGGGCAGGTTCAGGCTGGATGTTAGGAGGAAGTTGTTGGCAGAGAGAGTGATTGGCATTGGAATGGGCTGCCCAGGGAGGTGGTGGAGTCGCCGCCCCTGGAGGTGTTGAAGCCAATCCTGGCTGGGGCACTTAGTGCCATGGTCTGGTTGGTTGGATAGGGCTGGGTGCTAGGTTGGACTGGCTGAGCTTGGAGGTCTCTTCCAACCTGCTTGATTCTATTCTATTCTATTCTATTCTATTCTATTCTATTCTATTCTATTCTATTCTATTCTATTCCATTCCATTCTATTCCATTCTATTCTATTCTAATTACCCTGTCCTGCACACGCCCAGCAGGATGAAGAGCTGCTCCCATTTGCCGCTGGCAAGGTCATGGGGGCTGCAGAGCCAAGGGGCTGCGACGGAAGGAGGCAGAACCTATCAGGACATAGGTGATTTGATTAGAAATTAATTGGCCTACATCAGAGCCTTCAAAATCTTAACAGATTTGCTGCTGATAAAAATTAAAATTAGAAACTGAATTGATTAGCCTGTGCCAGCAAAGGAACCCAAATGTCACAGGCACCAGCTGCACATTTGCATTTGGTACTTAACAAAGTTCTTACCAAAGCGAGGGGGGAGATGTTTGACATTTCCATCATCTCTGCAATTCTAATGTCTCTTTTATTGGTATGAACTGGGGAAAAAAAAAATGCCAGGGAATCATGAAGTGAGAAATGACAAAAGGGAGTTTGGCCACTCCAGCTCAGCCACTGCTGGGTTTAGTTTGTGGTTCCTGCGATTCGTGTTAGGCTCTTTCCGCCTTCGCCGTCCTCTGGGACAGGGCTGGGGTGAGAGCTGGGTGCTGCTTGGTCTTTGCTGGGGCAGGAGTTGTGCAGGTGTCTTTCAGGTCCTCTCCTGCTCCATAGAGAGCCCTGGCAGAACAGTGTCAAGCAGGGCTGGAGCCCAGGCAGTTGATGCGATGGAGCCAGGCGGTAGGCAGCAGCCTGAGTGGGTTGTGCCATGTCTTTCTCCACCCAGAGGTGTAACCAGGATCAGAGCAGCTGCCCTGGCTGTTCCCCTGGCAGCCAGCCTGTGTATGCCCTGGCACAGGGATCATAGAATTCAGGATGCTTCTCCCATCTGTGCTTCTCCTGCCCTTTCTTGGGTTGGAGGTGCTGGTCCTGGCACCATAGAATAGAATAGAATAGAATAGAATAGAATAGAATAGAATCAACTAGGTTGAGAGAGACCTCCAAGATCATCCAGCCCAACCTATCACCCAGCCCTATCCAATCAACCAGACCATAGCACTAAGTGCCTCATCCAGGCTTTTCTTGAACACCTCCAGGGACAGTGACTCCACCACCTCCCTGGGCAGCCCATTCCAATGCCAATCACTCTCTCTGTGAAGAACTTCCTCCAAAGATGAATCATAGAATCAATCAGTCAGGGTTGGAAGGGTCCACAAGGATCAGCCAGTTCCAAGCCCCCTGCCATGGGCAGGGACACTCTACCCTAGATCAGGATCTCTGGGCACACTCCAGCACATCCACAACCTTCTTTAAAGAAAGCCACAACTGCAATGGGGAAATGGTGGAGTGACATTCCCAGACCTTGCCATGTGGGATTGAAGGGGATGGCTGCTGCAAAGTGTTCCTCTGGCTTGGTTATCAGAGAGCTTTGTGTGCCCTGCAAGGGAATCACAACCAACTGCTCCATGTAAACCAAGCTGATGAAGGCTGGGCTGTGCCTCATCCATCCCTGGGTCCAGCTGGCATGGGAAAGGTGACTGAACATCCATCCCTCTTCACATCTCCTTCCTATTTGCTCTCCCTTCCCAGGGCCATGGGCAGCAGGGACAGTTCATGGCTGTTCTTCTGTCTCTTTGCCAGGAGGAAGATGTGGCAGGTGGTCCTCACCGCCTTGTGGTGTGGTCACAGGGTCAGAGATGTTAGAGGTTAGAAGGCAACCAAAGAGATCACTGAGTCCAAACCCCCTACCACAGCAGGACCATCCAATCTAGCTCAGGGCACACAGGAACACATACAGACAGGCCTTGAGAGGCTTCACAGAAGGAGACTCCACAACCTCTCTGGGCAGCCTGTGCCAGTGCTCTGGGACCCTTCCAGTCAAGAAGTTTCCCCTTGTGTTGAGCTGGAACCTCCTGTGCTGCAGCTTCCATCCATTGCTCCTTGTGCTATCCCAGGGAGCAGTGAGCAGAGCCTGTCCCCACCTCCTCATCCCCAGCTCTCAGATAGTTAGAAACATTGATTCAATCCCCTCTCAGAGTTCTCTTCTCCAGACCAAAAAGTCCCAGGTCCCTCAGCCTCTCCTCACCAGGCAGTGCTCCAGTCCCCCTCATCATCCTCATAGCTCTCCCTTGGACCCTCTCCAGCAGATCCCTGTCCCTCTTCAACTGAGGAGCCCAAAACTGAAGGCAGTACTCAAGATGAGGTCTCAGCAGGGCAGAGTGGTGGTGGTGGTGGGAACAAATTCCTGGTGTGCTCATGTGTTTGTGCCTCCTCCCTGCAGGCTTGGGCAGTGTGTGGGTGTATTGTGCATGCATGGCCCTGAGTGTGCCCCTGCACCTGTGCACTGAAGATTCTTGTGCCAGTGTCAAACAGGACAAGGAGCCCATGCCCCTGGGGCTGTGTTTTGAACAGGCAGAGGTGAAACAACCCCTTGGATTTATGGCTTGTGTTTGCTGGACTCTGTAGCATTTTTATGCATCTCCTGTTGGGAAAAGAAGGGGGGGGAGGGGAAAGGAGCTTTTGTGGAGTGCAAACCCAGGGTGAGGCTTTAATTTGGAACAGTTATTCTGAAACATTTTCTCCTTTCATTTATTTTACCTTGGGGACTTATTACTGTGGGAAGATCCTGGCAGGTTTATGCAAAGGTTTCAGCTGTAGCCTGTCAGGATATTTAAATGTGGGGCTAACAGTGAGAGGTTCAGGAATATTGTCAATAAATAATTGTAAGGCAGAGCAAGGAGGCATTGTTAAAACTTCCACACACTGCAGAAGTTACCTTTCCTGTCCTCAAACCCAGGAGCATCTCCAGCGCCTGCTGTGAGAGATCAGGTGCTGAGGATGTCTGAAAGGCAGCTGGGCTGCAGCAAGTCAATGTTGGTGCCCATCACTGCCTGTGCCCATCACTGCCAGTGCCTTTGCTACTGATGCTCATCACTGCCATTGGTGCTGGTACCCATTGGTGCTGGTGCCCACTGTTGCCAGTGCCCATCGCTAACTGGAGCAGCTTCCAGCCACGCAATCAGATGCTGTGGTTCATAAATCATAGAATTGAGGAAAGGACCTCAAAGCTCAGCCAGTTCCAACCCCTCCACCATAGGCAGGGACACCTCCCACTAGAATATGATGCTCAAGGTCTCATCTAAGCTGCTCTTGAACACCTTCAGGGAGAGACAGCCATAGCCTCTCTGGGCAACCTGTGCCAGTGTCTCACCACCCTCAACCTGTGCCAGTGTCTCACCACTCTACTGTAAAGAACCCCTTCCTAACACCTAGTTTCAGTCTCCCCTCTGCCAGTTTAAACCCATCCCTCCTCATGCTGTCATTACAAGACCTTGTCAATAGTCCCTCCACAGCCCTCCTGGAGCTCCCTTCAGATTCTGGAAGGCCACTCCAAGGCCTTCTTGAAATCTTCTCTTCTCCAGGCTGCAGAGCCCCAACTCTCATAGCCTGTCCTCAGAGGAGAGCTGCTGCAGCCCTCTGAGCACGAGGAGAGGCTGAGGGACCTGGGACTTTTTGGTCTGGAGAAGAGAACTTTGAGAGGGGATTTAATCAATGTTTATCAATATCTGAGGGCTGATCAGGAGGGGAGGGAGAGGCTCTGCTCACTGCTCACTGCTCCCTGGGATAGGACAAGGAGCAATGGATGGAAGCTGCAGCACAGGAGGATCCAGCTCAACACAAGGGGAAACTTCTTGACTGGAAGGGTCCCAGAACACTGGCACAGGCTGCCCAGAGAGGTTGTGGAGTCTCCTTCTGTGAAGCCTCTCAAGGTCTGTCTGGATGTGTTCCTGTGTGCCCTGAGCTAGATTGGATGGTCCTGCTCTGGCAGTGGGGTTGGACTGGATGATCTCTTTTGTTCTTTTCCAACCCCTCATATCCTGTGATCGTCTTTGTGGCCTTTGCTCCAACAATTCCATGTCCTTTTGGGGCTGGGGGCTCCAGAATTGCACACAGTACTCCAGTTGGGGGTCTCATGAGGGCAGAGATTTAGGTGCTCTGTAGCCTGTCGACTGCCAGAGCATTGCTGCAGACCAAGGGTGGCAGTTCCCTTGGGGAGCTGAGCCTCCCCCATGCCCTGGCTGCTGCTTCTCCCCTCTCCTCCCCCAGCTCTCTGCAACCACAGCCTTGGTTTGCTTCCTATCTCTCCCTTAGGAGTTGAGGTTCCAAATGTGCCAGATGAAAAAGCTTCATTCTCCTAGAGCTAAGGTGAAGGAGAGACTATAAATTTTGCAGCCTGTGTCTGAAAAATCTGAAGGACAACTTCAAATTCCCTTAAAAAAAGAAGAAGAAGAAGAGAGGGGAAAAAAAGGTTAAAAAAAAAAAAAAAAAGACAAATTCCTCCTGCTTTATAAATATTAATTGTGAGTATGTGGTAAGGAGAGAGAGGAGCAGCCTCTGGCTCTCATCTCTGATTGTTTGACTAATATTAGCAGCAGTTTAAACATGCCAGTTATTATTTGATCTGACACTAAATTAGAAGGCTCCCACTTCATAGTGAAGATAAGCTTCTGGAGGGTAAGGGAAATTTGATTCTCCAGGTCAGGAGGGTTCCCAGGAGCTCTGTTGATTCAATTATGCTGCCAGAGCTTCCTCAGGATGTCACCTGGGCAGGGTCCCTGAGGACACTGTGGGAAAAAAAAGCTGGGGAGGGACTTTTTTGGCTCTCAGGGAGTGCCAGGACTGGGGGGAATGGAGCAAAGCTGGAGGTGGGGAGAGTCAGGCTGGATGTGAGGAGAAAGTTGTTGAGCATGAGAGTGGTGAGAGGCTGGAATGGGTTGCTCAGGGAGGTGGTTGAGGCCCCATGGCTGGAGGTGTTTAAGGCCAGGCTGGATGAGGCTGTGGGCAGCCTGCTCTAGGGTAGGGTGTCCCTGCCTGTGGCAGGGGGGCTGGAACTAGATGATCCTTGTGGTCCCTTCCAACCCTGCCTGATTCTATGATTCTATGGGACAGAGTTGTGTGGGAAAGGATCCAGTTGATCCTGAGATA
Organism: Tricholaema leucomelas; assembly: GCA_013400475.1. Lineage (NCBI taxonomy): Eukaryota > Metazoa > Chordata > Aves > Piciformes > Lybiidae > Tricholaema lacrymosa > Tricholaema leucomelas. The sequence continues at coordinate 282,864 of WAAF01017355.1, forward strand.
CATTTGGTCCAGTGCAGAGAGTGATGGCACCCCTGGGGAACAAGTTCTTGGCTGTACTCTGTCCCCAAGACATTGGTTTCTTGCTCTTAGCTTTGATCTCAAAGAGGAAGGCTGCTCCTTGTGGTCCCTTCCAACTCTGACTGATTCTATGATTCCAGGAGCCCCTATGCCCCAGAGTGAGGCTGCAGCTGGGGCACCCACCTGAGGAAATCACCTCTGAATCTTCAGATTAGGCACTAGAAAGGTGGGGGGGGATAAAAATGGACTATTCCTTCCTGCCAGGGCTGTTTCACTGGGGACCAGGGGGGTCTGCGTGGTGAGGTAGCACAGCTCCAGCACCCAAGGGAAGGAGAGTCCTGTTCCTGTGCTCCTCACCAAACACCCCTGACCTGACCTGCAGCAGTGACAGCCAGAAACTCAGGTCAAGTGTCCGTGTAGATGCCTGCTTGGCAGCTGGCAGGGGTGCCAGTGTGGGCACCAGGGGATGCGGGTGCGGAGCACAGAGATCAGCAGTCACTTTGTGATGCTGGCAGAGCTGGATCCATCCTGCAGCACAGCAACAGGAGCTCGCTTCTGCAGGCTGGGGGAAACAGGAGGCATTATTTCTTTCTCATGCTAATCAGTCAATCAGCTGCTGGTCGCCAGGCTTGTTTGGGTGACAAGCGAGCTGGTGGCTTCCTGCGGGCAGACACCAACCACCAGCCCCAAAAATGTGCCCGAGATTGGTGTGGATCCCTTGGGGGCTTTAACTCTTGGGCACAGACTTAGCAGGCATGAGCTGACAACAGCCAGAGAAACCTCAACCCAACATCCTCAAGTGGACTCTGAGGAGCCATTAAATCCCAAGCCAGACCCATCCCACACAGCAGAGCCCCTTTGAAGCCTGTGTTCTAATGCTGCTAAAATTACCAACCCTCACTGTCCTCAGCAAATAGCCTTTGTCAGAAGCTACTTTTATTGCCATGGAAACAGAAGGATAACAGAGAAGAGCCTGGGCACCTCACTCTGCTGAAGGAGCAGGGATGCATTATGGATGTGATGTGTATGCATGAGGTGGCCCTGGGGTAAGGCTGCAGGACACTGAGAGGCTGAGGGGTTCATGCACACTCGTGTGTGTGTGTGTGTGTGTGAATCTCAGCCTGTTGGGACCCTCAGAAAAGCATAAGTTTGCATAAACCCACTAGAATGGTCTCCTTGTAGCCAACCATTCCATTCTCTTTCTCTGGACTTGTAGATGGTGTGAGGCTGGATCAAGCCTAGAGGAAAGCCAGGCTGTCCTCAGAGGAGAAAAGGATCTTTTCCTGAAGGAAAAGTGGTTTGGGTTCATATCATAGAATCATAGAATCGACCAGGTTGGAAGAGACCTCAAAGATCATCCAGTCCAACCCCCCTGGGACATCCTCCCTTAGATCAGGTTGCCCTGCAGAGTCTCACCTTGCATACCTCCAGGGAAGGGACCTCAACTATCTCCCTGGGCAACCTGTTGCAGTGTTCCATCACCCCCATGGTCAATAACTTGTTCCTAACATCCAATCTAAATCTTCTCTAATTTCAAACCATTGCCTCTTGTTCTGTCCCTGCAGGCCTTTGCAAACAGTCCCTCTGCAGCTTCCTTATAAGCCCCTTCAGGTACAGGAAGGCTACTACCACAGAATCACAGCACCATGCAGGTTGGCAAAGCCTTCAGGAGCACCAAGTCCAACCTAGAACCCTGCTCTACAAGATTCACCTTAAACCATAGCCCTGAGCACCACAGCCAAACCACCCTTAAACACATAGCCCTGAGCACCACATCCAAACCACCCTTAAACACATACAGGCTGGGTGACTCCACCACCTCCCTGGGCAGCTCTTTCCAGTCCCTGACCACTCTCTCTGTGAAAAACTTTCTCCTGATGTTCAATCTAAACCTCCCCAGCCTCAGCTTGAGGCCATTCCTCCTTGTTCAGTCTCCAATTCCCTGTGAGCAGAGCCCAGCAGCAGCCTCTCCACAGTGTCCCTTCGGGTAGCTGTAGGCAGCAATGAGGTCTCCTCTCAGCCTCCTCTGTTTCAAACTGAACAGCCTCAGCTCCCTCAGTCTCTCTGGTCTGCCAGGAGTCTTCTCTTCTCCAGGCTGAACAACCCTTTGATCATTTTCACAGCCCCTCTCTGGACCTGCTCCATCACATCTATGTTTCTCTTGTACTCAGGGCAGCAGAGCTGGATGCAGTACTCCAGTGTCAGAGGGCAGCAGAGCTGGATGCAGTACTCCAGTGTCAGAATCTGTGTGTCCAGCCCTTTGGGCATGTGCTTGGCATAGGTCCCCTCAATGGGATGCAGTGTCTTGGAGCCAGCCTGACCCAGGGAATAGTGGGATGGAGGAGGTTTAATCCCCCCACAGCCTTGGTGTCTGTGCTCAGTGTGGCTGTGGCCAGGGTCACTCATCTGCTCCAGGGAGAGGGAAGTGACTGGCATCTGATTTTCCAGCATGGCTCATTTCCTCCTGTGTGCTCCCCCATAAATCTTGTGCTCTGATGAATATTTTCACTCCAGCTGGTTGCTCCTCCCTGCTCAACCTTAAATCTTCACCTCATCAGCACGTGACTGAATTCGTAGTAATGAAACAGAAGAGGGCAACTCTGGCATGAATTAGGAACAGAGAAGAGTTCCTATAACCCCCTGAGCTGCCTACCCATCAGAATGTAGCTACCCAAGACACCAGCATGACCCATGGCTAACTGGCTGTCCCTGCCACCCATCCCTACCAAGTCATTCCCCCTTGCACTGGAGCCTTGGCTTTGCACCACCCCAGCCCAAGGAGTGTGCTTGAGACATGAAGGACAAAGAAAATGACATTTTCACTCTGGTTCCAGAGCTGGAGATTCAGGGAATTAATTTGTGTTGGCTCTTCTCTTTTCCTTCCTTCCCAACCAGCACAGTTTATGGCTCTGGCCATGAGGGAGTCGTTGCCTCTTGCTCAGGCAGAGCTTGAACACATGTTCTGTTGTGCTACAGATCTGGGGCCTGGGCAGAGGAAGACTGAGTGAGCCTGGGCCAGTGCAGGGCTGCAGGGGTCTCTAGGATGAAGGATGCTTTACCCTGCCATGACCCACTCTCCTGCTGGTGCAGCAGCACTTGCAGTGCTCCCGCTTTGGTTTGATGCATTAATCAGGATTAGGTGTTCCTGCTCCCTGGCAGGGGTGGGAAGAGCCCTGGCAGAAAGAGCTGCTTCCCAGTGAAGCCTTTGCAGGTGCTGAAAGATCCCACAGCCTCCAACACCCCCCACCCCCCTCCAATGTGCTGTCTCCATCTTGAGACTGAGTTTAGGGGATTTCAAAGCTGAGGAGCAATTGGGGATGTCTCCTGTGTTGCTGCCTTTCCCTAGGATGGTCACTAAATCCAGGCACTTCCCCAGCCAGGCTGGGATCCAGCATAGATCCATGAAGATGCTGAAGGGAGTGGAACACCTCCCTGCTGAGGACAGGCTGAGGGAGCTGGGGCTCTTTAGCTTGGAGCAGAGGAGTTTGAGGGGTGACCTCACTCATGTTGACAAAGATGTACAGGGCAGCATCAGGAGGATGGAGCCAGGATCTGCCCTGGGATGCCCAATGACAGGACAGGGGACAATGGGTGCAAGCTGGAGCAGAGAAGGTTCCAGAGGAACATCAGGGAACTTGTTTACTGGAAGGGTCCCAGAGCACTGGCACAGGCTCCCCAGGGAGATTGTGGAGTCTCCTTCTCTGGAGACTTTCAAGACCTGTCTGGGTGTGTTCCTGTGTGACCTGAGCTGGATTGGATGGTCCTGCTCTGGCAGGGTGGTTGGGGTCGATGATCTCTTTGGGTGCCTCCCAACCCCTAACATCCTGTGAGCTGTGACACTTTTTCACATGAGGGTGACAAAACACTGGAAAGGGCTGCCCAGAGAGGTTGTGGAACCTCCTTCTCTGCAGACATTCAGCACCCACCTGGATGCATTCCTGTGTGCCCTACCCTAGGCGATCCTGCTCTGGCAGGGGGGTGTTGGACTCACTCCTCCAAGGTCCCTTCCAACCGCTAACGCTCTGTGATCTGAGTAACCCCTGTCTGCAGTCACCCAGGAGGTCACCACCTGGGCTTTGGCAGAGCTGAAGGGGCTGCTCTTGAGGTTTCCAGCCAGTTTGGAAGGGCTCTGATTTAGGAGTCCTCACCTCAGTCAATATTTACACCTGCTGTGAAAAGCCCCAAGCGCAGCCACGCTCAGGCTCGTTCGTGTGTCTCAGCAGCGCTGGCCCTAAAACACCCATTAAGCTTTCACAACGTTGAAATAGGAGCAATAAATCATGGCCCAGCTTTCCTCCCTCTCCCCCCCTCCCAAAATAAAAGAGAGACTGAGAAATAAAGCAGAAGTGAGGAACTCTGCCCGTGATGGATGAGCATCCCCCAGAACACACAGAGGGGGTTTTATGGAGCGGAGTTATTCCTGCACCGTTTGACTCACGCTGGTGGTATTCATTATTGCCTGCCTCAGAGGTGCCTGTTGCTGGTGTGTGGGGTCCTTTAGGTGTGAATTCATGGCTGTAAATCCATCAGCACATTAAATGGGTGGAAGTTGAGGCATAGGCAGTTTCGTGTAAACATGAGGAGGAATTTTTTTCACTATGAGGGTGACAGAGCACTGGCACAGGCTGCCCAGGGGGTTTGTGGAGTCTCCCTCTCTGGAGAGACTCAAAACCTGCCTGGATGCTGTGCTGTGTGATCTGGTATAGGTGATCCTGCTCTGCAGGGAGGTTGGACTGGATGAGTTTTAAAGGTCCCTGCCAGTCCCTGACATTCTGTAGTTATTACTGGTGAGATGCCTTTAACCCAGTTCTTTCCAGAGATCTTGGTAGATCACTGCTGATGTTTTCCTTTTGAAAGCAAGACTATGGCAGGATCCAGGATCTCCAGAGATGATCAGGCTGACCATGACCTGTGATATCTGCTGAGATGGATTTGGAATAGGTTCTGGGCATTGGAATAGGTTAGCCAGGGGGGGGATGGAGTCACCACGTGGACATGCCCTGTGATACCTGATGAGATGGATTTGGAATAGGTTCTGGGCATTGGAATAGGTTAGCCAGGGGGGGATGGAGTCACCATGTGGACATGGCACCTTGTGACATGGTTTAAAGGCCATGATAGTGTTGGGTTGATGTTTCACACACAGAATCACACAGAATTACAGTTATGGGCTGGAAGGGACCTCGAGAGATCATCCAGTCCAATCCCTCTGCCAGAGCAGGATCACCTACACCAGATCACACAGGACTTGGTGATCTTTCAGGTCTTTTCCAACCAAAACAATTCCATCATTCTATGGACTACATTTTGGTGACGCAGTGAAACTAAAGCAAGAAGACTTCAGATGTTGTTAAAGCAACAAATCCTCCATGAGCTGCTGAACTCACACTAGAACCAATCTTTGTTCCAGGTTTACCCCTGCAGCCTGCATCCCCCACATGATGCTGCAGGATGTCTGCTCCCCTTTCACTCCATTAGCCCCAGCCTTTCTGTGATGGTTTGGGTGTTACCTGCACTTCCACACTTAAAATCTAGCTGACTAGACTCAGCTGCTCTGGAAAATGGAATGAAGCTTTCTATTTACAGCTGAGCACAATAGACAAGCAGCTAATTACAATCTATACAGCTACAGACAGAAATATACAGGTTAAAAAGCAGTACAGAAACACAACAGCCCTCCCAGAAACCAGAGTCCCCAGGAGGGGCTCTCAACCACCCTTCCACCTTCTCCCACACCTCTACCTTACCCCAGACATTGCCTTATGCTCAAGGTGACTTTGGAGGGTCAGCCAGGGGGAGCTAGGAAGCAGATGGATTAGTCTGGCAGCAAGATAGAGAGAAAAGTTCAGCCCAAAGCCCAGAGAGAAACTTCATTATCTATGTTTGTGTTCTTGTTCTTATCCATCTCAGCAAGCCTGTGAGGGCAGCTGCCAGCACCATTGTTTCCTTTGCACAGCCTAGCATCTAATTCTTCTCACCAAAACATCCCAGCTAGGCTCAAACTAGCACACCTCCTGCACCCTGAGCTGCTGCTTGTCCCTCAGATTTGAGCTGCAAAACTCAAGAGCAGAGATGTGGCGCAGAGCTTGGAGGGGATGCAGGGCACGGGGACAGGGGAGCAGCTGCTCCTGGCAGGCTCCGGAGGCAGCAGCCGCTCCAGCCGCAGAGCATCCTGCAGAGCCTCTCTCTTCTCTGCAAGGGAAAGAGGTGATGAAATTTTAATCAGAGCTTCCACAAAGTGAGCAGAGCTGTAAATAAGAGCCTGGTGCAGCTCCACCCACACCTTCATCCTCCTCTCATCTCGCAGACGATCGCCTGCAGACCCATCCCAGAGCCTTTCAGGGTCTGGCTTTCCCCAGAACTTCGAGCTGCCCAATTTAGGCTCCTCTGAAGCAAGAGACCTACTCAGGCTCTAATTTATACTTTTTAATCAGGGCACCAAAGTGTGAGGGAGCTCAAGGGAACCATGTCCCTCTTAAAAACAAAGTTATTGCTTTAATAAGCAGGGGAGGGAGGCAGTAATGGACCAGGGAGCTTCCCCTGGTTAAAAATTTACTAATCGAGCCTTGCTCTTAATGAAAGTGCAGATGAGTCCTGTGGAAAAGAAACTTTTCATGGCAAGGCAATAAGGACTGGGGATGTGAGCGTGGGGAGATGCAAATGGCAGGGCACAGTCCCACCAGTGCAGTGGTTTGTCACCTGCTGGCAGCTGTTTGGGGCTCTCCATAGGACAGTGGCTTCCTACACAGAATCACAGAGACATTCCCGTTGGAAAAGCCCTTCAGGATCACCAAGTCCAATCCACATCCCTTCTCTACAAGGTGCACCCTAAACCATATCCCCAAGCACCCACATCCAAATGACTTTGAAACACCTCCAGGGTTGGTGACTCCACCACCTCCCTGGGCAGCTCATTCCAGTGCCTGACCACTCTTGCTGGGGAAAAAACTTCTCCTAATGTCCAGACTAAATCTACCCAGACACAATTTTAGGCCATTCCCTCTTGTTAGAATCATAGAATCAGTCAGGGTTGGAAGGATCATCTAATTCCACCCCTCTCTGCCATGGGCAGGGACACCTCACACTAGATCAGGCTGTCTAGAGCCTCATCCAGCCTGGCCTTAAGCACCTCCAGGGATGAGGCTTCCACTACTTCCCTGGGCAACCCATTCCAGGGTCTCACCATCTTCATGCTGAAGAACTTCTTCCTAACATCCATTCTGAGTCTACCCATTTCCAGCTTAGTTCCATCCCCCCCAGTTCTATCACTCCCTGATAGCCTAAAAAGTCCCTCCCCAGCTTTCTTGTGGGCCCCCTTCAGATACTGAAAGGCCACAATAAGGTCACCTTGGAGCCTTCTCCTCTTGTTCTATCAATATTTATGTGTGAGAAGAGACCAGCTCCAGCATCTCCACAATGTCCTTTCGGGTAGCTGTAGTCAGTGACGAGGTCTCCCCTCAGCCTTCTCTTCCTCAAACTAACCAACCTCCAGCTCCCTCAGTCACTCCTCATAAGCTTTGTTCTGCAGGCCTTTCCCCAGCTTCCTTGCATGGGTTTCTCCCAGCCATGGTGGATGTGCTAAGGCTGCCTCTGGGCTCGTTCTGGTAACCTTTGTCAGAAGCTGGGCTGGTGCCTGTTGCTGAAACCATCAGTGAAGGGATCCAGAGCTGGGCTGCTCCGTGGCCTTCACCCAGCCACAGTGGCAGGCTCAGCCTCCACAGCACAGAGCAGCCAAGGGAGAACTTCTTTGCTAATAGGGTGCTGGAACACTGCAACAGGCTTCCAGAGAGGTGGTGAAGTCTCCTTCTCTGGAGACTTTCAAGACCCACTTGGCTGTGCTCCTGTATAACCTGCCCTAGGTGATCCTGCTTTGGCAGAGGTCTGGACTTGATGCTCTTCAGAGGTCACCTCCAACCCCTACCACTCTGTGGTTCTTGGACATTGCCACCATCCTGAGGTGGCTCCTGGCATCCTTCACCAATCCCCTCCCATCGATCTGGCTGTCCCAGTGTGCCCAGCACCCAGGGTCCTGTGTTTTGGACCTGCTGGCTGTTTCACCAGAGCATCAAGGCACTGGGGGCTGAGTTACTCCTGGCAGTGCCCAAGGAGGCTGCAGTGCTCAGCCCCCTCCCCAGCTCAGCAGCAGCAGCAGCTGGCAGCAGGCAAGGCCATGGCAGCTGTGCCAGTGCGCGGCAATGGGCAGCGGATGCCTGGCTGCGGTTCAGCCAGGCCTGGAGACAGGCAGGCTCCTAGAGAGGGCTTTAATTGCTGCCATTTGCCTTTTGCAGATGATTTATTGCTCCCTGTCTTTTCCCAGTTGGAGCAGGGACTGGGGCTTTGGGAAGGGCTTTCAGCAGTCTGAGCATAACCTTGGGGAGAGTCTGAAGTTTGGGGTTTTTTTATTCTCCTTTCTCTTGGTTTTGGGCTAAGTTCCAGAGTAAAATACAAAACGTGGTGGGAAGCTTTTCATAGCTTGGCTTTCTTGAGTGGTGCTCTGAAACTTGGAGCAACAAAAAGGGCTTGCAAAAACGCAGCAATTTCCATCATGAATTTGAAGGGCAAAGTGCTCTGAGCTCCTGGCTGCTGGGGTTCAAATTGATCAGCAGCAAATTCATAGCAGCTGCCCTGCTCCTCCACTGCCCCTCCTTCTCTCCTGGGCTCACAGGAGCACATGCAGGAGATCCCTGCTGCTACTTCTTGGGCTTATTAGCTCCCAAAACACACAGACCTGCCCTGCACACCGTGGCCATGCCAGACAGCTTCTGCATCCTCCCCCCCACCAAGTCATTCATGTGTCCTGTGAAAGTCCCCAGGGCACAGGACCAGGCTGGAGCTGGAGAATCAAAGGGACTTCTCAGCCTCACTTCCCAACTGGTTGGAGCCACAAAAGACCTGGAATTTGGTGGCCTTGGTGGCAGCAGGAGAGGCAGATGTGCCCCTGTCTCACCTACCAACACCTGTGACATGGCACTGCCACACTTGGTGCCAGGTCAGTGATGACACAAGCCTCACTGCACCTTCCCGTCAGCATCTCTCCCTGCAGACCTGTGTCCCCACTCCTGCAGCTGGGTCAGCTCAGCCACTCTGGATTTTTGGAAGCAGCTCCTCAGCCTCTGTGCCTATCTCCAGCCCACATTTTCTGGGTGCACACGTTCAGAAAGCCCTGCCTGCAGTTGGGCCCCTCCGGTGCCACCCTGTCCCCAGACCTGCGTCCAGCTGCAGTGCTGGTGAGTGCCGTTAGCTGGTGCCTGGTGTCCCCAGCTGGCAGAGCTGGTGTAGGTACCAGGCAGCTCTGGTGGGCAAGCTTCTGCTCCTCACTCTCAGCTCTTAGAGCCCATTTCTGACTGTGTCCTGTCTGACTTTGATCTAGGTAATGCTTCTGAACTCTCATTAGGTCTCATTTGTGGTGTGCCTTTCATGGTCCTCTGTCATCTCCTTGCTTCCCCTGCACACTTTGAAGCAGAGAAGCTCCCTGGTGCACCCTGACCCTCACTGTGTGCTGGCTGCAGCATCCCAGCTTGGTCTCATTAGTGCTTTAAGAGCATATTTGTAGAACTGCAGAGAGTCAGTCCTAGAACACAGGAGCCCCAAAACACCCTGAGAAGTGTGAGGGCAGCAGTGGGAGCTGGCAGGTGGCAGCTGGACCCTGGTGCCAGTGTCTGCTTTGGGGACACCTGCTACGTGTGGGTAGCTCAGTTACAGGAAAGCTGGTGCCTGGCATTGGGGCTTTAGTAGTTGCAATTACACCTTTCTGGATGCAGGACCAGGGCCACCAGCATCCTTCTGCCTCTCTTTGTGTGGGGGTTCATTAATTAAGCTGTCAGGTCAGGAGGAGCAGCCTCGTTTTTGGCAATAGAAGTGTGACTGCCTCTTGATTCTGTTTTTCAGCTCCTCGTTCCCCTGTTTGTATTTAAAGGCACAATTCTCTGCCCTATCTTGCTTGGCAGCATGTCAGGAGCCTGTGCCAGGCAAAGTGGGAAGTGAGGCTGAAGGATTTCCTTTGCACATTCACTGCTGTTTGAAACATTCTTGGTATTCACCAGATTGTTTTGCATTTGCACTTGAAAATGCTCCTTGTGCAGAAATCTCTCACCCACCTCTGCCTGCCTGGCCTGAGCCTCCAGGGGACTGATACGAGATCTGACTTCTTCTCTCCGTGTTCTGCCAGCAGCTGGAAAACCAAGGGCAGCATCTCACAGACTGTGCTCCACAGTGAGACAGGTGCAGTAGGAAAGGCTGTTTGCAAGGCAAGTTAGTATGAAGGCATTAATTGATTCATTAGAGTTCATTACAGGGGAAGTGAAGCATCTCTGCTCAGGGCTCAGATGCTTGGGATACCTCCTAAAGGTGCTGTGAGCTCTGCTATCCAACCTGGGGAAGATCTGTTCACATTGCTCCTGCTGCTCTGGGGCTCCAGGGGCTGGCAGGCTGCTCCTAGGGACTGCAGGCAAAATGCTGGTAAAGCCCAGGAAAATCCCAGTCCCTGTAAGGCTGGCAGCACCCACACAGACCTGGCACAGGGCAGCAGCCACTGAGCTCTTCCATGGCACCGAGCGATGCCGGCACACACCGAGAGCTGATGGCCTCAGGGATGGGGAAGGCTGTAGCCACGGGGAAGGCTGCAGTCACTGGCAAGGCTGTAACCACAAAGAAGGCTGTAGCCACAAGGAAAGCTGTAGCCATGGGGAAAGCTGCAGTCACAAAGAAGGCTGTAGCCACAGGGAAGGCTGTAGCCATGGGGAGGGCTGCAGCTACAAGGTAGGCTGCAGCCACAAAGAAGGCTGTAGCCACAAACCACAAAGAAGGCTGTGACCATAAGGAAGGCTGTAGCCACAAGGAAGGCTGTAGCCACAGAGGCAGCTTCCCTGTGCTCCACTCATGGCCATGCTGGGGCTGGCAGAGGGATCACTGCCAGCCTGGGAGTGTTGGCAACCCTGTCTGGCCAGGCAGAGGCTGGCACACCCATTGCAGCCTCTCCTCTTCATTTCAAGGTGTTTGCTGCCATCGTTTTCTCTGATGGCATCACCATGTGCATGAAACAGCCTTACCCTGCCAGGGCAACAGAGCTGCCTGATGCTGCCTCTTGGGTCAGCTCTGCCAGGCACTTTGGCATCTGTATGGCAAAAGGTCCCAGTGACACTGTGTGCCTGCTGCCATGGGTTCTGCTTTGATACACAGGAGAAAATAAATAGCCAGAGGAAAATATCCAAGGTGCTGCTTCATAGAATCATAGAATCAAGCAGGTTGGAAGAGACCTCCAAGCTCAGCCAGTCCAACCTAGCACCCAGCCCTGGCCAATCAACCAGACCATGGCACTAAGTGCCCCAGCCAGGCTTTTCTTGAACACCTCCAGGGATGGTGACTCCACCACCTCCCTGGGCAGCCCATTCCAATGCCAATCACTCTCTCTGACAACAACTTCCTCCTAACATCCAGCCTAGGCCTCCCCTGCCACAACTTGAGGCTGTGTCCCCTTGTTCTGTTGCTGGGTCCCTGGCAGCAGAGCCCAACCCCAGCTGGCTACAGCCTCCCTGCAGGGAGCTGCAGACAGCAATGAGCTCTGCCCTGAGCCTCCTCTTCTGCAGGCTGCACACCCCCAGCTCCCTCAGCCTCTCCTCACAGGGCTGTGCTCCAGGCCCCTCACACACAGGGAGATCAGTGCTGCTGTAAGCAGAGACACACACAGGGAGATCAGTGCTGCTGTAAGCAGCCTGATGAATCCAGGCCCCTGGGGAGAATCAGCAGTGTATTAACACTGCATCTGAAAAATTAAAGGAATAGTCAAGCAAATGCCTTTTTATTGACTTTTAGTGAGCCATTTAATGCAAACATCTCGTTAACTGCCATCTAACTGTACTGTATAATGGGTTTTGCAATAAGAACAATTAGCTTTGCAATTAGCATAAGAGTGAGCACTCTGCAACCGCCTGCAATTGGCAATGGGCTTATTAAAAACGTGTCCTGTGGAGGAGAAATAATCTCCTGTCTGTGGGCAGAGTGGAACCATTTGACTTTAAGCACCAAGAATATTTCTTCTATTGATCCCAGATGCTGTAGGGTGGGGAGGGAGGGTTTGGCTGCTCACTCAGGGCCAGCTGATTTCTCCTCGGTCATTGGCACTGCATGGACCAGCCTGACAGTGCTAGTTTGAAGCTGGCTAGAGTGTTTTGGTGAGAAGTAGCAGCCTGTAATCTAGTTCTTCTCACCAAAACATTCTAGCTAGCTTCAAACTAGCACGCTGACCTGCAGGGCAGCCCATGGAGTCCTGCTGTAATTAGCTCCTCGTTAGTGCTTGGTGTGCCTGACCCCATGGTGCTTACAAGATGGAGCTGTGGGTGCCTGGGCTGGTGGCAGGGAATGGAGCATTGTTGCTGGTACCCAGCTTGCCCCAGGAATGATCTTAGAATCATAGAATCATAGAATGGTTTAGGTTGGAAGGAACCTTAAGGATCATCCAGCTCCAACCCCCTGCCATAGGCAGGGACACCTCCCACTAGAGCAGGCTGCTCAAGGCCTCATCCAGCCTGGCTTTAAACACCTCCAGGGAGGGAGCAGCCACAACCTCCCTGGGCAACCCATTCCANAAGCCTTCTCTTCTCCAGGCTGCAGAGCCCCAACTCTCTCAGCCTGTCCTCATAGCAGAGCTGCTGCAGCCCTCTCAGCATCTTCGTGGCTCTCCTCTGGACCCGCTCCAGCAGTTCCATGTCCTGCTTGTGTTGGGGGCTCCAGAACTGTACACAGTGGTGGAGGTCCAACTGGAGCAGCCACTCATGGGCATGGGTGTCTAGGGGCACAGGTGGACATTCTAGTTGAGGCTTTGAGCAACCTGGTCTAGTGGGAGGTGTCCCTGCCTATGGCAGGGGGTTGGAACTGGATGATCCTTGAGGTCCCTTCCAACCTAAACCACTCTATGATTCTGTGTCCCTGCTTACTGCTGAGGGGGTTGGACTGGATGATCTTTGGAGGTCCCTTCCAACCCAAACTGTTCTATGATTCCTGCTATGAGGATTTTGTGTGTCAGGAGGTCCCTGAGGCTGCCCATGAGCCTACATGAGGGGCCTGGAGCACATCCCTGTGAGGAGATGCTGAGGGAGCTGGGGATGTGCAGCCTGGAGAAGAGGAGGCTCAGGGCAGACCTCATTGCTGTCTGCAGCTCCCTGAAGGGAGGTTGTAGCCAGGTGGGGTTGGGCTCTTCTCTCAGAAGACAGAACAAGAGGACACAGCCTCAAGCTGTGCCAGGGCAGGGGCAGGCTGGATGTTAGGAAGAAGTTCTTCACTGAAAGAGTGATTGGCTTTGGAATGGGCTGCCAGAGGAGGTGGTGGAATCTCCATCCCTGGAGGTGTTTAAGAGGAGGCTGCATGAGGCACTTAGTGCCATGGGTTAGTTAATCAGAAGGGTTAGGGGACAGGTTGGACTCAGTGATCTCAGAGGTCTTTTCCAACCTGCCTAATTCTGTGATTCTGTGTGGGCAAATATTCCCCTGGGATTGTGCCAAAGAGCAGGCTGAGATGGTGACCCATCACCTATGCAAGGAGCCAGGCCTCTGTCTGGAGCTTGCCTGCCTTAGCAAAGTGAAGACAATGAGGTTAGACATCTCAGGCTATCGATTCAGTAATATCCATCAGAGATGTCAGCAGTTAGGTTTTATTTAAATCTCCCAGCCAGCAACACTAACTTAAACTTTATGATGCACCATTACAGCCTCAGAGAGCATCCTGCCTGCCAAACAATATGTTCCATGAAAACTGATATCATCTGCTTGTTATCTGCAGCACTGCCTTGGAGTGCTGCTTTATTGATTTTTTTTTCCCCCCTGCACAATCACAGGCAAAAGCCTCTTTTATTTTTTGTTTTTCCCTTCCCCCTCCCCACTTCTGGTATCTTTTTTATGATTCTGGAGGATTTGTTTCCTCTCATCTGTCATTTTTCAGCCACTTGTATCTCAGGTGGTTTATAATGGTAACATAAATAAATTCAGCCCCCAAGCTGTTGATTTGCTCAAGCACATTCATAGGATCACAACAGAATCAGTCAAGGTTGGAAGGGACCACAAGGAGCAGCCAGTTCCAACCCCCCTGCCATGCCCAGGGACACCCTACCCTAGAGCAGGCTGCCCACAGCCTCAGCCAGCCTGGCCTGAAACACCTCCAGCCATGGGGCCTCAACCACCTCCCTGGGCAACCCATTCCAGCCTCTCACCACTCTGCTGCTCAACAACTTCCTCCTCACCTCCAGCCTCACTCTCCCCACCTCCAGCTTTGCTCCATTCCCCCCAGTCCTCTCACTCCCTGACAGCCTAAAAAGTCCCTCCCCAGATTTTTTGTAGCCCCCTTCAGATCCTGGAAGGCCACAAGAAGGTCACCTGGGAGCCTCCTCTGCTGCAGCCTGCACAGCCCCAACTCTTTCAGTCTGTGCTCACAGCAGAGCTGCTGCAGCCCTCTCAGCATCCTCCTGGCCCTTCTCTGGACACTCTCCAGCATCTCCACATCCCTCTTGTCCCAGGGGCTCCAGAACTGGATGCAGTACTCCAGGTGGGATCTCAGCAGAGCGGAGTAAAGGGGGAGAATCCCCTCCCTGGCCCTGCTGGACACAAAAATGTGCTGGGTAGGAGGTCCAGCCCAGCTCCCCTTGAATTGTTTTTGAATCCAGCAGATTAACTTCGTTGCCATTAACAAACATCAACAAACACAAAGCTGACAAAGAGGTAGAGCTGGTGACAGCCACCATGAGTTGTGTGGACAGACAGGCAGCCTGGCAGAGGGGTGTGTGGAGTTGAGATGGGCAATGGCAGCAGCTCTGCCAGGCAATCCTGGGCAGCAGCACTCACTCAGCCCCTCACTGCTGGGGGGCAGGAAGCCCAAACATTTTCTCCCTTGGCAGAGGCCACACAAAGCAGCTTCTCCCAGAAGTTTCTGGAAAGATTTTTGTGCCATCTGCCAGCCACAGAGCAGCCAAATCCTCTCCCATGTCCCCCTTCCCCAGGAGGTGTTGGCTGCACGCTCCTATGGCAGGGTGTTGGAGGATGAGCAGTGAGGATGAGTGTGGTGGGGGTCTGTGTGTGCCCTGAGTGGCCACACAGCCCAGTGCAGGGCACGAAGCCACCACTTCTGGGGACCAGGGATGGGTTGCAGTTCTCCCAGGGAGAAAATGAGGGTGGGAGGGAAGCTGGTGGGGACTGTGAGGGTATCACAGCAGTGACTCTGGTTCTGCATCAGCAGGTTGAGTGCCCTCCCTGCCCTGCCTGTGCTCCACTCAGGATCTGGAGCCCAGGGCCTCCTGCTCAGGACACATTCAAGTCTCCAGCAATCATCTAAAGATTGAGAATGCTCCCTCCTGGTGAGGGTCTGGTTGCCTTTTATTTGTTACAAGCTGATGGGACTGAGAGGAGGCTCTGGGCTGTCAGCACTTCTGGCACTCGGATCCATGAGCTCTGCTCTCTTCACTAACTCATCTTCCAGGGACTCTGCTAACTCCCAGTGTTGTCCATGATGGATTTTCTGTCTCTCTCAAGTTTTCTGCTGCAGCAGGCTGCACATTTCACATTTGGGAAGCCTACCTGGGCCTCAGTGAGATTTAGAGGCTTTGAAATGTCACTTGCCATATGCTGCTGTTATTGCCATGAGCTGCCTTCAGATGCAGAGCTTTTGCTCCCAGCCCTTAGCACCAGACCCCTGCACTTCACAGGATGCCAGAGGAGCCTCTCATTTAAATGCCAGCATCAATCCCGGCCCTGCCCAGCCAGGCACCTCCTGCTGTCTGAGTTGGTCCCCTTTGAGATGAGGCCATGGACTCAGCTGGGGCTGGTAGCACATCCCCTGCAGCATCTGGAGTCCAGCATGGCCATTTGGCCCCTGTGGTACCAAGGGATCCTGGGCTGGGAGGCCAGAAAATGTCAGCAGAGTTCATAGACTCATTCAGGTTGGAAAAGACCTCTAAGATCATCAAGTTCAACTCATCCCTGGAGGTGTTTAAGGCCAGGTTGGAGAAGGCTGTGGGCAGCCTGCTCTAGGGTAGGGTGTCCCTGCCCATGGCAGGGGAGTTGGAACTGGCTGATCCTTGTGGTCCCTTCCAGCCCTGACTGATTCTATGATTCTATGATTAGCCCAAGACCACCGTGGCCATTAAACCATCCTTGTCCACATGTTTTTTGAACACCTCTAGGGGTAAGTCTCCACTACTTCTCTGGGCATCCTGTTCCCATGGCTGACCACTCCTGCAGTGACAAAGTTTTTCCTAATATCCAGTTTAATTGGGGTGATTTAAGAGTTGTTAATCTCATCTTAAGGTCCTCCTCGTAGTCAGGCAAACCCATCCCCATCCCAGAATAGTGGACAGGTTCCCACAAGGAGGATTCAGACTTCCCAAGCCAAGGAGGGGATATTTTTCTCTGCAATATCATGTGTTTGTAGATTTGATTTTTATTTCACTGCCCTGACCTAGCTAATGGCACCAGGTGAGGAAGTTTGGCCATGCTGGGCTAAAAAAGGGGCTGGGACCTGCCCAAGCCTGAGTCCTTTTCACCCACCTCTGCCTGCTGGGAGCCATCAGAGCAAACCAATGTCACAGGGAAGAGGCTGGACTGAAGTAGAGAAAAGTGAGGGGAAAGGAACTTGCTGGAAAGGGGGAAGGGGAGAGCTGCTGGCACCCTGCCTGCAGAGAGTCCAGTGCAGTTCTCTCCTCAGCTGACAGCTCCACACCTTGGAGAAGGACAGGAGAGGTTCCAGCTTTCCTGTAGGTAGCAAGACCCTCAGTTTGGTCTTCACCTGGCACTGGGTGTTTGGTGCAGGGATGCTGGGGCAGTGCCAATGCAGAGCAGCAGCAAGGTGCCCACTGCCTGCTTTTGCAAGCGAAGCTAAATCCCAGTGCCACAGCCCAAAACTGGGATGTTTTTATCTCCTGCTCTTCCCCCACAACTTCTACACTGCTTTCCTTTCAAGAAGGCAAAGATACAGAAGGGGGGGGGAAATTCTCTTCGCATTTCTGAGAGCTATGAAATAATCATGCAGTGCTTCCCTTCATCAGCACTCATCACAAGAGGAAGCTTCCACACAGAACTGGCTTGGACTGAACCTTTGGTGAATCTCTGAAGCCACAGATGAGAGGCTGCAGAACTGCAGATTATGACTTCTAAGTTCATTACTTCAAATTAGCATCAAACCATCCAGCAGCCTCTGGCTCCACAAAGTGAGAGTCCAAGAAGTGAGAATCTGCCAAGAGGATCCACATCCTGCCCACGACCACCATGGGCCTGCCAGGAGCACCACATTCATCAGGCTTGCCATGATTGCCACCCCAGCCCTTCCCAAAGGGAAAGAGAGGAGCATGGCAATGGCATCCTGGCCTGGCTCAGGAGCAGTGTGGTCAGCAGGACAAGGGAGGTTCTTCTGCCCCTAGACTCAGCCCTGATCAGGCCACAGCTTGAGTGCCGTATCCAGTTCTGGGCTCCTCAATTCAAGAGAGATGTTCAGGTGCTGAAAGGTGTCCAGAGAAGGGCAATGAAGCTGATGAGAGGCCTGGAGCACAGCACTGTGAGGAGAGGCTGAGGGAGCTGGGGGTGTGCAGCCTGCAGAAGAGGAGGCTCAGGGCAGAGCTCATTGCTCTCTACAGCTACCTGCAGGGAGGCTGTAGCCAGGTGGGGTTGGGCTCTGCTGCCAGGCACCCAGCAACAGAACAAGGGGACACAGTGTCAAGTTGTGCCAGGGGAGGTCTAGGCTGGATGTTAGGAGGAAGTTGTTGTCAGAGAGAGTGATTGGCATTGGAATGGGCTGCCCAGGGAGGTGCTGGAGTCACCATCCCTGGAGGTGTTGAATCCAAGCCTGGATGGGGCACTTAGTGCCATGGTCTGGTTGATTGGCCAGGGCTGGGTGCTAGGTTGGACTGGGTGAGCCTGGAGGCCTCTTCCAACCTGCTTGATTCTATGCTTCCATGATTCTACGAGTCTGTGATTCTATGCTGAGGACATGTCCTAGTCTGGCAGCCCAGGGACACACTGCAGAGCCCACTCTGCCCCCTCCCTGTGCTGGGAGCCAGTCTGCAGCAGGAGCAGCAGCAGCAGCTGCTCATCGCTCAACACAATCCAGACTTATTTATAAGTGCACAACAGAGGGAAATGGTTCTGCTGCCAGGATCAATCCTTCAATCTAATGCCTCTCACTCCATTGTAACTGTATTTCATGACCTTCTCAGAGGTTTTCAGGTTTTTCACTTAACTTCACAAGAGCTGTGGAGAAGAGGACGAAAGAATAAAGGAAAGAGCTCTCTGGTTTCCATTCAACACAGAATGACCCAGGCAGGAAAGAAGAACTCCTGACTTATGATGATAGACAGTTTAGATCTTTGCTGCACCCACTGATGCTCTGTTATGGCTTGGGGTTTTTTAATGCAGAGGTCACCTACTTGAGCATCTTCTGCTGTTCATGAAGTCCTCCTACCCACACACCGCAGCTGCTTCAGCCCTGCACAGCAGGAGCAGGGCTGGCTCTGCCAGGGCAGCCACAGCTCCCTCCTCACAGTTTCAAGGGGGTTTGTCAACGGCAGAAGGAGCCCATCAGCATGCAGTGGGGCTGCTGAGGGATGCCAGCTCCTCCAGACCACAGGCACAGAGAGCAGAAGCCTGTCCAGGCAGGTGCTACTCTGCCTTATGTGCCCACCTGAAGGGTCAGACAGTTTGGGCATTGTCCAGCCCCTCCTCAGTGCCTTCAATCACTGAAGACCCAGAACTGACCTGAAGAAGCCATTAGATTCTCAGCAGGGACACCACCAGGCTCATTGCTCCCAGCCCACAGACAGTGCTGTCTCCCCAGACAGATCCACATCTTCCTCTCCCAGTCTTGTTTCCACCTCCCTGGCAGTGCTGGGGTGCAGCTGCATCACAGCCATCCCAGGAGCTAGCCTGGGGTGGGGTTTTCTACCTTGGTTTTTGAGCAAACTGAGGTGAGAAGGCTGCATGTGGCCTCCTGCCCTGGCCACAATCAACCTCTAAACCAGGACTGCTCTCAGACAGGCTCCTGCTCCATATCCTGAGCAGGCTACCAAGGATCAAGACTCCCAGGGCTGGCTCCAGAGTCTGCACCCACCACAGCAGGGCCAAGCCGGGAGCATCCAGCAGTACCAATCCTGTGCCAAGCAGCCTCTATTGGGTCTGGAGCTGAGTCCACAAGGGCACACATCCCCACAGCAGCACTGTACCAGCCCATTAATGATGCCATTTAATTAGAGAACAAATTCATCTTGCAGTAACAACTCTGCTGCTGGTGCTGCATTCAGCTCCTGGTGCTGCAGTGACGCAGCCCTCGTCTGTTCGCTCGCTCCTAATGAACAGCCACTTAGAACTGTAAAAAGTGGAGGATATATTTCTGAGTTAATTAGCTTGAAATTAGCTTAATCACAGCTCATTTAAACTTATCTAAACAACAGCACGAGGAACTCGAGGAAAACTTGGGCTCAGCCTTACTCAGCTTTCCACTCAGAGATCCCAGCCGGTCAGGGCCACCAAAAGCTATGGCGTGGTCCAGGCCTGCTTTGGCTCCACCACTGCTGCCTTGGTCCAGCCTTGTGCAGCCCTAGACCTTGGGAGATGCTGTGGAGGCACCTTGGCATCACCACAGCCTCTTCACCCCTCAGTCTTCAGCCAGAGGTGAGGACCATAGCCCCTTGAGCAGCTCCTCTCATTGCTCTTACAGTCCCTGCACTGCTCAACCAGCCAATGATGCACCCAGACCAGCAGCACCCTAGGTGCCACCAAAGGCTGCAGCTGCATGGGGCTGGCACACAGAAGCCATCAGCACTGCCCCAGAGAGCCCAAACTCAGCACTGAGTACAAGAGAAACAGAGCAGCTCATTATGTCCACCCACCCCATTGCTTGGGCCAGGGCACCGCAGAGGTCAGCCCTGCCTGCTGCCCATCTTGGCACCTTACCAACTCTCCCTGGTAATTAGAAAAGCCAGCACTACCAGTAAGACATGATTTAATTAGACTGGCACTGTAATTAGGCATGCTGTTCCTCGTCCTGCTCTCCCCAAAGGCAGTCACAGGGAGCAATAAACACCCTGTGAGGTCATGCTCCTGCAAGCTGCTGCCCATGTCCAGCAAAGCCACACTGCTGCCCCTGCTGCCAGCCAGGAGGTGCCATTTCCCTTCTCTAATCACCCTAATCACAGGCATGGCAGCAAAGCCAGGCAAGGCACAGATAAGGCTCCAAGCTGCCAACAGCTGTAGTCAAATGAAGACACCTCCTTGCACCTCTTCCTTGCAGGAGATGGTGGAAGCCTCATCCTGGAGGTGTTTAAGGCCAGGCTGGCTGAGGGTCTGGGCAGCCTGATCTAGTGTGAGGTGTCACTGCCCATGGTAGGGGGGGGCTGGAACTGGCTGATCCTTGTGGTCCCTCCCAACCCTGACTGATTCTATGATTCTATGGGACAGAGCAATGTGGGAAAGGATCCAGTTGATCCTGAGATTCATTTGGTCCAGTGCAGAGAGCGATGGCACCCCTGGGGAGCAAGTTCTTCCCTGTACTCTGTCCCCAAGCCATTGGTTTCTTGCTCTTATCTTTGATTTCAAAGAGGAAGGCAGAGCCTTTTGGTGCCTTCCCACCCTGACTGACTCTATGATTCACTACCTCAGCTTGCCTACTTCAGGACCTCCCAGTTCCCCCCCCATGATCTGCTTCAATCCTTCTCACAGGCTGCAGGAGCCCACAGCTCTGAGGAGTATCAGGCCTCTCCCTGGCAGGCTAATTTGAATATTAATTGGATGTGACTTGCTGACTTCAGTTCATGCAGAATCCACCCTGCAATTAGTTGACTTAACTGCTCTGCCTCCTGCAATAGCTGTCAGGAGGAGTGAATTAACCCCCAGTTTGATCCTGAGCAGAGGAACTTCACGCTGGAACAGGTTTATTATTTCATGTGCTTTTCAGAGTTGTTGAACTCGCTGTTGAGAGCTAATCAATGGAACATCTGGGTTCCTGCAGGCTGAGCCTGGATCATGCAACATTTACATCAAGATTCAGAGATCAAAGGAGGCACCAAGTCAAGGGAAGAACCTTCGTGCTGAGGGTAAAACAGAGAGGAGCAAACCAGAGCTGAGATCCCAGTCCTGCCCTGACCTATCCTGGCAAAGCCTAGCTAGGGGAGGGCATGAAGCGGAGGATGGCTGGGATGGGGGTGCAATCAGAGGGGCACAGAGGGCAGAGAGGAAGGGGCATAGAAAGCCTTTGAATGCCCAGCCCGTGGCTGAGTACAGAACACTGGTGGCAGATTCTGATGCTGCCTCACAGCTCAGCAGCCCTGGGGGGTTGGGGAGGGCTGTGTGCACCTGCCAGGGCTCCTGCATTTTACACCAGTTCAGGATGTCTCAGCCTGGATGTGCTGGGTTTTTTCAGGCTATCAGGCAGTGACAGGACTGGGGGGGATGGAGTGAAGCTGGAGGTGGGGAGAGTCAGACTGGACGTGAGGAGGAAGTTGTTCAGCATGAGAGTGGTGAGAGGCTGGAATGGGTTGCCCAGGGAGGTGGTTGAGGCCCCATGGCTGGAGGTGTTTCAGGCCAGGCTGGCTGAGGCTGTGGGCAGCCTGCTCTAGGGTAGGGTGTCCCTGGGCATGGCAGGGGGGTTGGGACCGATCCTTGTGGTCCCTTCCAACCCTGACTGATTCTATGATTCTATGGGACAGAGCTGTGTGGGAAAGGATCCAGTTGATCCTGAGATGCATTTGTTCCAGTGCAGAGAGCGATGGCACCCCTGGGGAGCAAGTTCTTCCCTGTACTCCATCCCCAAGCCATTGGTTTCTTGCTCTTAGCTTTGATTTCAAAGAGGAAGGCAGAGCCTTTAATGCCAAATTTCAGCTTGCAGAGCAAGATCTCAGCAAAGTCTCCTTGTGAGCACCCAGAGCTGTGCAGCAGCAGGAGCTGCTGGTGGCAGTGCCAGCCTGGCTGCCCTGGAGAGTGGCGAAAGTTGAAGGCAGAAACCCTGAAGGCTCATTAGTGGGAAGCATCCTCCAGCTGACACCTTGTGGTTGTGGAACCCTGGAGTGCTCAAGCCCTCAGCCCAGGCACCGAGCACTGTGTGCCCTGCATGGCAGAAGCCCTGCGGGCAGGCTGGGCTGGGCACTCATCACCAGCAAGAGAGGGCTGGGCTGGGGGCTTCACCCCAGCCTATACTGGGCTATGCCAGGAGCCTGATGGAATCTCACCTGTCTGCACCCACCCCGAAGCAGGGGCTGGGGATCTTCCTGCCTTTCATCACCACAGTACCCCACTCCCCCTTCACTCTGCCCTCTCAATGGGCACCCATGGGACACAGGAATTTGGGCATGGCTGTTGTGGTTCAAAGGTCCCAGACCCGTGGGCAAACAGCAGTTGGTGTTTAGTGGGGCAGAAAATCACTCTTCCTGCCTATTCCACACCTCTCCTGAGTGGTGCTGGGGGCATTTGGGGACCAGACCTCACTGTGGCACAGCTCCAGCAGCAGAGAGGTGCCTGCTCCTCAGAATGGGCATATGTTTACCTGCAGCAAAGTCTAAATGGGGACCCCCAGCTCCCACGGGAACAGCTGTGCACAAAGACAAAGCCTGCCCGAGGTCCATTCTGCCCTGCACAGTCCTGGACTCAAGAGTGGGTGTCCAGGAGAGGCCCCAGTCTGCAGCCTCCTTCCACCAGGCTGAGGCAGGTTCTGCTGGAGAATGCTGGGCAGCTCCACTCAGGCAGCTCTAACTGCAAGGTCGCTCCAGGAACAGCTGATTTCAGCCACGCTGCTACTTAACAGGAGCAGCTGCCTTCGGGGACGGCCTCATGAAAAATGTAAGCGCTATTTAGGGGCTGTTTTACCACTCTCAGATCCGTGCAGCTCTCATTAGCAACAGGAGGAAGCTTTGTGCTGCGCTCGGAGGTGGACGCGAGTCCTGCGCTTCAAATCAGACACAATACAGAGACACTTCAGGGCTCCTTCAGAGGAGAGAGAATCATCATGACGAGATACCTGCTCCCTCGGGCTGAGTCATTTAGTCTGCAGTTAGCAGCAAGGTGAATTTTAATTCCAGAGCCTTTTCCTCAGCCCTGCTGCTGTCTGTGTGCTGCTGCTCCAGCACCGGTGCCAGCCATATGGTGCCTCCAGGGCTGGGATTGCAGCCACAGGGTAGCAGATGCAGAATGGCCCAAGATAATAGATGTTAAAGTTTGCCTTCTCACTTTTGAGGAGTTAGAAGTCCCAAACACAATGACATGAAATATCCAGCCAATTAGGCATGGCTGGAGGACAGAAAGGCCCTGAGTTCTTCTGGGGAATCTTTTTAGGATGCTTTGGAGGCACAGCTCCAGAAAGTGTGTCTGCAAGATGCTGAGCCACAGGGGCTGCTTGAGAGATAGAGAATCATAGAATCAACCAGGTTGGAAGAGAGCTCCAAGCTCAGCCAGTCCAACCTAGCACCCAGCCCTAGACAATCAACCAGACCATGGCACTAAGTGCCCCAGCCAGGCTTGGCTTCAACACCTCCAGGGATGGCGACTCCACCACCTCCCTGGGCAGCCCATTCCAATGCCAATCACTCTCTCTGACAACAACTTCCTCCTAACATCCAGTCTAGACCTCCCCTGCCACAACTTGAGACTGTGTCCCCTTGTTCTGTTGCTGCTTGCCTGGCAGCAGAGCCCAACCCCACCTGGCTACAGCCTCCCTTCAGGGAGCTGCAGACAGCAATGAGCTCTGCCCTGAGCCTCCTCTTCTGCAGGCTGCACACCCCCAGCTCCCTCAGCCTCTCCTCACAGGGCTGTGCTCCAGGCCCCTCCCCAGCCTTGCTGCCCTTCTCTGGACACCTTCCAGCACCTCAACATCTCTCTTGAATTCAGGAGCCCAGGGCAGAGAGCAGCCAAAGAGAGCAGCCAAAAAAATCTCCTTTGTGGATTTTTTCAGGAACTGCCCTAAAAACATCTGTCAGGGATGTAGTGAACAGGGCCTGGAGTAGGGAAAGGAGTGAGATGGTGGCCTGGGGTAGGGAAAGAAGTGAGGTGGTGCCCTGGGGTCCTTCCTTCCCCTGGTCTTGAAATTCTCTGACACTCACCATGAGGTTCAAACCAATAAGGTGACATTTAAATTGCCTTCAAAGTCATTATGACAAAAATTAACCCCACCAGACTGCTTCCACCACAAGTGGGACTGGAGCACTTCGTGGTTTGCCATCCAGCCCCCTGCAGAAGGATGCTCTCAGCACACCCAGCTGTTCCTGTGCTGTGCATCATATCTCCCTGTGGCACCAGGGACTGGCACTAGAGGGTTGGCAGAGGTGATGTAGGAACAGCTCAGGGCTGGCCAAAAGGCCACAGGAGTTTAAAGAACTAATTTAGGCTTTGGACAGTTTTCTCCTTACAGTTGGAACCTGACACTGCTGATGTCTCTGGGCTGTTCTCACCTGAAGGGGACTGCTGCAGAAAAAGCAGCTGAACAGCACAGTAAAAAATCCCATTCTCATCATGCCCTTTCTCATCCTCTCTCCTCTCCCAGGGCACCTCCTCTCCTCCCTTCTCCTCCCAACTAACAAACAGTTTGGCTCCAGTTACGCAGGACAAGCACTGGAGTCAGGAGCTGGGGGTCAGTGGGATGAGAAGGTTTGGATTCCCAGGGCTTGGGGCAGGGAACGAGCTGGGCTGACTGAGTTTAGATTTCAGCTAGGAGTAAATTTAGAGCCATGAATCATATTGATGCAGATGTTCCTGAGATGGATCACCTGTCTTGGCAGCCTGTTCCTCCTCTTCCACAGCTTTGCTTCCTCATCTCCTTTCACTCAGAAGTTTCATTTCCCAGACACAGGAGGGTCCCTGCCCCATGCCTGTGTCCTGGCATGCCTAGGAGCCTCATGCCACTCTCTAGTTGTGCCTATGGCCAGGCTGGCCTGCAGGCTGCCAGCACCCCTGGGTGATTCCTGGCTGCCCACAGCTCTGCCAGAGACTTGTCTTGCCAGACTGACCAGGGGGCAGGTTGGCTGGGAGCTGCTGTGCCCTTCCAAACTCAGGCCTGGGGCTGCCCACTTTCAGCTGGCACCAGCAGACTGTCAGTCATAAAGAGCTTTGGGCTGAAATGATGCTGCATTAGCTCTGGCTCCCACATAAGTGTGCTCATGACCTCAGGCTGCCAGACTGCTGTGGGTTCACCAAACAACTGCTCAGCATATCCCTTCCTGAGTTCTCCCTCTCAGGAATCACCTCTGCTGGCAGCTGAGAGCTGCTACTTGTGAGGAGCAAGCTCCTGCCTGGGGCTGGGCTGCTGCTGTCCTTTCCTAACAAGAGCCTCTTGCCTCCTCCCTCAATTGCTCTGTGGAGACCAGAGCTGGAGGCCCAGTAAATGATCCTGCTCCATATTTTATTCCCCAGGCAGAGGGATCCCCTCTTGCTGTCATCTCTGGTACTCCAGCCAAGAGCAGCACACTGAGATAAACCCTCCACTCACTCTTGGTGTGATGCTACAAGACAGGACTCAGAGCCCTGCTCTGGCCCAGCAGGGCTGAATCCCAGGTGAAATGCACCCAGACACTTTGCCACTCAAGGACTTCTGCACTTCACCCCATCAGTTATGTGCAAACCAGGCAAATAAGTCCCATCTCTGCTCTGCAGTGATTGCAGCAATCAGAGTCCCACTCAGGCATGCTCCCAGGGACTGCAAATCTTGAACTCTGCAGGCACAGCCCCAGGTTGATAAGTGATTAGCCCTAATTCCAGCTCTTCCTCTCTTTAAAGAAGGTTCATCTGGAGCCCCCCTGGGGTGGTACAAACCCAACACTAATCACAGCCCAAGCAGGAGCAAGGCAGCTGCCTGGGCAGTGCCTGAGGTTGGTGGCAGCATCACTGCCCATCTGCTCCTGCTCAGCCACCTTCCTCCTCTCCACCTTTGTTTCCTTTTTGTCTCCATCTTAACTTCTGGTGGAATTGACTTCAGGATTTTTTTCCCCTTGGTGGGAGGGGATTTGGAGGCAGAGAGAAATCAGGAGGAGAAAGCAGGACTCTCCTGAAAGGTTTCCCAGGATCCCTGCACCCTGTGTGAGCAGCCAGCCTGGGGCAGGCACATTTTGGGAGCCAACCCCTCACAATACTCAGAGCATCCAAGCCCTGACCCAGAGCTTTCCCAGCCCTTTCCCAGCTTTCCTCTGAAGCTGTGAGCTAGTTTGAAGCTAGCTAGAATGTTTAGGTGAGAAGGACTAGATTACAGGCTATGAAAGAGAAACAATGGTGATGTCTACTTCACTCATAGAATCATAGAATCATAGAATGGTTTAGGTTGGAAGGGACCTCAAGGATCATCCAGCTCCAACCCCCTGCCACAGGCAGGGACACCTCCCACTAGAGCAGGCTGCTCAAGGCCTCATCCAGCCTGACCTTAAACACCTCCAGGGAGGAAGCATCCACAACCTCCCTGGGCAACCCATTCCAGTGCCTTACCACCCTCACTGTAAAGAACTTCCTCCTAACATCCAGTCTAAATCTCCCCTCTTCCAGCTTAAACCCATTCCCCCTCGTCCTAACATTACTAGACCGTGTAAATAGATAGGCTTGCTGAGATGTATAAGAACAAGAGTATAAATCTAGATAAGGTATTCAGCATTTGAGCACTGCCTGGGCTTTGAGCTGCATTTCTCCCTAACCTCATCCTCCATCTCTCTGATTATTCCACTTGCTTCCTACCCCCCCCCCCAGTCCACCCTCCATTCATCCTTGGGGCTCAAAGCAACATCTGGGGTAAGGTAGAGGGGTGGGAGAAGGTGGAAGGGCAGTTGGGAGCCCCTCCTAGGGACTCAGGTTTCTGGGAGGGCTGTTGTGTTTCTGTATTACCTTTTACCTTGTATGTTTCTGTCTATAACTGCATATGCTGTAAATATCTGCTTGTCTATTGAGTAAAGCTGTAAATATAAGCTTCATTCAATTTCCAGAGCTGGCTGAGTCTGGTCTGGGTGACTTCCAAAGTGT